>JAPZDX010000023.1:2718583-2739483 GCA_029783625.1 Naso annulatus | reverse complement strand
AGGGACACAGAAAGTCTTTGTTGATTCTTTTTTTTTAAAACGGCTCGGAAACAGTCAGATTGTCCTGCATCTTACAGACTTTGTGATGATTGCTTGGTTCTAAACAAGGCTGGTGCTGTTATTCAATGTAAGTTGCAGATTTGATGACTTTTGACAAAGAATTTCTGAAAACCTCTGTATCAGCTTTCTCTGGAGATTTCAACGAGTCTCACCGTCCTCATCAGTGAATGACAGTCAAGACTTACAATCCTTCTAATCTGAACGATAATCATTGACTGCATCTTCTGATGAAGACTCTGATATGTCGAGGAAAGTTACAGAAAAAGCTTCCAGTGCACCTTGAGTTTGTTTTTTGTTTTCAAACTGCAGATTTTAAACATGATTGTCACATTAGGTGACACATGAAGCTCCCATTAATGTTTTAATTCAAGCAGATCTTCTTCAGAAATGTAGACAGGCAGTGATCATACAGTCTAAAATAAACAAATGACTCCTGATTGGCTAAAAACCTAACATGTATTGCAAACATCTGATCAAGGGACAACTCACCGGTAAGTGTGAACAGTTTACTTACTAACTTGTGTATACATTACTGAAGATTTGCTTGGATGAAAATGTTTAATTTGCAACAGGAATAAAATAGTGGGAGCTTCACCAGTGTGCAACATTTTTGTGTTTTTATCTGATTTTCTGTTTTGTCCTGCAGCTGTGCATGCTAGTGGATGTGCATGCACTACTTCTCGCTCTATCTTTACAAACACAAGCAACATATTTAGTTACACTTCCTTTAAGTAACCTGTTATTCTCACTCCTAACAGTAATTGGCAAACTGATCTGATACACAAAGATTATGTGCATTAGGAATATGAAGATCCAAGTACAATTCAAAATTATTTTTCAGACTGAATTTAAAGAAACATTATTAACTTTGACTTGAAAGCATCATATCAGTACTGGGATACGTTAGCTGTGGTGTGAAAATAATGCACTCAGTATGAGCTGTGATTCTCTGTGACGTACCTTAGATTCAAACACCTTGAATTCGCTGCTGCCCTTTGCTCTGCAGAACAGCTTGCATCTGTCTCTGGGAGAAACACCAGCGTACTTTGGGATCCACTGTTTCATGTTGCCGTTGTGGTCCAGGTAGTTGAAGCTGTTGTACTTCTCACATTGCTCCTCTCTGAAACTCTTTCCTAAAGGAAAAAAATGACATAAACCTTACTGTACCATACACTGACAACAACTTGTTGACAGGAAGTTCATTTAATTACGAAAATTATTTTTCAAATTAAACCACCTTATCACCTGTCATTATTCCAGCCTGTTAATTGAGACTATTGATTACTTTTTATTTGTTCTTTTGTCATGGTAATTGAATGTGTTTTAGGTTTTGTACTGATTGTTATACAGAGCAAACAATTTGAAGATGTCACTTTGTGCTGCAGGACATCGTGGTGTGCATTTTGTCACTATTTTCAGACATTTTGTAAATTAAAATCAGCAAACTGTTTTCTGCAGTTGCAAAATGAATTGACAATGTGCCATCTATGCTTCTACACTCTCATGACTGTGCTCACAAAAGCCAGTATGCAATAAATAGAATAGTTTGAATAAAGGTAAAATGAAGAATGAGAATAAGAAATACAACAGCTAAAAGGTCATTGATAAATAAAAATATATGTGACATAAGTCTTAGATACTGAACTGTAAAAAACAAATAAAAATAATAAACTGTTAATTATAACTAATTAAAGCTGCGGTTGGTAACTTTGGGGTAAACATTAGGGAGGCACGACATTGTATTGCACATTATCGGTATTCTCTAATATTGGCTTAAAAATTCAATATCAGATATCCGCCTGCACGCTGATATAATTGATAAAATAATGTGTAATAATGCCGTTGTTTCCTTGACTAAACGCCGAGGCGACACCTGTGGACAGATGTTCCATTTACTTACTTTGTCACTTATGAAACAGGCCAAATTTGCCCTGGTTGTGGGTATTGTTATGATTGTCTCAGGGAGAGTGTCATCCAGTTTTAAGTAGGATGAATGTTACTTGTTTGTTTAAAAGCAACTGTCAGAAATAAATATGACATGTTTTATATAACGTAAGTTCAAGTATGCATAACAATACTGCATGGAACTTCCACTACAGAGGAGACTTGACAATCTCTGCAATTAGGTGTGGGGAAAAAATATACATATATATATCAGTATCGATTATCGGCCAAATGAGTTGTAAAATATCGGCAGATCGGATATCGACAAAAAATCCAGTATTGTGCATCTCCAGTTAACATCAATAATTTTTTGGGTTCTATTTGGAAAAAATGTCATAATACCCATAGACAGTTGATAGTAAGTGATGTGGTCTGAGAGTATTGTGAGAGCTCTGTGTTTTCCCATCATGCCTCTGTATTCAGGACTAGTAAAAATTCAATCACTCTTGTTCTATTTGCCAAATCAGTAATGCTCACTGTGCTCTCTGTCCTGATTGGCTGGTCTATGCTGCACTTCTTAGCAACAGGTGACGTCAATATGAGCAGATTAGCTGTTCGTGCCTTATGACACATCTCTGCCCATAACAGAGTGTCTGCAAGTGACTACGTCAGTTGAGCTGGGACGGACTAGTTTACTCTGCTGTAACTTTTCCTGCAACCATTTTGTCTCGGTTTAAAGTGGACTTACAAGAGAGAGCGATACCAAATGAAATAAAATGAGAGCTGGAGCAAAAACAGGGAGAGGAGACTGCAGCGGAGTTGCTTCCCAGTAAGTCTGATGCTACAGCTAATGTTACCTAAATAGCTCATTAGTAAAAATTACCAACTGCAGGCATTCTCCTCTGGTGTCGACATGAAGGATGTAAAATTATTCTAAAAGGATATTTTGTTGAGATTGTACACAGGGATGTATGATAACGATTGTTGAATGATGTTACAACTAAATAATTTGATTTCCATGAAGTGACATACTGAATTTGTAATTTTTATATCAAAACACTGGCGCTGACTTTTAAAACCCGCTTCATGCTGTTTCTCACCATGGTTGTTGTCACAGGAATGCGTGTTGCAGGACTGATACTGAACTCTCTGTCCCTCGCAGTACTTTCCTCCGTTCTGAGGCACAGGGTCAGTGCACTCTCTGTAAGAGAACTCCACCCCACCGCCACATGTTCTGGAGCACTGCTGCCATGGCCCCCACGAGCTCCAGCCACCATCCACAACCACCTGTGGTAAAACACAGCGAGAAAAGAGGGAAAAAAGAGCAGTCATATTAGTTGGTTAGAGCTCAGTGCCAAAGGCAATCTCAGCTGTGTAGCCCAAACCACAGTCTGGGCTTCTGGGTTTGAGGCCGCACAGTGTGTTGGCGTGCTGCGACTGCAGGCTAAATCTGTGTTGAAGTTCGGCACGCGCCTGCTGTCTGCCTCTACCCACATTCCTGCCACATGTGTCACTCACCACCAGGCGAACCTGCCATGCTGCAGCTTTGTAAGGCAAAATTAAAAGTGTGCGTGTGTTTACATGCGTGTGTGCGGGTGTGCTAATGTGGTTGCCCTTTCCAGAAGTTTTATGAGTCTGGACCAACTAACATTCCAACTGCAAAGCACTTCTGGGTTCATAAACAAATGTGTGATCATAACACAAGGAGAAGATATCAAGGCAACCACGCTGAACTGAAACCCCGAGATGTATAAATGTTCTGTAAGGAAATATAAAAAGGCATCGTGCTGCAGCTGGATTTGAACTCACCAAGTTCAACAGTCCTGTAACTGTACTTTCAGTCTTCATTTTCATTTATGTAAAAGTAAAGGTACTTCATTGCACATACACAGCGCACAGTGAAAATTGGCCTACACATTTAACCAAAGAGGAGCATGAGAAAGGCCTGATCTTAGCCAGTACCTCGGTCAAGAGTGCTGACTGGAGACAAACCTTTATACCATGTTTGATGGTTGGGGAAACCCACGCTAACATGAGAAGAACATGCAAACACCACATAGAAAGGAACTGCCCCAGCTGGGAATCAAACCCCGGACCCTCATGCTATGAGGCAACAGTGCTAACCATTTAACCACTGTGCCACCCATTTAATAAAGCATGCAGCTTTAATAATGAAAACTAGTCTTTTGTTAGTAACTGAGACACTGTAATTACTTTGGTTTTGTATTGATGCCTGTTCTCCACAAGCTAAACTGGAGACTTTTCCTTCCGAACAGCAGATTTCCAGCGGAAATTTTGTTTTGGGGTTTTGATTTAAGAAAAAAAGATCAAAAAGATCAAAAGAAATCAAATACATCTTGTGGGATCTGTTTTATTCTTGGCCTTCTTAACAGCAATTTACAAAAAAGAATCTCGCTTGCAGGTCAAGGTAGGAGCTTTTCATGAGCTTTTGAATGAACTGCAACAACCTCCTCTACCAATCAGCATAGGTGGCGAGTTAAATGGATTTACGTTGCAGAACAAACTGTGAAACTCTCAGGCATACATCAAAAAATCCATTGTGACCAGAAAAAACATCTGTTTGTCATGAATCTGCTCTGAGAGATTGTCTGAAAGTTGCTGACTTATGAGTTTTATGACTACAAACTTGATCACTCTATTTCCGAGTAAATGAGGGGTGTTCTCGAAGGATGTGACTCATCCACACCTACGGGCAGTTTTCACCGGCAAGCATGTGCAAGCAAATAGACAATGTCAGCATGCAACATGCAACAAGAAGTAAACTGGGGCAAGAGCACACAGCTACAAAATTATATCAGATTACATCTTTTCCAGGTTAATGAAGTCAAAACTTACTATTTTTATCAGCTGACAGCCACTAAAGGACAAATGTGACTGTACGATGTCTATGTTGTCTTGTGTACAAATCTTTGGTCTCAAAGCTGCATTAATAATAACTTGGGTGCAACACCACAACAAGCCTAAAATCACATTTTGACCTTATAAGTTTGATATGGCTGATATATGAGCAAAGAGTTGCTGTGTACACATCCAGCAGATTAAAGACAACTTTAGCATCACTTAAGAGGAGTGTATGTCGACTGACAGTGAGTATAAGTCTAATATTCCCTCTTTCTCTACTTCTGCGTGTTTTTTCACCAACTCCTGAGGAAAATATATGACTTACTAGCTGCCATATTTTACTCTATTCACCAGCTAGATGCTGTTGTCTACTGTTTGGCTTAGGCCAGCTAGTGCACAGCTGGATTAGTGCTTGTGCGAGCAGTGGCATATTCAGAGTGTTTTTTAGTCTACTATAAGAACATCAATGAGAGCATTTCCACTGCATTTTTTCAAACATGGAGGCACCAGCAGGAAATCCCTCCCCTGTCCCCCTTCTGGGCACATCACTGTGTGCGACTGAACCAAAACCATCACCTCAAAGACACAGTGAAGCAGTGCTATGGGTTATTGTGAAATCAGATGGTAATTGACAAGCACAAAATATTCAAACAGTGGCCTCGTCATTCAAACCACCGATCACGTAAAAGGACTGATCAGTGCAATATTAAAGCAAGACTACATGCCTGTGCTTAACTGTGGCCACTACATCAACAACTGACAATTACAGAATAATCAAAAATACTAAGACACAACATAATAATAGAACAGACAGAGTAACAAAGTTTGCAAAATGGCTAATTTCGCTACCATTAGGTATCATTAGCAAACATACTCTATTGGCCATAGCAGGCATAGAGTGAAATGAATATAGAACAGGTGTTAGCTTGACGTGCCATGTCTGGAATGTAGGGCTGGGCAATATAAGATATTACATCTTATTTAAATATGAGAATATATATCGTCTTTGATACTGAATATTGTTATATCGTGATATGGAATGAATGGTGTTTTTTCCTGATTTGAAAGGCTGCATTACAGTAAAGTGAAGCAATTTTCTCAACTTATTAGACAGTTTTACTTACTTTTATACTTACCTTTACTCACTTAGTCATTATATCTACATTAGTGATGATTATTGATCAAAAATGGAATTGTGTTAACATTTTTTGAAAGTACCAATAGTCATGCCTACAATATTGTCACATGAGATGGAACTTGGTGAAAAAATTTGTAATGTTCAATTCCGAAGATCTGACTCAGGAAATCAGCAAAACATTTATATTTGATCAGCACTGTCTGAATTTTGATGATTTCATCTCAGGTTTGTCAGCTGAATGGACAATGCAGACTGGACAGAACAATCGATCTCTGCCGCAAAACGTGTTACACGTGACTTTTCCAATTTAGACTGATAACGCTTCTCTGTAATGTCATATCAATCAATCATAATCAATAAAAAAAAGGTTGTAATTGGTCCAACTGTACCGAATGGGTGGAAATCTGGGGCCAGCTCAGCAGATTCAACTAGTTCCCAGGCTACTGTTTTTCTCATAAAGAAGCGGTCTTACCAGTGGTCGCATCACTTCCTGGGTCAGCATGCACTCTCCATGGAGGCAGGTCCCGTTAAGGCTACAGGGTGTGCCGTCAGCCCATGGCAAGCTGCCGTTCTTGGTGGAGCACTGCGGTGTTCCGTCCTCTTGACACCACAGCTGGCTGCAAATATCACTGTCTGAGGTGTTGGGGCAGTGGACAAACTCCTCTCCAAAAATCTGCTGGCACTGCTGGTCCAGGCTGTACTTGGTGCCTGGCAGCTCTCTTGGTAACGGCATGGCACTCTCTGGGACATCCAACAGGCAGTCCCCTGTGGTTAAAATGCAAAGCAATACTGTATGAGGCAGATTAAACTGTGGTTTATAGAGATTATGGACTTTGTGGCACTATGACAATCATAAATGTGTTGCTCTCGTGTGTGGTATGACAGCAGAGGAAAAATATTTAGGGCAAGTTGTGTCCTGACAATAAAAATGAATAATTTAGACGTAACTAACTCGGTGCAGTTTTATGGGCAGCCTGGTGCTTTAAATCTGGACATTTGATAGCTGTTCTAAATCTGAATTTATTCATTGTTCCTCTAATGATTCTTTATTATGTTCAATAAGCTTTGTGTCTGGAGTTGTTAATGACGTCCGCAGTTTGGAATGAATACTCTCAGCCACATGAGTTTTTGTTGGATGCATTTTCCAACTGATAAAGAACATATTATGCTGACACCAGCTGTTGCTTTTGGCTGAGGAGGTGAGGAACAGGAAGAAGTCCATTGTATGACTCAGTGGAAAAGAAGGTTCACTGATAGGTCCAACAAGGATACAAACAATACAAGATGCACGACATGAGATAGGGAGCGGGAACAACGGAGGCGAGGCAAGGAGAAAGAATCAGAGTGGGTGAGGACAAGAGGATGTGGAAAGTAAATATGTGGAAATCTGGGGCCAAAAACTATCTCTACAACCCATAATTTAAGGGGAGCGACAAGTTTAAGCATGGAAAGCCATAGTTAGAATGCAAGAGGAATAACAGTATGTTTTATTCATCCTTGAATCAGCTCTAATAACAGAGCCACAGTGTGGTGGCAGACGTCCATGTTGGCAGAAGGTCTCTACAGGGCTGCTCAGTTTTGGTTTTATTCAGTGTGTCATTTTTAACATGCTCGGGTGACAACCTGAATTATTTCCTACCATGTCCGTTGTCAAAGAACTCTGTGATGTAGAGAGCACTGCAGGGAGACCAAGGTGCAGTCTTGTTGAGGCTGACAAACAGAGGAGCCATCAGGTAATTCCCTCCCAGATCCCCAAACAGCCTCTCACAGGTCTTGGAGTCGTCATGAGGCATACTCAAAACATGACCTGCAGTGGGAAAGGATGCAATAATAAGAAAGTGACACACAGGTTCACAGGTGCACAAAAATGTGCTAATGAATGTCTGAAAAGTACTTAAAGGCTGCACATACTCTACCATTACAGTACATTTCAAGTTTGTCCATAAATCCTACGCACAGCAGCCCACCCAGACACAAATAAATGTGAACTAACCAAGCTCGTGCGCGGCTGTAAAGGCCGCTTGCAGCCCATTGTCCTCGATCACAGAGCAGCTTCTCTTGGGATCGCACATTGTCCCGACATCGGCCACCCCCAACGTGTCACAGCTGTTATGTCCACAGATGTCCTGCAACATGTTCAAAATCCGAAATTTGACTCGCTCATTTTCAGGAAAAACAGTGAATAAAACCTCAGGCATAATACTACTACTACTGCTACTACTACTACTACTACTACTAATAATAATAATAATAATAATAATAATGATAATAATGATGGCATATGACATAAACAGGTACATTAGTGTTGTTTAGTTTGTTTGTTTTGCAGGCACACACCATCATTCCCCATAGGCTCATGATGATTATCATAAGCATGTATCAGTGCTGACTGTCAGTATGTTGATGTCGTGAATCCCATAAAAACATCATGCAAATATGTTCCACTGACAGGTGACACTTCCCATCTGCAGGTACTGTGTAAAACAGGTAAACACGGCCATAAACTTCAGACAGCTGTCACTTTTGTAATGAATACAAAATTTTTCTAACAGCTAAGCTACTGGGGCTGCCTGTACATACTTAGACCTGTACAGTAGCACAGCGTGCCCTGGACAACATTTGATTAAAATTCCAAGTATAATAAGTAAAAGAATATTAAATCTAAAGTCATTTGTTGGTTTTTATTTATTAAATGTAACAAATGGTATTTATGTACTACACATGTGTATGTGTTAGACATATCATCATCTCAGCAGAGATATGTTTGATATATGAGAGATATGTTTGTGCCATTTAAAAAAAGCAGCAGTAGCACTTTCTATGAAGCCTGTCTCTATAATTGTGAACATATATAACATATTGTAACACATTATGAACAAATATTACACATTACAACACATTATGAACACACTTCTAATGCATGATAGGTGGTTATGGTTATGGTTATGACTAGGGTTGGGGTTCACCCTTACCCTGCTTAAAACTTTGATTATACAGCACTATAGGCACATTATAGCACATTATAAGTATGTTCATAATGCATTATAGATGGATGCTTCAAGTAAAGGTTACCAAAGCAACAGTTTACTACTAGTGACAGGGACATGCATATTACTACTATTAATATCAAGTTACACACACAAACATTTATAGTCGGCAGAGTCATACAGTATGTCATTAAAAACTGGTACACATACTGTACCACTCGAATTCGACACATGCTGCTAGAACAAAAGCTGCACACCATGAGCAACTTTCTGATCTCATTACAGCTGCCAAAGTGCATCAATATCATGGAACACAAAAACTCTCCACTGAGACCAAGAATATACAGCCAATGTGTAGTATATCCAAATTCACCATTTTATTCAAATCAGACCAGATTAAGGTGTTGGCATAGTCGTTGTTATAATACTATTTGTAAACACAACACAGTGGATGACAGACTTATCCTGTGTATAATACAGGACCAATACAAGCTTACAAAACCTGTTTCTGTTGAATAGTGTGACTATTCGCTTAGAAACATCTGGCAGGGCTTTAAAGAGTTAAAAACAGTCTTAAAAATAGTAAATAAAGTGTATGAGCAGCGTAGACTGACTGTGATATTAATCATGTAGGATGGTGAACCATCTATTTATGTCAAGCTGTTTTTATGCCATATTTAAAGAAACAAATCAAAAACACGATGCTCAGTGTTTCCGATCATAAAACAAAGCAAATATATATCCAAAGCAAGAAGCAGCTGTGATGTGTGAAAACACACAATGCAGTGCATCGGAAATCTTGGCCTGCTTGAGCAGACATCTGGCTGTGTGGTATGGAGACGGACGTGTCCGTGGCCTCGCCACAGCCCTAGAAAACCACAAGGCAAAACCCTCTTTGATTTAAAACACATCTGGACCTGGAGCTGCCGTTAAAATACAGCTCAGCTCGTGTTTGTACACCTTGTTCCACAGTGCCATCCATCACTCATGTATGTGGACACACAGACACAAAGAAAGATGTAAGGTCAAAGCACAAGTTGCAGTATTGCATTTACAGATAGTGCAGACAGATGTGCAAGCACACACATACAGCATGAGACCAAAAAAATGCTTGAAAAGAATGTTTCCACTACATGCAATGGAGTGTTCGTTTAGAGTTTCACAACAGCCAGTAGGAGCAGCAACCTCCTCTCATGACTGTGGGATAACATAGCACACATTTTCAACCTCGACCCCGCCACATACTGAAGCCTGACCATTTAAAGTGTCTTAATCGTGTCAGGGCTGATTTGTGGCTGCACTAAAGTTAGCTCATCCAGGGAACCTTCCGTCTGCATTTCAAAGCACATCTCCGCAGTAATGGAAAAACAAACATAAACCGGATTTGCGTGAATCATGACTTCAACAAATTCAAGACAAGTCTGCAAAAGCCCATATGTTCTTTTCATCATTTCCCTGAACTTGGTCAGATTTACATCACGTCATTCAGTCGGCAGATAAATGCCAAGCCTGTCATCAAATCGAGTTGCAACCTGGGCACTTAGCTATAAAAACTTAATAACAGAGAAGTTCTTCACCTTATGTATTGTCTGATAACACCTTGTCAACGTGCTCATACCAGAGGGCAGCCAAAGACAGCAAAACAAGCCAATCACAATTCAAACCCTGAGGACTTGTGAACTTATTTCCTGTCGATGCATCTATAAAGCAATTTTTGTTTGCTCTTTGTTGACATTCCCCCTGCTTGGAAAAGTTTATAACTACTCCACCCTGAAGTTCCCTTTTTGGTTTGTTAATATAACCCAAATGACTAGAAAGGCTCTCCTTAACCTCACCTTATTTCATCTCAAACATGTGCTCCTGGGTCGCTTTGCAAAGCAAATTATGGTACTAACGGTCCCAAAGCGAGGGGCTTCATTGTTACTGTACAGCAGTTTGTTTTTAAGTAATTGTTGCTGAGTCTTTTGCATCTAAAACCACAGCATGTACTACAGCTGGACTGATTCCACCAGGGTTTACTTTGTGACTCATCCTTCTTGAGTTATTGTATATTAAATGTAGGACAAAATACACAAGACAATTATGGGTGACTGGACAGTCTTAACAATAAAACACACTAAAGTCCTCACAACATCTGGGTGTTTCCTCATGTTTGAAGAAGGGATAGACTATCATAATCTGCCAGGAACTGTGTGTGTTTTCAAACTACTGTGAGTTGTGGAGCCTGAAACCGGTGTTCAGATATTCTGTGCCAATACTGAATTGTTTAAAGCTGCATTAATCTTGGCCACATGGGGGTAGAGCTCCACAACAGGCTATAAATCACACATGGTTGATATAGTGTGAGTCTTATTAAGTTGTTAAGGCTAATGTGTTAGCCAAACTCCATCACCGTTTACACATTCAGCAGACACACAGAAACACAGATTTTTTTTAAGAGTAATGTTTCTGGACACCTGAGAAATTTCAGAGAATTTACTCTCCTTTCAGTCTCGGTTTAGTTTTCACCAACTCCCAAGAAAAATATTTGGCTCTTTAACAGCTCCATCCTTCCATGTGCTCACCAGTCAATAGCCCTAAACCTAACTGCCATTTGGTGCTGGTCAGGTAATGTAAGGTCAGTTCAGCACAGACTTTTTTACTGCCTTCTGTGGCTGCTGGAAATGTTACATAAATTTTATCTATAGTGTTTCTTCAACCTTCAGGCCAGCACACTGAGCTGAGAGTGGTCAAAATACCATCACTGAGAAAGATACTTTTCACATTACATACAGATTTTTACATCTGATTGTAATAGAAATATTCATTAACAAAGCTTTAAATTACAGTTTGACTAACTGGCCAAATATTAGAAATACTCAGTATTTCCTGTAGCTTAAACTTTCCAAATAAACCAGTGGAAGTATTTTGTCTTTTATAACATAACTTGGTGTTCCTAAAGGATCAGTTCTCGGGCAACTGATGTTTGAAATTTTTATTAACATTAAAGGAAATTTAACAAAGAATCTCAGCGAAAGGAATACTTGTTTGATTTTTCAAGTGATTTCAAATGCATCTCACAATCTTCCTTCGTAGATGAAGTATGTATTAAGTAAGTACGGGTCTAGAGTAATGTAATGAATCATGGAGGAGAATAACTCCTGTCACTGTTAAAATAAGTTTAGATGAGAAAGGCCTTTTTAAAATTTCTGTGACTATTAACTGACTTCTTTTCAATGACCTGGAACCCATCCTTGCTGTAACCAGTCTCAGGCTTGTACTCGCAAACAGCTGATGTTGTCTGTTTTCAGCATTCATCTTGGCTAAGGTCGTTGTTGCACCGACACAAAGGAAATGTACCTTGAGTTGACACTTTCACTTTCACACTAATGCCCTCATGTTCAATAATCATCTTTAGTGCCAAAATTCTAGGAAATGTTAAAGCCTTTTATGTAGACGATGGAATGTTTTATTGCAGAGACCACAACAGCCACGCTGCAGCAGTGTTAGCAAGCTGTAGTAGGTATGTACTTGGCACTCACCTCTCTGGTGAACAGCATAGCCGTGTCATAGTGTTCTGGATGTCTCTGGCTTGGTGGGTTGAAGAGCTGCTGCCAGGAACAGAAGTTCCTCAGAGCCACGCCTCCATTGCTGGAGACCTGCGGGCCGACCTCCTCGTCTTCCACCACCAACATCTTGACCAACACCAGATTTACTGAGTTCTTTATGCTGGGGTGCTTGTAAAGCTGGGCAGCCATTGACACCAAGGTCAGAATATAGTGCTGTTGAGGAGGAGAGAAATAAAAAGACATTTATGAACTTAAACTTTTATGAAGCTTGAAGAGTAAAGAAAAAAAAAGGAAGAATAAATAGTAAACAGGGCAGAATTAAAATAAAATAGCTGAAGGTCATGCAGTGCTGTTACATATTTTCACATGACATCCTACTTGTGCTTTTCATCACTCTCTGTGATTCAAACCAGACATGACACACAAAGAGGTAATGAAATAATTTGAACTTATCTGCAAATATTTGCTACTCATTTGCTTATAGATTATATATGCTTGAAGCTAAAATCAGCTGATATGCTTCATTTATCAACTGGCCTCCAGCACAACTGACCTTTCACAAGTGCAAATGCAAGAAGCTTTTTTTAAAATTATTTTGATTGACTGAGGCAAACTTTAACACACACACAAACACTTTTATGTGTGTTAAGTCTTTTTTGTTCCACACTACACCCATGTGGCAGCAAAAAATTACAATAAAAAAATATACTGATCCAAAAGAATGGTACTAAAGTATAATATAAAACAGTTCATTATCAAAGTCACTCTATAGCCAAAGGGCACAAATGAAACTGACTCCCAAAATATCTTGGTGTGTAGTTACTCATGCTGAGAGATTTCTGTCTCCTTAAAAGGAAATTTCACTCAAAATTCAAAACACTGAATGCTCTAGAGTTATATTTGGGATGCTGTATATTCCCAGTGTTTGAGCCGTCCTGGAGTGGAACGGTTCTCTCATTCAAGCAGTTGGCCTGGAGTCTCCTCCCAGCCCAGTAAACTGTGTGCTGCATTTAAAGTGTGAGACAAGTAAATGTGATTGGTCATTTCTGAAGTCACATTTCTCCCTCTAATAACCTACGGTATGTAGGATTGTGTATGTGCTTTAAATTTGCAAAAACTTATTTAACACACTTGCATTTTTTTGTACTCCAAGCTTGTAAACAGTTTCATGAAAATCATTCTGATTTATTTCACGCCCCACTGTTTTTCTTGTTCCAAGTAAAGAAAAAAAAAGTGAAACTAACCACAAATCACTGCCTTCATAGTTTCTGCTCACTATCCATGATTGTGTCATGGGAGGTAGTGAAGGGGCAGGGTTTTCCACAGAGCTGTCGTGGTGTTGTGTTTTAGTGAAGAGCTGGTAAAACACTAATGTGGAGGATTGTGCCAGGATGTGTATTGTAAAGTCTTCCATCAGTTTTGCTGAAATTGCTTTTTCTAGGGTGGGAGGATATTCCCGCATCAAAACTTTTTCCACATGTGCTGTAAACACACCCACAGAGCCACATGTTGATATGTGGGTGGGATTCCAGATAACTAACATTGCCCCCTCTCATAAAACACCAAGGTAATATAAGTGAAATTTCAGTCTGGGGTGATTTGTAATGAAAAGGTAATCTATCCCAGTTCAGTCCAGATTAGTTTTACCTGACCCTGGTGTTTGCCTTTACTAACTTACTTACTGTGGGATATGGCCGAGCATTTGGCAGCTGAGGAGCTTGTTAAGTACAAGCAGACAAGAATCTGGCTGGCTCAGATTGTGGTGGGATCATAGATGGCCAAACTTTTTTTAAAAGATTTTTTTAGTTTCGCTCCAGATTAAAACAGGACTAATATTAGGTATGGGTGATGATTTCCGGACTTTTTTCTTATTATATCACAATCTATCACATTTTGAATAATCTACATATTGGATGTTTTAAATGTACAGCAGGAAATTGTCGATGGAATGGATTTATAACACTGACTAAAGACAGATACATGGTAGATATTGTAAGCTTGGTGAATCTCCCCCTGGATGATGCTGAGGCTGGGCTGCCAAATCGTGATCAAGTCTTGAGGAATGTGGTTCAGCATTGCTTGCGTTTCTGTCGCCTGACCTCTTTCTCAGCCTGTGGAAAACAGAGAGCCCTTCGATTTCCTCCCAAGCTCCCTCATTGCCAAAACATGTTTTGTGAAGCAGCGCAGAAAAACAAATCACTGCCATTCTATTTCTAAGCCATGAATCCTTGCAAACAGGACGGGGAAATTAAGGGAAAAGATGACGTCTGCAGCGGTTTGTTTATCTTATCGGTTAATTAAAGTATTGCTTGTTTGGTTTCCTATCAACAGTGTGTGCAGGAAAGAATGAGTTCATGTCTGACCTTTATTTCATCTCCATAGAAGTGGGTCATGGTTGAGTCTGCCACCACCAGGGTCTCTATGAACCGTGGCGCGGAAACAAAGCGTCTCCGGCGAGGTTCCCTCCGTGCGTCATTCTCGTCGTGCGTAAAACTTTCCCCATTGTGCTTTTCTGCTCGGCTCTCTGCCGCAGCATGATCAAGCAGGAGGGGAACACTATGGCTTCTGGTGAATGTCCTTCTCTTGATGACATGAAGCTGCTCTGCAGAGTCTGGCCCCAGGCTGCCGGGAAGTTTGGGCTCAATTAAATACTCTTTTCCCTCCGTTATGAAGGAGCCGAGGATGCCGGAACACAAACTGACAGATACAACAGAGTTCTGATCATGATCTACGTTTCCCGAATAAAAACAGCTTCTAAGATGCCCTTCACTCTCCTCCGTCTGGTTCATAAAATGCTGGAGATCAGCGACAGGTTGGCCACTTGAAGCGCTGCGTAAAGCGCCAACATCTCTGGCTTTGATGCGCTGTATGGTGAAGGAGGGCGAGATAAAGCTGGTGTCTGGAATGAGATTTAGGGTCAAGTCCTTGCCAAATACACTGAGAACAAATCTCGGCTGCTCCTCGCTTCTTTTCCAAAACCGACCGCCGATTCTTCCATTTATCCGAACAGGTACAACATCCTCTGATTCAAAAGAGGCGGAAAGTGCCGCGTTCGTTACGCACAAGAGTAAAAAGATCAAACACACAGGGGAACACATCTTCTGCAATGGAAATTGCACTCAAGAGTGGAAAAAATAAAGAATTTCTCACAATGTATGTCCTTTGTCGCTGGTAGGTGGCGCGTCTTTTCCAAACGAGGTGCTCTTTTAAAATCAGAAATCTTTTCAAATAAAAACTGTTTCCCAGTGCTGTGAAGCCCGTGTTGGTCAAGAACTGTATGTCTTGTATTTAATTTCAGTCTGTCTGAGTTGTCTTTTCCAGTTCCCTAACCAAGCTAAGTCTTATTCTACCTCTCACCAGCACCACTGCAGCCTGGACACATCGGGGTATTTATACTTTCTGCTCTTCCCTGGACACGAGGGGGTTTATTTTTGATATCCTGAGTTGCTGGAAATTCTCCTCCCACTCGCACTTCATGAGATACTCGCGGATAAAACTGATCCAATGAGAATAGGCCGACACTCCCCCCTTCAGAAATAGCTTGACAACCGTGCTCCTATTATTAACCCAGCGTGCTATGGCAGCGGCAGGACATCTATACTACGCATAGCTGGAAGTCCGCTACTCAAGTTATTTCGGAGCCTTCTGTGAGTGACAGGCCCCCACAGAGTCCGGAGCCCCCACAAGGCCGATCTGCTTTATCCCTGCACAAAAGATGACCGCTGGAAAGAGAAAAGCACTTTGTATGCTTGGAACTGACCGCTACCTTGAACACTGAGCAGAGTTTAATCACATTAGCAGAGCTGTAGGAGGAATATTATCATTTCATCATGTGTTTTTGCTCCACAGTGTTCTGCAGAGAAACTTTTTTGAATATCAAGATTAGGAAAAGCGTTCTATCATGAAAAAGGCAGTTTTTTTTTCTCCAAATGTTATTAACGCAGAGAACAATGTCAATAATATGAAATGAAGAAATGCTTTAAAGAAAAGGAGCAAAGATTCAAATAGACCCATATTTTTATTCAAAATGTTAAAGTTCCTGTTTAAAAAGATACTTAGTATGCAGGTTTGAAATTAAAAAAAAAATATCCTTGAATATTTCTTTCCAGCGCAATAAAGGCTCGTATCAGCGTTAGTCATGATGCTAAAGGAGGCTTTTCTAAAAGGATCCTGTTGTATTACAAGACTCAACACATGTACTGCCAGGCACCGTGTAAATCACTTTATTAGGACTGCCAGAAGAATACCAGCACTTTGGACACTAAAAATGATCCCGGAGGTGCAGTTCGACGCTTTCACCATTAGATGGCGCCAGAGTATAGCAAACTTTTTCATGGATGAGCTGAAGCTCCTTCAGGTGCAAACAGATGTCGCTCTTTGCCCGCATTGAACATTATCTTGGAAAGAAAAAAGTGCTTATTTGAATGTCAGTGATTACTCATCTGACTTATTTTGTTGTCCATCGTTCAACAAAATTTTATAATCATAATAATAGGCTAATAAGAAGAGGAAGAAGGAGAAGAAGAAACAGAATATATCAATTAGATTTTAAAGGAATATGGAAACGTGTTACATCCTAGGTTACAGTTTAAAAGTCATGGTGCTTGTGCATTAGCGTGAAATGACAGTTGAAAAAAAACTTTCTTAAACCAGCCTCTGTGCGTGTTGCCTTTGTTCCTTATGTGTTTGCTGTCTGTCCGATTCGCAGTAAGTCTGGGCGGTGGGAGGGGGATGATGCTCCTGTCACACATGCTGTACAGCAACAATAATATTTGGAGAGCTACAAGTGGCTGCGGTCTGCTGCACAAACCGAGACGCATTACCAATTAGCTCTCTCGAGCGCACATGCCCAGACTTACTTTAGAGTGATCGCCGGGGTTTAAAGCGCCACTTTAAAGCTCAACAGTTGAGGCGAGACCTTGGCCACAGTGGAAACGGTGCAAGATGGGGATGAAGCTGGAGAGCATTGTGGATGCTTAGTTTTCTGAGGACGCACAAGCGCCGCTTTGTGCCATTGCGCACAACTTTTTAACTGCGTACAAACGCTCCGCAAACGAATTACAGAGTGGACTTTCCTGAACAGGAGCAGAGATGGCCACACTCATTAGCTCTTTGATTATTTTTGCAAAATTCATACTTTATTCGAAACTCATAAACTGCATGGAGGTAGATTTCTGTGTACCTGTTCGCGTGGATCAACAAAAACATGAAAAGCATCTGCACCGGCGTGCGGAACACATGAATGAAAAACAGATTGTTTTTAGGCTGAGTGCATTCAGACAAGAATTTTACATCCACCTCTCGCAGGATTCTAGTTTCCTTGCACCGGGCAGCGTGTTACCTGAGAGCGACTCCTCAGCATCCAGCGGCTCTGCAACCGCTGCTGACCTCAGGGAATGCTTCTACTCCGGTGATGTCAACGCAGACACGGACTCCTTCGCTGCGCTCAGCCTGTGTAAAGGTCTCCATGGGGGATTCTTCTACAACGGCATGGAGTATTTTATCAGTCCCATTAGGACTGAAGACGCAGCAGCCGCGTCTGGATATGAAAACTCTTTCAACAGGACGCATGGCATCCGCCGCTGGAGACGTGCTGGGCACACAAGCGGCAACTTCACCAGCAGGTGTGGAGTTGCACCTGACACCAACTTCAACATTTCCCTGGAGAAATACAAGCTCATGGGCGAATTTAAGATTGATGGCTTCACTGAAAATGTGTTGAAAACCTTGGGAAGGTCCAAGAGGTTTGCGTCCATCCCAAGGTTTGTGGAAGTGCTGGTGGTGGCAGATGAATCTATGGCTAAATTTCACGGGGATGACCTGAAGCATTACCTCCTGACCCTGATGTCAGTAGCGTCCAGGCTTTACAAGCACCCCAGCATTCTCAACTCCATAAACATAGTGGTGGTGGGCTTCATGGTGATAAATGAAGCTGACAAGGGACCTAAAGTTTCCAGTAATGCAGCCCTGACTCTGCGTAACTTCTGCTCCTGGCAGAAGAAGTTGAATAAACACAGCGACAAGCATCCAGAGTACTGGGACACTGCCATACTGTTCACCAAACAGGTAAGCAGGGGAGGACTGAGTGAGCTGCAGCAGATCCAGCTGTAATGCATCACAGTGGTTGTGCAAAGAGTGGAACAGAAATGTCTCACTCTCGCAAACACCATGGCTGGATTATGAGGCACTTTGCCTCTGGGCACAGACATGTAAAAGGCACAAATCCCTTCTATGTAGGAGAAAGAAAACCAGATTGACAGAGAGTTTAAAATCAGTGACATTTCTTTTAATTTTGTATTTTGTTTTTCATCTCTGTGTTGTCTTTTGTGTCTCTTTGTAGTTGATTCTTATCTCTTTGTAGGTGTTTTGTGTCCATTTGTTTGTGTCTTGTGTCTTGTCTCACTCATTAATCACTTATGAACCTGTCAACTGCACATCTCTGCAAGTCCCCCTTATTTGGCTCAGTGAGTCACTGGAAAAGAGCATTTGAGCCAGTTCTTTCCATGAAAGACCTCACCTCCGTCTGCTTCAACAGAATAAGAACTGGGTCACTGTCTGCCTATATAAAGCACCTTCATGCTGTATTCAGACGTTTTGTTTTTTATATATATATAAAATCCAGTTAGAATCAAAATTCCCTCTTCATTTAAACTGATGTAAATTGACTATTTGAAAAGGATTCAGCCCTACCACAGCTGTCAGATAATCTCGTGTGTCCACCAGAGTGGTGACCACTGAGCACTAAATATTTCTCTGCAGTCACTAACTTCTCTCTGTCTCTCCCTCTCTGATGTCTGGTCATCGGTGCCTGCTTTCCATTAGGTCCAGTTTGGCTCTGGATAGCCATCTGAAATACAGTCCTCCTCCTTCACTGCGTAGCAACATACAAAAAACACTTCAACATGAGTCGAGAGAAAAAACATCCCAGAATGATCCCTTATTTACACTGAGGGCAGTCGCATAACGGAAGGTCCAGTTCCGGTGTTGTTGTCCTTGTATGGCACAGTGAGTGCAGCTGCTGTGATGGGAAAAATCCTGTAATAGGTTATGAAGACCAAGTGTTGTGGAATACACATGGCTGGCAGAGGGTGTTTCTGGCATTGCTGGACTTTACTGTAAGAATGGGTTAGCAAGTTCATCATCCACTGTGTGTTCCTATTTACTACACCAAAAAATACATGATAATATAACATCATAATTTCTGTAAGCAGTGACAGAATTAGTTTCTCTCTCACACACACACACACACACACACAGATTTGCAGATTTTCTTGTCAGGATTTTTTAATGACTTCTATTCATTTGTACAGCCTAACCTGAGCCCTTACACTTACCCTTACCGTAACCTTCACCTAACCTCAATTCATATCCTATCTTACCCCTTAACTCAACCAGGACCTCAGAAAACAAGTCTCGCTGCATTAGGACTGGTATTTGGTCCCTATGAAGTTTATTGGTCCTTACGCGGTCAGTGTTTATGCCAGAAAAAGTCCTAAATAGCCAACAAAAACCAGTACACACATACACACACACACACACACACACACACACACACATTTGTACAGCTATCTTTGTGGGGCCTTTACACTGAATTCCATTCATTTGTACACCTTAACGCTAACGTTAACGTAACCTCAGTTCTATTGTTGGGGAGTAGCTAGTTACATGTAATGAAATTACGTAATTTAATTACAAAATAAATGTAACTTTGATCAGTTACAGGTACTGAGAAAGAATGCGTAATTAAATTAGAGTTACTTCTGAAAATGTTAATGATTACAAAGGGGGTTACATTGAGTATTCTCCGTAAAAAACTTAGGCTATATGTTGAATAATATTCATTTTGTTGCTTTGCGTGTTTTGATGTGTACAATGTCTGCTTTTGCCATTTCCAGTCAAGAAGGTTTGGTGAAGTTTGATGTTATTCTGATGCTTCTGAGTGGTTCTCTTGTTTGGATTTGCCCCACGTCTGCCATTAGCATTACACATTTGAAAATGGTTAACAGTTGACAATTTTCATCAGAAATTTTAAAAAGTAATCAATAAGAAATCAAATGTAATAAGTTACATTATTTTGATAACGTGATTGAAATAGTTATATCATTTATTACATTTTAAATAGGGTAACTAGTAATCTGTAACCTATTACATTTCCAAAGTAACCTTCCCAACCTTGCTCAAATCATATTGTAAAGTCGAGTCTTCACCCTAAAACTTAATGGTAAAGTTGGGTGTCAAAATATTGTCGAAAGATAACTAAAGACACACACATCCAAAAGCCAAAAGAGAGTTGATGGCAGCAAACGATAAAAAGGACAAAAAGGACACCACAATGTGACGTATGTTTCGAGCGTACCCGCAACGCTATTCGTCAGACCCCGTCTGCAACCGAGTAAACGCCATTTCCAATAATAAATGTTT
>JAPZDX010000023.1:2671628-2684717 GCA_029783625.1 Naso annulatus | reverse complement strand
GGCTCAAAAGTCACTACAGAGTATTCAAGAAGGTTGGAAAAAAATCAATTTATCCTCTGTGTTTTGTAATGACTGTCAAGAAGTCAGGAGGGTATGTCAGTTTGAGCTAGCTTAGGACCAAAACACACGACATCTGTCTCAGAACGCCACATAGCTTTCATTGTTCACCGTCGAGGAAAACTTCACCTGATATCGATGAAAACTGACACACTGCCCGCTTCCATTTCTGTTTCATGACTCCATCCGATGTCAAGCCTTCTAAAGCTTAAATTATCGATGGCTGTTGGATACGTTCTTGCATCGAATTAATGACAGAGTTGATATTGGCTGCTTTCTCTGAGGTTTATTGGCCTAAAAGTGCATTTTATAGGCTGTTGTTTTAAACCATTTTGTTAATACATGCCATAGCCTACTTTCTGATTTTATCATAGATTAGTTCATGCAATGTTAATAAAAGTAATACAGTTTGGGTGGGCAGTTATTCTTTGGTGCCATCGTGCTATTTAGCTTTCAAACCTTTAAAAGACAGGTAATGAGCTTTTTTGTTCATACCTCGAAGTCCGGCAGCACCAAATGGCAGACTGCGGTCCAGACATGGACCAAGTGATGGTTCTGTTCAATTCTATTCTAATCTTCACAGAGCGTTGCTTTTAAGCAGCGACCGCAGGCACAGCTTATTGATACTGCTGTCAAGTTAAGTGGGTCCTTTAAGGTCATGTTATAACTCAAGTTGAGTCACATCACTTAAATCAAATTACCAGCGTGCAAACATACATTGTCTGTGTTTCTGAATTAATTTAATGTGCCAACCATTGAACTGCCAACAACAAACTTTCAGCTTTATCATCTCACAGCTTCTCAGGGACTGTGGCCGTGGTAGGAGCACCAAAACTTTGTAGCAAGTCCTGTTAGTTAAAGATAACAAGCCAATGTTGAAATTCATGATGAAATCAGCAGGATAAGAGCTAGTTAAAAAATGAAACGAGGTGCCATCAGGTTACATTATGATGTGTTTAAGGTCCTGTCAGTAAAAGGACTGCAAGACAAAGGTAAAGAAAATGTTATCAAGATATGTTCAAATGTAACGTCAAGAAAAAGAAAGTTTAGCTTTTGGTGAGAAACTTGAATAAACACAGTTGTTTGGTCGAGAAATTTGTTTTTCCAGCAATATAAAATTGGTATTGGAGATGGAATCATGACCTTTTCACTAGTTCTGTTAAAAAAAGTATTGTTGTCTCTCCACCAAATAACAGATAAGTTTCAACAGTGGTATCAATAAAGACCCAGATAGCTTAGATAGAGCTAGATCAATAGGAGTTCCAATAATAGTATCCAATATCAATAAAAATCAAAAAACAATCAAAACTATCTCACCCAATTTAAAGTAAATGGTACATACAACAATTTGATTTCCATGTTAAATGGTAAATTTACAGTATTTGTAATGTAATGTAATGGGGAAGGCCATTAGATGCAATGTTGACACAATGAGGTTCGGACTTTGCTGGGAGGACATTTTAGTGACTCGACCTCTTTAAATTTTAATTGAAGACCTCTGCTCTAAGTGAAGGCACTACTGAATTGTATCTCGGAGGCTCTATGTCTCACTGACTGGATGTGTCTTCTCTCTCTTTTCTGTTCCTGACTGAGTTCCAGTTCAAATACATACATGTAGCTCTCCAACAAAAGAGCATGTGGGAGGCTTGTGGGCTGGGGCTGTTAATGTGCTGGTTCTATATAGCTGAGATTGTTTTCCACAAACCGCAGAGGACAGCCTGGCCAATTTTGCTATTTTGTCCCGTCAAATACAATGACATCACTGTTTTGTCAGACTTTTTTTTGGGGTGTGTGTGTGTGTGTGTGTGTGTGTGTGTGTGTGTGTGTGTGTGTGTGGTTGAGAATGAGCTCCATGGTGCTGTGCAAAGCATGGTCAGCTGCTGGCTCGCTAGGACTCCATGACTGATGGATAGCAGAACTGTTGGCACAGACTTCCACAGCTGCACTAGATGATGCCGCAGTGCCAGGAACTCAACATTCCTCAAAAAGTAGGAGAAATGAGGTAGTACGCTTGTGTAGCAGCATGCAATACTTGTATAGTACAAGTACATTAATTTCAATGCATGTATTAACAGTCATGCATCTACACATTCAAAATACAAACCATTAATGCGTATCAGATATACATATGTGTCTGTGCAATGAGCCATATGGTTTATATATGATACTAGATTACTGAAAATAACACATCTGTTGTAAATTAAGATTCGGCAGTTTATCAATTCAAGTTTATGGCTGCATCCCAGAGGATTAATACAAGCACATAACAACCAATAAACACACATTACAGAATAAATATACGTCTTACAGTAAACTGGGGTTTTTACTCACTTATTCTATGAGCTAGTGGGATGATTACCATTCCAAAAAGTCCCTAATATAATATCTTGCCAGCACAATGAGTCAGTGGAACAGCTATTGCATAACTGAGGCTTTCAACATCAACCACATACTGTATGATGTGGCATGTGTAACTCAGATTACATACATATCCACCAATGACACACTGAATAACTCGTGACTAGATGTCAGTACAAATTTGTGTCTGTTTTAAAATCATTCCCCATGCTGAGAAAACATTGGGCCTACGTAATGTTGTTTGCTCCATTTGTATGTAATGCTACAGATCTGGCTTTTCCGTTCTCGTACATGAAGTGTCGCTTTAGTCTTTTAAATAGCACACGCAGCAGATCCATGAGCAGACAAGTCCAGTAACATGCTCCTTTTGGTGTGTTTCTATTTGCATGTATTTGTGTCCTGAACCAGCTCACATGCAAATCTGCCCAGTTTAATCAGATACGTGATGAATACATTAGACACCTGTACTGGGCCATTATACAAAGAGTGTAATTTAAACCATTAAACTCAGCTTTTTTTTGTTTGTTTTGTTTTGTTGAGCCTTTTCTTATTTGGAAGCTGAGTGTCAGTCTGATTTGTCATTGTTACATAAATTTTTTTTTCTGGCTCAGCCTCTTTGAGACTAAGGGTTTCTTCAGTGTACAGCAGCTGCGGACAAAACATTAAATATGGCCGAACATGTTGATCATCACAGTTTAGCTGTAATCACAACATTACTTGTCATAATAGAAAAGAAATAAACAGATTTCGACCATGCTCATGGTTCTATAAATTGTTGTGAGTACTGTAGAGACAGCACTACATTGAGCTAAATGGTATCATTACCATGCTGACATGAGCCCAGTGACAATGCTACATGAATGCATGCAAGTTAAGAACAGTTTATCTTGATCGGTACATGAATGTCTGTTCCGATTTTCATTGCAATCCAGGAGTTGTTGAGAAACCACAATAAGAGAATAATTCTTTCTGTTTTATTGACAAACATATTTTTTTTGAAAATGTAATAAAAAGGAAGGAGAACAGGCACAGCTCAGTGCTAAGACAAGATTCAAACTAACCATGTACCCACAGCTGTAGTACCTGACTCACCAGATCACAGCTTAAACAGCTAAACTTGAGACCAGAACTTGTCCCAGAATGGTCTAATATTCTGTATATTCTTCAGAGAAACAAAGATATGCTTGTTTTGGCTGTGTTAATCAGCGGATATGTTTCCAGTAATTGGTAATCATTCCCAAAAATCCTGATCAGTGCACCCTTATTAGCGCACTCTACAGAAAAAAATGTAAAGGCCTAAAGGAGTCGGTCAGTGTATTCACCCGACGAGTAGCTTTTTGGAGTGAATGGGCTACCGTCTTGGAAAACTGTGCACAGTAATTTTAATAAACCCAATCTTCTCATTTTTAGTAGAAAAGCAGCACATAAATGTACTTTATTGGCCACATATACAGCATACAGTGAAATTTAGTCTCTGCATTTAACCTATCATTGAGGAGCGGTGGGCAGCCACAGCGGCTGGGGACCGACTCCAGACAAAAACCAAATGTTTCACCTTTCAGTTGATATCAAGCTCAACTTTGCCTTTTCTCAACGGTCAGATCAACGCTACTCAAAGTTCTGTCCAAGCTGAACTTGACAGTTCAAACAGTCATAAATGAGAACAAAATTATTTACAGGCACTGATTCACAGGTCATACACTCACAATGTTCCCAGAGCTAAATCATGCGAATAAGAAGAAGCACTTCTTTGTTTCATCCTCTCCCAACCATTATTCTGTCAGGCAAATGTACCACAGTATTCTCTTTTCTCTGTGGGCATTGCATGTCTTAGTTGTACAAAACATGACATGCAGTTGGACTATTAACTGTACTTTAGCGTAGGATAAAACACGGCATGCATCTAGTGGTAAACAAAGTCCAAGCAAATAGATCTGAGGCAGCAGAGACAGAATAAAGAAAAGCAGAGTCCTCATGTTCTCAAAATCACACTTTGAAGTCCAGTTTGTGATTAACAAAGCAAAATAAATTGGCATCAGATGAACTGAGGTTACTTTAGGAGTGTCTCTTGCTGACTTGTAAGCGTCCAGATGTCAGTGACGAGTCCATGATAGTCACAGCAGCAGGGGTCTAAAGGAAGGACAGCACAATGGGGTCAAGAGGGCAGAACATGAATCTGCTGGGTTTTGACAATGCCTGATGAGTCATTTATATTATAGAAAATAACAAATGATAAGGAAGCAGTTAACTATGAAAGTGTTTCATCATCCATCATGCACTGACTTAGTGCTGGAAAAAGAAAATGCTTGTCAAGGCCAATACTCTTTATTATTGAGGATCAGGTTTCAATCTTTGGCCGAGTGTTCATTGTGTGTATGAATGGAACAGCTTTTAGCGCACGTGTTTGTGTATAACTGTGCACAGGAACACACTGTACTAGATGGTGTCCAAAAGCTGCTGCAGTTGGTATACTTCAACGAGGGATAAGTGACTGAGTGACAGCCATAGAAGATTGTTGAGTTTTATTAATCAATGACCAATCACCAAAGGCTGTCAAAGTCTTTGGTTCGTTAAAGAGGAAATCGCAATAATGAAGTGCTGGTTAATTTGGGGACACTTGTAGTTTCAGCTGGTTAAATCAAATGCAGTTTATTCTGCTGCTTATTCTGGGGAAAGTACAATAATCTATTGTCATTTTAAACCCTCAGAATCCCAGGGCCTGCCAGCAGGCCAAAAAAACCCACTTTTGTTTAAATTATTGCCATAAACACACTACGTTTCATAGCCAGAGTAGCCAGAAACTTTAAAAACTGTTTAAATTGTCTGATTTTCAAGTTTCTGTTGGTCATTTAATGTCTCATCTGTGATGTTGGACACATACCAAAATGAAGGCATAAATCTAACTTAAAACTGTCACTTTTCATCAGATTTGCTTATAAAAAATTGCCAAAACAAACCATTTGCTCTATCCACATTCTGTAACGAACAAAAAACTTCTGCATTCCTCTGTGCACTCACAAAGCCATTAATGATTCAGGTAAGCCTGAGCGCAGTGAACCCTGAGCACTGCCTGGCAGGATGCCTTATGCCTGAACACAGGCTGCAGAATTATTCCTGCATGTATATGGAGCCACCAAAATATTTTTCCAATGTTCCTCAGACTTGAAGGCACCTATAAATTTGTTAATATTATGATAAAAATGTCTTATATACTGATTCCTCTTTAAAAAAAAAAAAAATTGTAAATTAAAAAATCAGAAAAATCCAATGTTCGATTTTTAATTTTTTTATGATTCGGAACATTATAACTTTGTTACAATGCACAGGACACATTGTGAGTTTCCTCTTTCTCTTGCCATGGTTGTCCTGAATTTATAAAGGGGCAGGACTTTATATAGCAGTATAAAAGATATGGGCCCACGGAAAAGGGCCAATACTGCTTGGCATTCTTACTGAAGAAGTCAGACATTACTGGCCTATTTCCATCTCCACAGGACACAGAAGAAATAACACATTCTCATCCCAGGTCATGGAACATCTTCATCCCCTTGTCATTTAGATGCACTGGAAAACCATTGTAACACAAGGTTAACATTGTGCAACATTTGGAGTATGGTTTTACAAACCAAAAATACTTGTGTTGGTTTAGGAAAAGACCATTTTACACTTTAGGTTTCACACAGTCTTTCAGCATCTAATATTGACGCAGATGGGTTTACATTTGAGTTTGTTGAAAGCTTAGTGTGTGTCATGATGATTGCTAGAGGATACTTTGTGCATCTGTAGAAGAAACCAAGGGATGTGACAAAGACTTGGTAAGAGTCTGTGCTGATAAAATTGGGCTGAGTTTGTTACCTTGCTGAGACGTTGGAGGTTGCAGCCTGTTGCCTGCAGCTCTTTTTCTGACAGCTGTGGCTGTTTCGTCTTGTTAATTACTTCCTGCTGTATTTCAAACTGATTCACTGTCAAAAAATGTCAAAAATGAACACAAACTTGTTTTGTGGAAGCATTTTTGAGAAGAAACAGTGGTAAGTGCAAACCTTACTGACAGACACAGCATTTGCTGTGACCTCTTTATGTATATATGTATGTATAAGTTCAGATATGCATGAATATTTTGTCATGTAAATTTTCTTAATATGAAGCTGCAGCTGTAGGAAATGGACAGTTTGCATCAGGAGCTACTTCATACAGGATTTTTAATACATGTAGTAAAAATGCACCACTGCGTGCACGTTACTGTGTGCTCCAGACTTGCAGGAGCACGAACAGTCTCAGAAGTTTTTGAATGCACCTTGTGAGAACACTGTTGTGCATCATTTTCTGTTTTCTCAGATTCACTATACTGAAATGGCTGATACTCAATTAACACGGCTATAGTCTGATGGCAGCTGCCATGTGATGTGATTTATCCTGCAGATGTCGTCATTTCTGGCCCACATTGAGCCAGGTTAGAGCTGCAGCTGTTCTACATGCTGCTTTGCTGAGACCTCAGGAATTGTCAGCTTCTCCTTATCACAATGCTCCACTTCAGCTGTTTACAGCACTACAAGTAGTGTGTAAAGACTTGTTGACAAGTTGGAAATGCTGAACAACTTATGTGGACAAATGGAAAAGGGAAATGAAGTGTTTGTGTGAGTCTGAGAATGTGTTTAGGCATCCAAGTGTGTGTTTCTGACACTGTTTTCTTAGCACAGATAAAGCAGATGTGTTGATTGTTAAATGTATTCCCTTTAGTGTATGCCAAAATATCTCATTTTTTACCTTTGCTCAGCCCCGACCTACTTTTTCCTCATGGTACAGACCTTTTTTTTGCCACCTGATAGTATATAATATATCAAGAACAAAAGAGATGTCTTTTCATTGACAAAGTTAGAGTCAGAACCATTCCTAACTATCCCCTTGGATAGAGTAATTATTGATAAATATTTTGTTTTCGCTCAAAGGAATGCTCGTTGAGTTATGTGCCTCATGTATTTCTCAATAGGATTCCAAAGGTGTGCAACACAGCAAACAGAAGGGCATTTTTTGGAGATGACACATTTTTAGTGCTGTGTTTTAGTTTAATTAGCATCGAAGTAGACAAATCTCACAGCAACAATACTGTTTTCTGAAAAAATATGTAAGTTAAGCGATTTAACTACTACGTTAAAAAAGAATATTTTTAAAACAAACATGATGTTGCCTGGATGTTTTTTGATGATTTTAGCAACACAATAAGAACACTAGTCCATGCCCAGAAATATGTGCACTGCAACTTCATGCAGACTTCACGGAAAGTGTGTGCCACAACCTTGTGCAGACCACAGACCTATACACTGGTTCAGAAACATCAGTCACTGTCTCAGCACAATGGGTTAAAACCTGTTAGTTTTTAAATGGATGATAAGATAAATAAATCGTGTGAAGCACGCAAAACACCCTCACACACACACACACACACACACACCTCACGTTGCATCATTCACTGCGTTTACATGGACACAAATATTCCAATATTAACCCAATTAATACAATACTCTGAACAAGATACTGCCTTGTAAACAGCATTTTCTGATTACCTTACTCCGAATAAGGTCAAAGAAACTCAACAACACACCTGGAGCCAACCCTCAGAGTGCTTAACATGGGAGCATTTTGTAGACTGGAAAAAAAATGAGCAAGACCTTACTTTAAGCATGCATCTATAATGCATTATGACACATAAACATATGTAACACATTATACACACCATCTCCACCACCCAACACCCCTCTTTCCCCCACTATTTCTCTTTTTGCTAACACTTTCTGTAAAGCCTGTCTCTGTAACGCATCATAACTCATTAGAAGCACACTTACAAAGCATTATCTGTGGTTATGGATAGGGTCAGGTTTAGGTTTTGGGTTACAGTTAACCCTAACGCTGCTTATAACTATGATTGTGCAGCACTACAGGTGCACTATAATTATAAGTATGTTCATAATGCGTTATAGATGCATGCTGTAAGTTAAATGTCACCCTCTTTATCTCTCAACCCCACCAGCGCCGTCAGATCACCTCCCACCCTAAGTCCAGATTTTTCGAGCTTTCTGCCTGTTAAAGGAAGATTTTCTTCACCACTGTCACCAAGTATTCTCTCATGGGGGAAATGCTTTCAATTGTTGGGTTCTAATAATTCAATATATTTTTATTGTAGGTCTAGAATCTACTCGGTATGTGAAGTGTCTTGAGACAACTTTGTTGTGATTTGCTGCCACAAAAATAAAGTTGACTTGACTTGACATTATAATACAATATAAACACACTTACAATGCATTATAGGTGGTCACGGTTAGGGTTAGGGCTTAAAACTATGATTATGAGGCACTATAGGCGCATTAAAATGCATCATAAGTTTGTTCATAATGCATTATAGATGCATGCTTTGAGTAAAAAATGTTGCAGTGAGCACAATCCACACAACAATGCCATTTCAACACATAGTTAAAACCATCTACTGCTTTCTAAAGGTAATGTCCCAGATTAGCAGGCAGCTTCCAGACTTTTAATTAATGTTGATCTGACAGCCTGCACTAACACTGAAAACCTGTGTAAATAAAGCAGCAAAATGAAAGTCGAGATGCTGTCTGTAGCCATGAATAACTACCTGCACCCACTGGTGCAATCAGGCCCTAAAACATTTATGACATCAGTCTGAAAATGTCTTCAAAGTTGGTTCAATACAGTTTTCATTGTGCCATAATATCATATTGTGAGACGTTTGTGTTCCATTTGGTTTCGGTTAAAACTGGCCTCTTTCTGCACTTTGTCAAATGATTACCTGAAACCCATAAAGAGAATGAATTTCCTGTGCCACACAGGTAAATGCATGTGCAAATATTTGAGAATTAACTTACTACTTCTACCGTAGGTGAACATTCGCTCTACACTCTACATTTATTCCCCAGTGTATCATTTCACCTCCTGCACATTTACGTAATGGTGGTAAAAATGTAAAAGGGGTTTTGTTTGACAAAGAACTACCGTGAGCTGAAACCTTAACCAAATACAGCTTAGTGAGAACATGATGTGAAGTTTAGTTTTCCTTTTCCTCTCTTCAGTATTGACTTAGTTAATTCCCTATGCTTAAAATGAACTTCTATGTGGAATGTACAAACAGCAGACGGCACAGACTCCGTACAGAAAACAACACTGTTTCTCTCCAGTGTATCTCCAGTGCCATGGTAACCCACTGTGGGGTAGATGACTGTAGCCCTGGCAGATAACAGAGTTCTGTTCGCAGACAGATATTGTCTGGCTGAGGTCATGAGGGGATTTGGGGGCTGCATGAGCAACCAGTCACACGTATGCATGCACTTACCTGCCCACTTACTCATAGAAAATCTGGTTTGTGGAAATCTCACACAGAAAGAATGCATCTTTCTTTGGGATTATGGGTTTTACTCATTGCCCTTTCTTCACTGTTGCTCTGTGCGTGCTGCAGACTGTGAAGTAGGTGATTTCATGTGAAATGATCTTCAAGAGCTCACAGAATCAGACAGTGTGAAAACTTGAAAATATCTCTCTGTTCTAAACCACTTGATCTGTGGATCTGCAGTGTCTCCTTTAAAACTCCCCCCTCTGCAAGAAATTTTAAGGTCTGTCACATCCCACAGAAAGGAAAACAACACCAGAAATGAAGTCTGAAAAAATTTCCTTGGCTGACCTCATCACCCACTGTAGTGATTCTATTCTTCAGAGAGAATAATTATATATACACAGGAGAAAAAGTAGTTTTAAATTCTTTTCGGTACTACTGCCACAACCTTCATCACTTCGTATTGTTCAACCCCCCTTGACTTACGGCATCCTTGAAAAAAAAAAGTTTCAATATTTTCATACCTGTGTGGAGAAGAAAGACATTAGAAACACTTGACATTGTGTACAGCAACAGATTTGTTTTAATGTTTAAAGTGCAACTTTTAAAGCTTTTAAAATACTCATAACTTTTGTTTTATTTTGTAACAGCTAAATTTAATTTAACACCATAACAGTTTAATAACTCTCTGTCTTCGGACTTTTATTTAGTGTCAGATAAATGAGGGAACAAATGATTATGACTAAAATGTCTCAACTTGTGTTAAAAATTACAATTAAATTTGAACAGCTGACATATAAAACATGTTAACAGCGTGTCAGCCAACCAAAAGGATGATTGGAATTTTGCTGGATTCATTTATTAATGGTCCTGTCCCAGTGCAAACAGCATTATTAAAGTTTGTGGTTTGGGTAAGGAAGAAACTGAACGTCCCAGGACAATAAATCAAACGCACTCTTTCACAGGCACTGTGTTCAGGAAGTTAAGGTACGTAGCAGCATACCGTCGAGTTACAGTTACAGCTAACACACAGCTCGTCTGAGCTGCTGTCTGTGTTGTTGGAACAAAACAGAACATCATGAAACATCACAACTTGTTCTGCTACGTGTTTTACTTGGGAGATTTTGCAACAAACCCCACAGCGCTGGATATCAGTCAGGTGCAGCGTGTTAGCTCATGTGTACGTAAACAAGTAGAAAGTTAATAAAAGACAGTTGTGCTCCATCCGGCACGGATTAGAAAACAGCATGGACGGTTCAGAAGCAATTCAGATCGACTTAGAAGCAACTGATAAGGAGATCACAAGTTGTTTAAGATGTCATAACGTTAGCAGATGTGCTTTCTTGCTAAAAGTGCAACTGTGGCTGGTTTTGAATGTGGGTTTTGACAGGCAGGCCTGTCCCCTCTCTCCGGTACAACGTGCCACCACTGAGTCTGTTGCTGTTATGCAGTATCAGACCGTCATCTCGAACATCTCAGCATGCATGGGCCCCTAGGCAAAGATATGTAAAGTCTGCGCTTTTGCTACAAAGGACAAAGACACCCAAACCCGACAAGATTTGCAGTTATTATGTGACAGTTACATTTTTCAGGTGAACCAGAATTCTCAGGGCCCTGCTTCATACTAGCACAAAGCTGGCCAAAGCACATTCGCAATGTTGTGAAGAGCAAAGGACTCAATTTAAATCTGACTATGTGCGGTATAATTCTGGTGTCAAGTCAGAGGTGAAATCACCAGCTCAAACCCAGATGAGGTACAGCATAGCAGAGATGTTATTCATGGTGGACAAGAGCATGAGCAGACAGAGCGATAACAATTTCAAAAGTATTTCTCCTCATCTGGTTTAGTAATCTGCCCATCAGTGCAAGGACATGGCATCATTTTACTCACGAAAGATCAGGCCTTTTATGATGATTGAAAAGACAATTCAGCACACTCAAAGCTTTGGATGCAATCCATTTGTTGACAATACAGTGTCATGACGATTTGAGCACATTGCTCTTCGTCAGTGTTGTTAATAAACTGCACCTGGAGCCATGAGTGTACTTGCTCACTCGTCGATATCCTTCCAGAATGACTTCAGTATCTTTATTCACTTTGACAATTTAAATGATGAAAGAGCTAAAACAAAAAAAGTTTTGAGTTAAATTCTTCCAAATGTCCGATGTATCACCTGATTTCCAAACTCAACACTCCCCAGAAACTTCAGTACAGCCGCTTTCATTGTGCGAGGGGAAGAGGCATTTAAAATATTAGTGACATGTCCCTCCCTGACCCTTATCCTGTGTCATACATGGGAGACAAAGTGAAGATATTAAAATCTTACAACACACAGCTGGGCTCACTATTGTTTGCCCACAGGGGGGCCACTCTGTTGATTGTAAGGTAACATGGGCCTCAACATGTTTAGTCTGCTGCCTGGTCTGCACTGAGAAGTCCTGCTAGGTTTTTGTTCTGCACACACTGTGTTGTACCTGTGTTGTAAAAGTGTCATCAAATGTGTCAGGACTGACTAACCAGATCTTTAACCTAAATACTTAAATACTCTTTTGAAACACATAAAGGCACTTAATACTCACGTATACCGTGGTCTGTGTGATACTCTTTTCTGATTGGCTGACTGCTTTGCAACAAAACTGTTTAACGCACAGGTAGGTTGGCACAAGTTTAATCACCGTTCGAAATACGTCCGCTACCCAACTTGTAACCATAGCAACATGCAAACTTACTCCTTAGTATATATATGTTAGTATGTATCCTCCGTGCACAATTATGCTGCAGGCACATAAAACAGAAATGTTCCTGATGAAACTTGAGCTACTTCAGTCTGAAATAATTCATTTGAAAGGCTGAAAGTTGAACTCTGTTTCCTCGGAGGAGTTTCCCAAGCCGACAGCTTTTCAAAATATCTTGTCACTGGGTGTAGTCAGTGCATTATTATCTGAACACCACAGGGAGACGCTTGTAACACACGAGCTGTAGCTCCACTCGTTGAGAGGTTAAAAATTAAAGTTGGTAAAGTGTCCGCTAACTGAGCTGTCCGATCTGAAGTGATGGTTAAGTCATCAATAGGTAAGTGAAAACCTCTGATTTTTAAAAGGTTGCAAACTGAGTCTACATGCGTTTATTCCCCTCTGCAGCCCTGTTACACTGTCCATCTGAACTTACTGACATCAGTCAGTCGTCTCAGTCCTGTTCACTGTTCAGCCCTCGACTCCTGATGACAATCGCCTGTCATTTTGTTCCTGAACATTTTTATTGATTTGTGGACGATGACGTGACTGGTTAGCGAGGCACACTTGCTCTGTAACATACTGAGGAGTTGTACTTAACC
>JAPZDX010000023.1:2581179-2594685 GCA_029783625.1 Naso annulatus | reverse complement strand
AATTACAAAGCCGAATCATAATAATGCCAGCTGCTAACGTTATTCTGCATTATGCCTCGACAGTAACGTTAAACGCATGATAACAAGCCGGTTGTTTACCGACCAGCCGATGTTCAGTCACACTGTTACTATTATTTCATCTGTTTTAATCACCTCTGCCGGCTAGAAAAAGCGTCTGACTAACGTTAGCCCTCATACATACCGTTATCAGCGCTGATGAGAAAACTACACCAAACTCCATTCATAAATTTGACGTTTTAACGTCAGTTTTCAAGTCCGTTTTATGACTCGTATGCGAACGATGAACATCGTTTTAAAAGCTTCTGGCTCTCTCGGAGCATTAAACTTCATAATATTTATTCTGTGATTATGTTGACGCCATACCGAAGCACCACCCTACACGTAACGTTGGTAGTAACGGTAGTGAAAGAATAACGACATTTCAGGCGGGGAGATACAAATCAAAATGTTATGGCACAATCGCTCTCTCATGACTAGAGTTAATGCCGAAATAAAGAGAAGATTTTAACGTTTTATTGGAGGTAACGTTAACGTGAAGTTATCAAATAACGTCCTGTGAGGTGTCGAACCATTGCCGATAAGCATGTATCCTGTAAACTGTAAAATATTTTAACAGACATATGAAGCGAGAGGCCAGGGCCCACAGATTGGCTAACGTTCAGTATTTTTAGCCAAATATAAATTTACAGTTCACGTCACGGCACAGAGCGACAGTGCAGCGGTGTCTTGTATTAGACCAAATTTCCCTGGCTACCTACCCTTTAAGAAAAAATAAGAAAAATACATTATCTTCACGGTACTCACTTAATAGGAGGTCTCGTGAGCGTCTCTTTCGTCTTGTTTGTTTACTTCCTGTATCATGACGTATGACCCTTACGTAGCGGCACCGCGGTGCTTTGGAAACGGGCTGTCAGAAAAAGAAAAAAGAATTCTTCTTCTTGATACTTTTTGCGGTTGGTTAACAACGTTTTCGTGATTTACAGCCACCAGCTGGTATGGAGTGTGGCTCAAACTGCTAGTATTTAACTAATATTAAAAAAAGAAAAAAAAAGCAACAAGTTATATTTTCTCAAACAAATTAATTACACCAATATAATAAAGTAAAATTTGTTAACATTTATCTCAATCTGTGTTTTTCTTTCTGTGGTTGTGTTTTTTCTGTTTGTCGTGTTTTCGCTTTTTGCGTTGTATTTTTTTATTTTACAGTTGTGTTTTTTCTTGTTGTGATTGTGTTTTTGCTTTTTGCTGCTGTGTTTCTCTGTTTGCGGTTGTGATTTACGTTTTTGCGGTTGTGATTTAGGCCTACTTGTTTACTGTTGTGTTTTTCCTTTTTGTTGTTGTGTTTTTCTCTTTTTTCACAGTTTTTTTTTCTTTTGGTGGTCATGTTTTTTGTTTTTGCTGTTGTGTTTTCTTATCTGCGATTGCGTTTTGTTGTTGTATTTTACTTTTTGCAGCTGTGTTTTAATTTTGTGATTTTGATTAGCACTCTAGGAAACTTTTTTAGAGACACCAATGAACCGAACCTGCCGCTCTCTGAACTGTGGACTGTGAGGAAGGAGCCGGCTGTCAGCTTTGAACCCAGAAACTTCTGTCAGTCTCTCAAAATTGACAGTGGGCTATAGCACACTTTGACCTACAAAGCCAAAAAGGAAACTAAGTTGTTTGGAAAGTTGCTTAAGAAAGGCTGGGAATGTCACCTCACAATAAGCACATGATTTACCTGAAGCTGTATTCATATTATGATGTTGACTTCTGGTCCTGAAAAACCAGCTACCGTGAGGAAACTTGAGCACCCTTCGGAAACCAATGCAGGTCCCAGAGGGTGTTCAGGGTCAAAACCATAATAATCTTGAGGCAAAAGTGCTTACCACAGCATCAGTTGGCCATCCAAAACAGATATTCGGCTGACGAAAATATGCCATTTTTCTGGGGTGACAAAAGTCTTCAGGACCTCCTAACATTTTTTTCACTGTTTGCAGAATTGTAAAGTCTTGAGTTTGGCACTCTTTGTGATTATATTCAAGAAAGTGTTTTGGCAGGCAGCTCAGGAAACTGAGACAAATGGTGCCTGAGCATCCACTTACATAATGTTACAAGAATTTTTAAAATGTCTAATTATTTTTTCCTCTTTTGTCACAATTTTTTGCACTTTCTCTTGCACTTTCTACCAGCCCTCATCCTGTTGCTTCCCAGTCTTTATTTCTGCTGATGAGTGCCTAATCTTGACTCAAAGTATAGAGTCTATAAAAATGTTATCACCAATCCTCGACCAATTTAACAAGAAGATAAAGGTCATTTTGAAACGTTGCCTCCAAATGGCACCAGTAGCTGTTTTTGTAAGAATTTTAAAGCTACAGGTTTTGTGGGGCAAGCCAACAATAAGGCTACAACATCTGGCTTTTGTTTATGTTGAATGGAAGCAAATTAATAAGTTTTATCTTAAAAATAGTCATGAGAGAAACCCTCTGATTTACAGCTACGATGATGAAACACTGGCTGGATATTCGGGGCAGGGAGTGAACTGACCTCACTATAATCTCACTGGCAGGGTTAAATTAGGCTTAAAATCTCCATTTGCTAAGGAAATCATTTTTCTCGTAAGTTCACACCTGTTAATTTCCACACTTGTGTAATAACAATTAATGTCCAAATTATATCCATTTAAAAGAATTACTGTGTTAGCCTCATCTACACTTAAATATTTGAGTACAAGCAAGTGTCTGGAGGAAATTAACTCTTTTTAGACATTCCATAAGTTTTTGATTAATTTGATTTTAATGTCACATGACAGGGAGTGCTGTTTACTGAATATCGTCACTGGTGTGATGTGGTTGTAGATCATCACAGCAGTTACGATATTCAGTTCAACAGCACAACCTCGAGTGTGATATCGCTTTTATACAACAGTTCTACAAACTCCATTTAGTTGACAGTAAGAAGCAAAAACAGATTATTGTTTGTTTATTTAATCATATATTTGGCTCCACTAGCACAAATAGTTCCGCAGCTGCACTGGTACATGACTGTTGCCAAGCAACACAAACAATAAACATGTTCCTGCACATTAGCTTACTTTAGAAGTTACAGAAGGGCTCACTACTTTACTTTCTTGATGGCTTCTTTCCCTCTTTTTGTCCTTCTCTGAAGACTATCTGTCCATCTTTTCAGTGCAGTTACCTAGCAACCGACAGTTGGTGATAAGAACAGCTGCGAAGCGGAATAATACATAAAGCAGAGATGGTTGATAAAAAGCAAGACATCTCACTGTATCAGTGTCGCATGGGTTTTGCCACGGCCCCGCCCCTTTAGGAGACTTGAAGCAGTCTTTAGTCCATTCATTCTTATGGAAGAAATGAACGTGATCACAGATTCTTTCACCCCATCATCACCAAAATACATATTGAACCCATTTTTCACAAGACACATATCTTCCGAACATTCTGACACAAAAATGTTATTTTTCAGACGCACAAATCAGGAGGAAATTTTAGAAAATGGAGTAGTAATGTTGATCGATGAGAAAATGGCCCACCTTCACCCACAAAGCCACAATGCAAATTAAAGTGGCACAACAAATCATGAATGTCTTCTCCTCATATTACCAAAATGCATTGTTGGGGAGTAACTAGTTACATGTAATGAAATTAAGTAATTAAATTCCAAAATAAATGTAATTGTAATAAGTTACAGTTATTGAGAAAGACTGTGTAATTGAATAACAGTTACCTTTGAAAATGTTTATGATTAAAAAGGGGATTGCATCTGAAAATTTTTTGTAAAAAGGTTGAGCTTTCTGTTGAATAATATTCAATTTGTTGCTTTGCATGTTTTTGCTGTACACAGTGCCTTCTTTTGCCATTTCCAGTCAAGGATTCAAAGTAAAATTTGATGTTATTCTGATGCTTTTGATTAGTTCTCTTGTTTGAATTTGCAGCACCCCATGTCTGCCATAAACACTGCCTGGTTTAAACATTTGAAAATGCTTAATAGTTGAAAACGTTCCTTAGAAATTTAGAAAAGTAATCAAAAAGTCATCCAGTGTAATGAGTTCCATAACTTTGACAAAGTAATTGAAATAGTTACATTACTTATTGCATTTTAAACAGGGTAACTAGTCATCTATAACCTAATACATTTCCAAAGTAACCTTCCCAACCCTGCCAAAATGTCATTTCATGAGTGTGTTGTCTTCTGGACCTGAAAACACTTTTTTTTAAATAAAAGAGTAAGTTCTAAAAGAAACCTCGGTTATGTTTTCGTGCTAAGCACAGATCTATATGTTCCCTCCTGTTAAATAGCCAGATTATGCAGGTGTCTGTCTGCCACTTGATGGGGTCTTTTTTACATCTTTCAGATTCTTTTCCTTTTCTTGCAAACTATACCTACATTAAGCAGAACCAACAACATGACTTTATAGCTAAGACCTTTGTCTAGTTCCTCAAGGTACCTGTAGCTTACACATTATACATTATCATGGCTGACTTAACTCTTAAAGCCTCATTAGTTCAGTGAACTCGGTGTTTTTACACATTCTGACATAAGTGTGAAATAAAACCTGCCCCTTGAGCTCAAACACGCTGTGCTCAGCATCATTCATGTATTTCCAGACAGTTTTGTAACCTGTGATGTATAATCTCACCTGTGCTGTTATGAGCACATCAGGTGACTGTGACTGTTAATCTTCTACTGAAGCAGCAAGCTGACTGATCAGGTCTAAATCAAGCCTTCACACAAGATAGCAATCAACTGGAGATTTGGGGATTTGAAAATACAGGTAGTTCCTGCCATTAGTATTAGTAATAATTTTTTCTGAGAAAAAGTTTTCCTGAAGCTGTAAGTCACACTTTTTTCCTTTCATTTTTATGAATGTAATTTAAGTAAATATTCTAAGTACTTTCTTTTATTACTTGCAGTTTTCACAAAGTAAAAGTATAGCAGCCACTAATGTTCTAAGGAAAATGAAACTTGGTTTCTTTTTTTCTTGCTCTGACTTTCATTTACTGCAGCTTATAGACACTGTCCCCACTGTCCTCTGCCAGCCAAAGAGAGCGTTGGCTGATTTGGGACGGCAAAACAGACAAGTAAGCAGCATGAAGTATTCCAAATACAAAAAGGATATTTTTAGTAGAAAAAATAAAAACTTGAACTGTATTATGTTTTTTTGTAGAGTATGTTGATGCTTTAAGTTTGACTTGGGTATTTTTGGGTACCACTGAACGAGCACTTTCAGGTCAGATATTGAAATGAGTGAAGATGGAGGAAATGAGGTATGCTGATGACTAGTATAACCTCACTAATCTGATTTGTTCAGTGTGGTTGACTCTCGAGCCGGTGTGGGAAAATATTTCTGGAAGACCTGAGGAGCCACACAGTCCATCATTAAAATTACGTTGTGTGCAATTTCACACATACCACGCTTCATTTTTTTTTGCGGTCTGCTTTCGTATGGAGGGTCAGCGTTAAAAGTCCAGCTTTATCAGTGACTCTGTCATTGCTCCTCAGTCATGCATGGGCTTACAACAACTTACGAGACATTACCTTTGATGAAGGTGAGTGCAATGACAGTCTAGTCTCAGCTGCTGCTTTTCTTTCTCTTCCTAATTTTAGATCATTTTCTTAGGTGCTTTTATTATCTGCAAGCATGTATCATGTGAGTACCAAACTTGTGAACTGAATATTTTTGGTTCAGTGGAATATTAAACATCTGTTTGTTCATGATAATACTGCATGATAGCCTCCTGCTAAACTTGCAGCACTTTTGTCTTTGGCAGGTTTCCTTTTCCTCTCATAGTATCAGAATCAACAGCAGAAGGAAGAGGCCTCAGCTGTGGAGTTCCATCCTCAAAATAATCCCTCACATGGCACTGTGCAAATTCTGTAAGTATTAAACTAGAAACAGTACTCTCTGGCTGCTTGCTTCAAGTTGAATATTAGTAATGTGTAAAAAAAATGTGTAGTAGTTTAACATTTGTTGAAAAGCTGATGTTAAGCTGCATAGCTGAGTTAAGTTTGCAAGAAGAGGCAGCAAAGGATGTAAGAATAGTTTAAAAACAGATGTAATAGACCTAATTATTATCAGTGTGATACCAAAGTGAACAATGTATTTAAGATGCTGAACAAAATAAGCTTGCAGTTTCTGGCTGAAAGTGTGAATGAGCAGATAAAACTTCAGAGAGCTAGTATGTTAAATCACTTTATTTCTTTAGCTTGCAACTAGCTGTTACATTTAAGGCAACACAGAAAGTTGGACACAAACACAGACAGACGAAAAAGGAGACATGCTGATAAAATGTAGAAAAGGCAAAAAAAAAAAAAAAAAAGATTACAGGTGATGAAAATGTAGGCAGGTGGATAACTCAGGTAAACAGCAGGTACAGGGATCAAGATCACAGGAGAACAAAAGGAAACCACAACAAGACAAACTGATGAGTGACTGGAGACCAAAGGCTATTCACATACTGCCTGAGAGATAACAGAGACAGAGAACAGATGTGTGAGGGGAACTCAGGACACTGACTCGGGTAAAAACAAGAGGCAATAACAGAAATATGAGGAAATAACCTCTCAAAATAAAATAGAAAACGTCTGAGCCAAAATGCAACCATGACAATGGCACAAATTTCCCTTTAATTTGATTTAAACTTTTTTTTTTGGGGGGGGGGGATGAAAAATGTGGTGGTGACAGCAAATTTAAGAGAAGATTTGGGAACAATTATAACTCTTCTCCACTGTAACAATGATGCCATTCACTCTTGGTCTAACCATATACATAATATTACATAATATTACACCTTATAAAATTAACAGTTCATTGAGATATCAATAATCAGTAACATAGCAAGCCTTTCTTTCATATGCTCGAAGACACAGCACTTTAAAAGGTGACAAATGTTGCTGCAAGTGAACTTGCGGAGGTCCACATAGAGAATAATTTGAGAGACAGGCCATTAAAATTCAGTCCCCTCTGGCCCCTGGGTTGCACTTTGAACATGCCTGCCCTAAGTGTACCAGTGGGGCCCTGCCCCCGCCCCACCGATGTGTAGTAGGTGCCCTTTTAATTTTCGCCCCTGCCCTTCCAAATGACTGTGCGTGCCGCTGCTGAGAAGGGCTCAAAATTGTTTTGTTTTGTTTTGTTTTTTAAAGTGAATAAGTATAAATTATATGAAATATTATAATAAATCAAAGAAAGTCCCAAAGCACTGTGAATGTTTAAGAATTAGATGAAATTTTTCTGTAGATAAATATGAATGAATTTGAGGGAGCTGAAGACTGGGTTTTTGTAGGTGTTTTAATTTAAAAAAAAAAAAAAAAAAAAAATGAATTGGATTTAAAAGTTGAAAATGCCCAAAATTTAGAGAAGTGGAACATTTGAGAAATTTGTTGGAGAAAAGTGAATATTACAACTAATGTAGCAAATATTAAAACAAATAGCTCATATCAGTTAATGTGATTGGATGTTAGCTGTGATAGGCTACCTAATAACACTAAATGACAGCAATGACTTCTAATTACTTTACATAATTCTGTGTTAATTCCGTTTGATTAGCATATCTTGCGAACACATTTAGATGTTTACAGCTACTAGTAAATGTCACAATAATGTGACAGTTGCCACAAATAGAAACCTTTTAAAACAATTCCAACTTCCATGGTGGCCAAACTATGGAATATTTGATTAAGCAGCAAAATCTCTGTGTGAAATCAGACGTTTCAGATGCCTCTCAGCAGACAGGGTGCAGCTGCCGCCCACTTCAGCAGCACAGATGGCGTCACGACAAAGTGCCACTGTGTTTTGTCTGGTTTTGTCCCAGTGACTGAAATAAAGCTAGCTAATAAATGCTAGTCATTGTACCTCATAAAATGACATGAGACAAAAAACATGATTGATAACTTGATAAGACAGAAGACTACAGTGTAAGACTGAACTAGGAGGCTAGGCTAGGTTAAGCTAACAGCACAGCAAGAGGCTAAGATAAGTCTCAAAGCTAGCAACTGCCTTCTACACGCAGGCTGCCAGGAGGACTTAAGAAGAATGACTTATAAATGCTTTATAAACATGTTAATAAATGTGTCAATTTGTTGGAGCGAGAGCAATTTTAAGAGATTTTTTCAGAAGATTTTTTTAGCCCCTTTCTACTGAAATGATGATATCATCCACTTAGGCTCTAAATGTCTAGTAAACACCCTTTATAAAACTTGAAATAGACCATAAATTGACATCAATATAAATACACTGCAATTTATGAAAAACATACTTGGTTACAAAATGCCCATGTAGCCCAGTCAAGCTATTTTTGAAAACAGTTTGTTGAATCACAAGAAAGTCATAGCACACCTTTCCTGATCAACTGACAACTTTTGATGTATTGATGCTATTGATGGATACTGATGCTATCTTCTAGAGCCCTACTGCTTAGAGATGTGATTTAGTTATTTGTGTTAGTAAGCACAGCAGTAGGCCTAAAGAATGGAAACAAACTAATGTTGGTGGTTGTAATCACCACTTTCCAGGGGTTTCAGCTTTGATATTTACATCAAAGTTAACTGCTTCTGTTAACAGCTTCTGCCTTTGCCTCACAATGTTTTAAATCACCACGAAAACTTGAATGTTCCTCCTCTGTCAGTTCCTCTGGTTCTAGTCGGGGTTGTGGTTTTTGCTGTAAGTGGGATCTTTGGAGACCCTCTGTATGAGTGCCTCCAAGACAGTGACTACAGCGAGCTTCTGGACATCGTGGAAGAAGGTCTTCCTACAACTAAGACACCCCGTCACATTGCAATCATTGGTGGGGGAATCGCTGGACTGACCGCTGCCAAGTTTTTAGAAGATGCTGGACATCAGGTAATGTCATCTATAATGAGGAATTGTGCCTGAAATGTTACTATAAATATATTTTCTGTGTTTGAAAACATCCAGTACATGATGGTTACTTGTCCCCATGTATATAGGTGACTGTAATAGAAGCCAGTGACCGCATTGGAGGACGTGTGGAGACCTTTAGGAACAGAAGAGAAGGCTGGTATGCAGAAATAGGTGCCATGAGGATCCCAAGCTTTCATAAGTGAGTAAAGACTTGTCTGCCTCTTTTACCTTTCTGCTAGGCCATAATATGACAAGGATGTGAGTGGTCTCATCAGCTAATAACAAGTATTTAAGTACTCAGTTTAGTACCACAGCAATATAGAACCCCACCTTAATTACATCTCAAAGTGTGCTGACATTTACTGGTATAAAAAAAAAAGTTGCACCAATCCAGTAAAAATATAGACAAAATTTACTTTCATAGCTAAAGTAGGCCATATCTCAATAATCCACAACTTGTATGCTTTTACTTCAGTTGCGGAGAAAAACAGTTCTTGCTTTGGTTCAGTCTTGTGGCTATCATCAGCACTGGCTGCAGCCGAGTAAACTCACTGCACTACCTACCCAGCACAAATCAACATGCTGAATCACTACAATACCTAGCTGGTACTAGGTGGCAAGGGTGGGATGAGTCACTGGTATTGTTTGTGGCCCGACAGTCATTGTGTTTCGTAGATGTCCTGTAGTGACTGTAAAGTGACTGTAACTTAGTGCAAATGATTTGTGCCACTGACTTAATTATTCTTTAAAGAATTTTCTTGTCTGCTGCAGGGCAGCTAACAAACCACACCAGCATGCCGTAGGTGAGAGTGCTTTTGAGATATGGTACTCAGTGATAGTCGGAGACTAAAACATTAGGCGCTAAAACGAAGTTATAAGGAGACTTAATTCTTAGCTTCGTCAGCCGCTTATCCGAGGTCAGGTTGCAGGGGCAGCAGATTCAGCAGGGGGCCCCAGATTTTCTTTTCTTTGGCCAAATGAGCCAGCTCTGATTGGGGGATCCCAAGGCGTTCCCAGGCCAATGTGGAGATATAACCTCTCCACTTGGATCTTGGCCTGCCTTGGGGCCTCCTCCTAGCTGAACATGCTTTTAACACCTCCTTAGGGAGGCAACAAGGAGGCATCCTGACCAGATGGCTGAACCACTTTAACTTTCAATGCAAAGCAGCGACTCTACTCTGAGTCCCACATGGATGACTAAACTTCTCACTTTATCCTTAAGGGAGACACCAGCCACCCATTCCTGATAATAGTTACTGTGATCTTGTCCTTTCGGTCACTCATCATTCATAACCATAGGTAATGGTAGGAACGAAGACTGAATGGTAGATCAAGAGCTTTTGCTTTTCACTCAACTCTCTATTCATCACCACGTTGCTGTAAAAGAAGGGCAAAACAGCTCCTGCTGCTCAGATTCCCCAGCCAATCCGCCACTCCATAGTACTCTCACTCAATTACAAGAACCCAGGATACTTGAACTCCTTTACTTGGGGAAAGTACTCATTCCCCACTAGTCCAAATGTCCTTAAGCCAAAGATTTAGAGGTTCTGATCCTCATCCCAGCTGCTTCACATTTGGCTGTGAACCATTCCAGTGAGTGCTTAAGGTCACAGACTACTGATACCATCAGGACCACATCATCTGCACAAAACAATGATGCAATCCTTAGCCAACTGAACTGCAACCTCACCAGGAACAAGTCAAACTTACTGCCTAGAACCTGAATGCAGCTTACACCTTGGGCATACAGAGATTGGGTGGCCCTGAGTAGTGACCCCCTCACTCCATATTATCACAACACCTCCCACAATATTCCCCAAGGAACCAGGTCATAAGCCTTCTCCAGATCCTCAAAAAAAGAGGAAATTCCCAGGCTCCCTCCAAGATACTTGCAAGAGTGACAAGCTGGTGGGTTGTTTCTATGACCAGGACAGAATTCACATGGTTCCTCTTCAATTTTGAGGTGTGACTATCGGCCAGACCCTCCTTCCCAGCACCTTAGAGTAAAATATCCCAGGGAGGCTGAGTACTCCCTCGGCACTATCCCAGAATTTCACACAGTGTTTAGCAGATATGTCATCCATGACACCCCCTCAACATCCAGAGCCTTCAGCATTTCCAGATAGATCTCACCAATTTCCCTGAGCTTTGCCACTGTTGAGTTGTTTAACAACCTCAGTTACCTCCTCCAGGGAAACTGATTCTGATACCCCATCATCCTCCAGCTCTGCCTCGATCATAGAGGGTGGATTAGTCAGGTTCGGAGTTCATCAAAGTGCTCATTTCACCACCTGATAACTTCCTCCGTCGAGGTCAACTGTGTCCCACCCTTGCTAGTTGGTCCCATCCTTGAACTGTTCCCTGAGGTGTCGGACAGTTCTCCAGAAACACCTTGGTGCTGACTGAAAGTCCTTCTCCATTGCTTCTCTGAACAACTCCCAAACCAGCTGCTTTGCCTCAGTCATGACTGAGGCCACCACTCTCCAATCCCATCTGTACCGTATGACTTCCTCCACAGTCACCCGGGATGACATATCCCAGAAAGACTCCTTCTCTAGTTGAATGGCTTTCCTGACCATCAGTGTCCACCACTATGTCTGAGGGTTACTGCCCCTTGAGGCAACAATGACTCTGAGGCCAAAGCTCTCAGCTGCAGCTTCAGCAATAATACAACATTAACTAGTTGACTAAATAATTCATCCAGTCTAGTCTAGTCTTAGCTAAAAATTAAGAGTATCAAAGCTTTCTCACATAAATAACTAACATACAGTATCTATTCCATAGGATTCTGCTGTCCTTTGCCTCCAAATTGCAAATTTCCTTAAACCACTTCATCCAAGATGACATCAACACCTACTATTTGGTAAATGGAGTGCTACAGAAAACCTTTGCAGTGGAAAACAACCCTGGTGTGCTCAACTACAGCTTAAATGAAAGAGAAAGAGGAAAATCAGCAGCTCAGCTTTTCAGTCAGACACTTTGGAAGGTATGTATAAATTTGACACATTGTTAGTAGTTGTATTATTGAAATTTATGGTATACAATTGTATTTTTATTGCACAAATGTCTTTTTTCAAGTATTATAATCTGTCACAGGTGAGGGATGACGTGAACGCTATTGGCTGCAGCGCCATGTTGGATAAGTATGATTCCTACACAGTGAAGGTAGGTGTGTGTATGATACATAATCTTAGCAGATGTAAAGGTCAGAAAAAAATTACTGTACTAATAATAGTTTACATTTGACTGCTGACAGGAATATCTGGTAAAGGAGGGAAATTTGAGTCGTGGTGCCTTGAGGATGATCGGGGACATCTTGAATGAAAACAGCCTCTTCTACACATCGCTGATAGAGATGCTGTACATACAATCAGACATCAATGACAACACTGAGTAAGAAAAATTAATTTAACCATTTCACTTTGTTGATGGCAACACACAGCATGCAGACCCAACTTTGAAAGAAAATGCTGTTTTTTCTTTTTCTTTCTTTTTTTTTTTAACTGCAGGTAAACATGCTCATGAGCTTTAAGAACTGCGCTGAGGATGAAGAGTGCCCTATTCCCGATGAAGTCCGTGAATCTTTGCTGACTTTTCACAATGCTCTGCTGTTACACTGTGGTAAGTCTGTATCTACAGTTTGAGACTGCCAGCATCAATATTTAATGCAACACTATGGATGGCAGCTTTAAAGCTGGGGTAAGCAGTTTATGTTTGGTGTCATTGAGCAAAATTCCACAATAACCTTTCAACATGTTGTCATTCAGGTGATCTGAAAGAACACTAAAGTTCTGCACCTCTCCGTGGCTCTGTATTCAGATTTTAGAAAATGAAGACCATGACACACTTTTTTGCCAATCATGGGTCATTCATGTGTTCCTACTGACTGCTCAATGCTGTGCTTCTTAGCATCATGTGACACTGCTATGAGCTGATTGGCTATTGAAACAAGTGACGTGCCTTACATTCTAAAACAGGCCTCTGCCGACTTGACAAGCTGAGTTGCAGGCGACACCGTCGAGCTGAGATGGACCATTATTTTCTGCTGTAACTTTAGCTGTTACTCTTTTGTATCATCGTAAATCTTTGGTGTAAACAAGAACTTAAACAAAATGCAAGTTGGAGCAGAAACCTGGAGGGAAGGGTTTCGCAGAGTTGCTTCCTTAGGAGTCTCATGCTACAGCTAGCTTGATTTCCAGATGTTGCCTACCTCAGCTTTAAGTTGATGTGTCAGTTTCACTTTACTTGAACTGTCCTTTTCAGGCGTTCATATTGAAGAAGAAGAAGAAGAGGAAGAAGTTGATAACTCTGTCCGAGGGCGGCTGTTCCGTTTGCTGGAGAAGGTGAAAAAATTCCGTGAGAAGAAGGTGGAGGTGGAACCGGAGCCACCGGAAGATCACAAACCAAGTAAGCCTTTTGTCTTCTGCAGGTAACATACAACTGCAATAACAATGTCTGTCATAGATCATTTTGTTGGAGAAAATAGAAATACTTCATCTTGTTAAGTGATCAAGGAGAATGACAATGAGAATATGTATTAAAATCTTAAAAGCATCAGCAGCCACTTTGCTCTACTTTTCAAACTAAAACGCATAAAACCCTGTAATGAACACACTGACTACCAA
>JAPZDX010000023.1:2533494-2546603 GCA_029783625.1 Naso annulatus | reverse complement strand
GCCAATCATGAAGGGAACTTTTTTTTTTTTTTTTCCCCCCTTTTTCCTGATGTGGCCTCTCGCTGTCAAAATTGCCAGGGCCTCTTTTTGGAGCCAGTCCGCCACTGGATTTAATTCATTTTTATAACAATAATTATCATACACACTGTATGGTGGAATATTTTCTTGAATTTTTCAATCAAGCTGCTTCATGTCCCTTTCTGAATGGTAGGCTGTGGCACTGTGCAAATTATAAGACCTTTTTGCCTAGAACCAAAATGTAGCATATAGCCTGTATAAAACAGTCTTGGGGTTGTGCAGGCAATGACAGAGAAACTGTACAATCATTATCATTTACTTTTCTTTTAATTAATAATATTATTGAATCTTTTAACGCTTTTGTTTTTGAATTTCGGTTGTTGGAGCTTCCCTAAAAAAGTTTTTGCTTTCATCCAACAAATTTTATCACCACTGTTATTGAGGCCTACAGACCTTTTCAGAAGAAACTAGTTGTACTCAACCCCCAACCTGAAAGGCCCTTGTTTTGTCGTTATACAGTTAAGGTTTAAAATTATTCGCTAAAATGCTTTCTTGCTGAAATAGTTTCTACTGTCCAGATTCACGACTGCTGGTGATGTTTAGGCAATAGCTAAAAAAATTAGAAACACAACAAACCAGCAACCCTGAACACTTGTCAGTGTGACAGTTTCTTATTCAAGATTCAGGAAATGAATTCTGATTTAGCTCACTACTGCTTTTATATCGGAGGGTGTCGGTGAGTGTAGAGAGATGAATTTAAACTTCTTACAGCCTGGGGGAAGAAGCTGCTCTGTAGCCTGGTGGTCCGGCAGCGAATACCTCTGTAGGCTATCTTCCTCCAGCAGTGTGAACAGACGGTGGCTGGGGTGGGTGTTGTCCTTCAGTATCCTTTGGGCTCCGTGCAGACGTCTCATCTCACCAGTGTCACTGATGCTCTGTAGATGGGCACCAATGCTGTTCTGGGAAGTTTCCATTTTAAAGAGCCTGTGTTTTTTTAACCAGGGTTTTGATATGTGATGACCATGATAGGTTCTCAGGAATGCGTGTCTTTGCCTCTTTCTTCCCAAAATCTACAATCAGCTCCTTGGTTTTTGTGACGTTGAACAATAGATTTTTCTCTGTGCATTACTCTGCGAGACTGCTGATTTCCTCCAGATATGAACTCTCATCGTTGTTTATAATATGGTCCATGAAGGTGGTGTCGTCCACATACTTCACAGTGTAAGATAGACAGACAGACAGACAGACAGACACATGGTCTGGGATATTATTTCCTCTATGGCAATCCAAGCATGCTGGTGAAATTTAGGTGAAACAGTTCTGACATCAGTTTGTTTAAAATCACCAGCCACAGTCAAGATTCCGTCTAGTTGTTCAGACATGTTTCTGCTCATGACGTCTGCTTGTGAACTTCACAAATGGATCTTTATTAATGTTGAAGTTTTGTGGTATAGTGAGTTACATGAAGAATTTAGATACTAGTAATAATGAGAAAATATGTCATAAGAGAAAAATATGGGCTACTAGAAAACAAGAAAATTTCAAACTAAGCACACATTTTTGTTAAGGCAGCAGTAATATGAATAGCTATGGATCAATATTATTATAAAACCGTACATACAGTATAAGATACCAATTATTCATCTCTGAGCAGCTCTAAAAGGAACAGATCCATCCCCAGATCTGCTCAAGATGTTTTTGCACACGATGTCTCTTTCAGCGAGACGACTGAGAACTGCTGTCATAGACACGCGTGTGTTCAAATCCTGTCATGTAGCTGGATTACATCAATGGGATTACACAAAGGAACATTAAAACTTCACTGTGAGTAAAGTGGATGTCGGCTGACGCTGCTGAGGTCTTTTTAACTACACATTGATGCTGCTGCCTGGTGGCAGCTAAGTGGATTATTTCAGTGTGTCAAATAAAACCATAAATAAGCAATATAAACTAAAGAGAGCGCACTTTTATGTGATCAAGATATGTAATCCAAGTTTAAAAAAACAAAAACAACAACAACAACAAAAATTACGTAAAAACCTAGTCTGGTAAATGTGGTTAATGGAGGCAGATTAAATCACATTGTTACAACATATCTATCTATCTAGATAAATAGAGTTTCACCTCACATCTCAGAGGCTTTTCAGTGCATGAAGTTCATAAAGAGCTGAAGCCTCTTGGATGAGAGGTGAAACGTCTCCAAGAAACTCAGTAAAATCAAGTCCTCTATGATACAGTACCTAGAAAAAATTTGTAGCAATGACTCGGATAATGATCACGCTGTTCATCCTTTTTCTTTTAATAGAAAGAACGTAATCTCTTGTACATGTATAAACTAAACGCAACACAACAGAAAATTTGAAAGCCATGTGTGTAATTGTGAAGACTAGGCAAACTGTCACACTTCACAGTTATTTCAGATACTGTTTAACTGATCTGGGATTCACTTTCCTAGTCACAGGTTAGAATAACATTTTTTTAAACGGTCAGGCAGCATTGAAAGGTTTTACTTGCTTAAGTCATTTCCTCTATTCCAAGCGGTCAGGAGGGTCAGTTGTTCATTATTTGTCATTCTACAACGAAACACCAGATGTGGTTCCTTTATTTTACTCAGAAAAGTAATATCAGTAAATCAATAACACAAAGACTGAGACTGCTGTCAGCGTCTGAGCTCAAGACAACTTCCATCTTGGTCTCTGTCAATCAAGAAAAACAATATGTCAGTCACATTAATAACTGTAAGTACAATTAATGCGGGAACTTTTAATTCTGACTTGGTTCATCCTTGTCACTAACAGTATTTGTGTATTATGTTGTGGCTGAAAGTATTTGGACATTTACCGTTGAACAGTAGGCACTACTGGCAAAGACAGCCTTTCATGGAGGTAAGTGAAAATACATTCCTTTGAAGATTCCTCTGAAAACCTCCTGTGTGTACTTACCGAACTCTGCTGGGAAACATTTGTTTTGTGCTGTTTCCTCCCTGCTGGTTTTTGACCCGTCCACTGTCTCTAACTCTATATTCGCTCTTTATCTGGGATTAGTACCATCTAAATTCAATGTACATTTACCAACTCATTTGGTTTTGTTTTAGCAGGTAACATATTTTGTAATTATGGCTCAGTATCTAATAATCCAAGCCAGTGAGGCCGCATGCACAATACCAGCACCTTGGAACTAGCTCACCTAGAAGGACAAGGACCATATAATTTCATTGGCTACGCCTGTGCATCTCCTTGTCCACGTGCCAAACTGTCTGCTGAAGGTCAATCAAATCCCCTGCACCCAAAATGTGGATGAAGGAAGTGTCGTCTTTGTGCAGCTTAAAAATTTTTTGGCCCATGTGAAAAATATTGTGTTTGGAACTGTGTGACATTCAGTAAGGTAACCAATTAGAAGAGCTGTGGACTCGAGTCACATGACTTTGGCTCTAGTCAGACTTAGGTCACAATTTTGATGACTTTAGACTCGACTTGACAATATCATAAAGACAACTCGACTCAGACTTTGACACCATGGCCGTGACTTTATTTTAAAGTTTTTTTCGTCATGAGTCTTTCTGACTTGAAAATACTTAAATGTATGTCATTTATAAAGCGTGGCACAAATCCACATACTTCCCCTCGTTCCCTGAATCAATGAACATTAGTGCTTTTCATTTTTAGCAAGTCGACACTTTTCACCCAAAAATCCACTTTGTGGACAACATGCAGTCGAATTAATGAATAAACCGTGATGGAGTGGGATATTTTGTCTTCTTGTCTTAATATTAGTTTGCGAAGTAAATTAAAATTTTAATAAGCGGTCATGATTTGTGTGAATTTAATAGATCAGAAGAGTGCTAATGACTTGTTCAAGGACTCGAAATTTAAAGTTTAGGACTTTGGACTTGACTCTGGACTTGAGAGCAATGACTTGAGACTTACTTGTAACTTGAACAACAATGATTTTGTCCCACCTCTGCCAATTAGTTTTAATATGTTGCGGGAACCTATGTAAGTATAAAAATGAATACGAATAAGAAATAAGAAACTTCGTAGGTCCACACATTTCCCTCCATGTACACAGTTCTACATCATGAGCTTGTGAATGTTTTGTGGTGACTGACTGACTATCATGTGAACTGAATATGCAGCTTGCATTACATTCCGTGGTCAGATGAAAAATAATACTTGGTTAAGATACTTTGTGAGCAACACATTCTGTGCAATCAAATTCTTCAACGGGTCAATGATGACAGGTTAAGACGCTGACTAAAAGACTAGAAACAATCAAATAATGACTCCACAAACAAAGTCTACAGCAGCCTCGAGTCTCTACACTGCACCGTAGAGTCAAACCAAACAGAAACAGCCTTTCAAAAAGTTACTTTTTAAACCACAATGACGCCGCCTCCCGGGCTCATGTTCTTCCTGTTGTGTTGTTGAAATACACACCAACTTCGCCTTCCTGTGGAGGTGAGAGTCAGTCAGTATCAAACATGTCCAAATGTTTTTACAAGAAAGAATGACATTCTTGGGGGATGTTTGTAAATGTAAACCCCAGAGAATATAGTCAATGAAAACAAAGTAGACTGAATCGATCTCCAAATAGAGACAATAAAGAGCATCGAGTCTGGGTGATACTTTTTTTGTCTGCATGCATATAAAGCCTATAATCTTTTTTTTTTTTTTTACAATTAGGATTCTATGTTACAGGTTATATTATTATAAGTATCTTGAGAAAAAAAAGCAGTAAACAGGAGGTGAACATACTTCTTAATTCATATTCTTTACTAAGCACTGTCAGCTGATTTTTGCTGTTTCAAATTGCATTTGAATTATTGTTTGACTAGAACCCGAACACTGCAGTGCCAACCACAAACCAACAGCGTGCATACCGCAGTACGAAGGCACACCTCCATGTCTTTTTTTTTTAATTTTTTTTTTTTTTTAATTCTAATCAAATAGAATAGGATCAAATAGAACTGGTAATATCTAAATTTAAGAAATTTAAGGATTTATTTCCTGATCCAAGGACTAGATCTAGTGTCTAGTGTAAGCTGAGGTGAGCGGTATTTTAGAGCAGAGCTCTAAACATCAGATCGTACCTGAGCTGGCCGTAAATAAAAAGTTTGACAGTTTGGTAAATTCACTCACTCTCCTTCTTGCCCAGAGTATCATGGGAAAATCTTAACTGCTCTTGTTATTGTTGTGCTAAATGTAAAGCTGAAGCTTGCAGCTGGTTTTCTTAGCTTAGCAGAAAAACTGAAAGCGGGGGAAACAGCTCATCCGACCAAACCAGCAACTGTAAAGGATTTTGAATATTTTATCAGGCTACTAGGCAATAAAATGTTAGAGGACGTGCCACTCAATGCTGCATGCAGACTGCTGAAACAGTTGCAACTGACTTGTACTTTTGAGGACTTGTGACTTGACATGGACTCATCCTCAAACACTTGCTCTGATAGACCTGACTGGGATGTGATTTGGTGACAACAGATTCGAATTGATCAATTTATAGAATATTTTCCCCCATAATATTTGTTTTTCACAGAGACTCCCTTTATCATCTCAAAGTAAAGGCTACTGTGTAAGGGTCACTGTTGGCAATGTTAATAGGCTACTTATAATAATAATAATACTGCTGCTAGCCTATTACTACTACTCCTACTGCTTCTATAGTAATGAATAATAATGATAATGATAAAGTATGTACTGCAAATTAAAAGATTGTTTAAGATACATGTTTTATACATTTGCTGAAGTATTATCCTGACAAATGACTAATCTCCCACTTTTTAAAAAATGCCCAATATTACCGTTAATATGTAAGTGATGAGTGTGATCACAGCTGGGCTGGTTCATTTCTTATCTTGCTTTTTTAATTCATCCATGTTATTTTTGTGGCAGCAGCTCAGGCCACATGTGCGTCGTGTACTTTTGTCTCTGAATGAAAGAAGACAAAACGCACACCGGAGGCTTTTTAACTGCCTTTGTGTTGTTGCCATTCGGATGCATGTTTTGAAGGAGAAGTCTGGTCCTTCCCGACATTCCCTCAGCTTGTGAATGCAGCATCAGAGCATCACAGCCAGTAGAAGGAGCTCTTCAGTCTTACCTAACGCAAAAGCCAAACATACACAAACATGGCGATATCACAGACGGGCGAGATGCAGTCCTCTCTTCGCTTTTCGTTGTATCTGTTCGTCCTCTGGGTTGCTGGAATAAATTCATCAGCCCTTCGTGATCACTCGGTGCAGCGTTTCATGCTGCCGCAAAACAGAGGATTTTTCACCATAGAGGCGAATGAGGATTTAGCAGACGGAGGCGGTGGAGGCGCCGCGGCTCCAGCGCTGCCTGTGGCCGCTCATAGTGCCGCTGAAGGCGGGTCGGACTCCGGTGCCTATCCGCGGCATCGAAACCGCCGAAGCACCGGTGAATCAGCCATGCCAAAGGTGTACGGACAGGTAATGCAGCACATCTCTGACATACCGATTTCACTGTGTTACATCTGAATGGTGTGCATCACCTCACACTGCCCTTAGCTGGCAAGGATGTCTTAAAGAAATTACGCAAGCGCCGGTGTTGTTAAGTCACATCAGTACTCGCACCTCAGACTGAAGTCTTATTGAGAGGAAGGTGCGCGCAGTGACCCGTCTCACCTCAGTGTGAGGAAACGTTTCTGCTCACCTGGTAACGTTAACTTGGCTGTGTAAGGTTAACGCCACAGCTCATTGTAGGAAACATCTGTAAGAATGAACTACCATGGGCTCACACGTAGGTTAAATTTATCCTGAGGTTTGCAGAAAAAACCCCCGAGATCCTGAAAATGTTTTCGCTTCGGTGCTGCCAGGTGTGCGTCGTTATGTCGGCCGGTAAACAAGGAACCGAGGCGATGTGATTTTGTAATAGTTGGTGTGTGAGAGCGCGCAGACAGCAGAGTGCTGCTAATGCTATGTGAGAACCAAACGCGTCAAGCTGCTGCTTTGCTTCACCATCTGACTCAGGAGGATGTGCAGAAATTATGTGTAAAATACGAACAGTCACACGTTTCACAGGCGACGACCGCAGAGATGCAAAACAGCTTCAACTCTGTCCTCATGTGAGACGTTTCTGTGTCTCTGTTCCGTGTCTCTGCTCATCATGTCAGAGATCTTCGTGTCTGCTTGCACTCAAAATTCAGAATACATGTGATAATGTTCCATCAAACAGAGCTTCACTGTAATGGTGTGACACAGAATAGAAGTCGAAATGAAATTTAGTTGTTGTTGTTTTTAATACAGGCAAGAGTTGAAATACATTTTTTGACATTTAAAGGAAGTGGAAGCATCAGCCATCAAGGCCACATACAACTGGTGAATATTAAGTGTTGTTTGGTGTGAAGGTCTCCTCATGCAGAACACAACCCAACCCATTGGTGCCAGGTCACTAACCCCATTCTATCTAAATCTGAAACAAATATTTTCCTCCTGATTTGTACCTTTGTACCAGTCCAGCAGCTGCTGTTTTTGTTTGTCCAGGCTTCATTCTGAATTGGCCCCATTCAAACCTATTAAAACACACTTGATTGAATAACATTGTTTTTCTTCTTTTGGGAAATCTGTGCACGGTGTCAAAGTCGACCTCACATTTTCTGCCCTTGCTCAGGACGATGTTACACTGTTGGCTGAGCAGTGAGGGTCCAGTGTGCTTTACAGCACTGGTGTAAAGTTATTGGCAGTGGTGAAATCATTAGGGCGGGTGAAGCTATGCCATTTATTACAGGGACATTTCATCCAGTAGTCTGATGTCTCGCTGTGGGTGTCGGAGGCTCGGAGCCTCCCAGTATTCAGCCAAACTACTGAGCACACTTTAACAACACCAGGATGGAAAATGTAGATTATTAAAACAGATTATAACAAGATGCAGGAGTCAATGAAACTTGACTGCCTGGGCAAACATTTCACCTCCAAGTGGATAAATGAACGGAGAGTTACGGATGCGTCACTGTGAAACTTACAGAGAACTGAACTAGTCCGGCAGCCTGTGTTTGGTTACGCCATCAACACATTTTGGCTGGAATTTAAAAGGGGAAAATAGATGAGAGGTTCTTACACGTGCCCGGTCAGTGGATTGGCAGATCTGTGAAAAATTTTGATATTATTTGATTTGTCATTGAAGTCATTTTTTAAGCAAAATTTCCACAAAGAAAACTTGTTCCACCTTCATAAATGTGAATTTTTGTAGGTTATCTTAGTACAATAAGATGCAGGTTGAGTGAAACAACTTATATGAATATGAAACCTCAACAGTGGAAAATTTTGATGGACATTTTTGGGCATTTTCTAACAAAGTCTTAATTGTCCAATCAAGAATTAATGAGCAAAGTGATTAGTAGTTAGAAGTAGGGATGCACGATAATTGATTTTTGCCAGTAATTTGCAGTTATTTTACCAATAATCTGGCTGAAAACTGATACTGATATATCCACTGTTTTTCCTAATTGCAGAGATCCTCAAGTTTCTTCTGTAGTGGAATTAACATATTACTCTGCGTACTCTTATCATGAAGGCCCTCTGCCAGATGCAGACATAAAATACAATGCTTCAAGATGGGGTTGGCAATTTTGTTTAGAAGCATTTCTTGTCACATTTGTAGAAAACCTCTTAACAGCCAGATGGAAAATCAAACTATAAAAAAAATTCTTTCTGTAATACATCCAACCAATCAATTCAGACGTCCCGAATAAATTAACTGGACAGCTACCTGCCTGTTCTGCCTACCTACCTTTGTGCACTCTGCCCAGTATTCGTCACATGTGACCAGAGAGAAGAACGCCAGAGAGAGAATGCATCCACGTAACCAGCTGTCCCCACAGCTTCCGTTGCCAAGGCAAAACAGAAAGACCGAACTGAAGAAGGCTGCAAACAGAAAGCACTTGGGATGTGACTAGCATGTCGACTCAACGACCGATTTTCGACATGTGCTCAAGTTGACTCAAAAAACAGAAATTTAACAACTGGGGCAGAAACTGTCCGTCTTGGTGTGAAACTACCTGTGCATCCCTGCCACATGCTTGCCATCAGAGAGGGTTTTTTCCTCTGCTGTGGGCTTAACTGTGAATAGGCTTTGCACTCGCCTTCCCCTTCCTATGCACGCGCTGTCTCTGCCTCTCTGACGTGCTCTGACACCGCTGTGCTCTGCTTCACTGTTTACAGTGTGAGCACGTTGTTTAGAGGTCGCTCCGACAAAATGTTTTTTCTGGTGTGAATGAAGGAAAATGAACTGTGTTTAGCTTTCTTAAAGAGACAAACAGCAGACAGAAGTTGATAGTGTTTCTGCTTCCTGGTCAACAAAAGAAAAATACCACCGTTTGCATTCATTGGCGGCACCTCCTCAACATGAGCACAGCAGTGAAGTTAGTTTCATGCTGGATATTCGATGGTAAACTGATGGTGGCTGCTGGAATGAGATATCCAACATAAAACTCACTTCACTGCGGTATAGTACAGTACTACACAGCCTCGAAAGCTGGATAAATGGCTAAACTGTTGCTAAGTACGGCGCCGTTCTGACGATCCTTGGTCATGTTGAAGAGTAAGATGTGCGAGCTGTAAGTAACATTTTATCAGTGTCCTACCTGTTTTTATTTTGTGTCAGTATTTGGACAGAAGTTGTTGCGAGTACAGTGGAGTGGGCGCTGTTAACACTTTCACAACTGCCGCTGTGGAAAACAAACAAACAAACAAAAAATTGTCTACTGATTTGTCAACTCATGCCTCCGACGTGCAAAATATTGAGTTGTTTAAATCCCTAGACAGCGCAAGAAGTGAAACCAGAGTCAACCTCGGTGTGGCTGTTCAGGCGACTGCTGAGGAAGTTGACCTAAAAAATTATGCAACGCTATCATGCATGTTGTTCACTTCCTGTTGCTGCTAAGCCCTAAACAGCCACAAATTAAAGAAATTCAGCTGTAGTTTGACTTCTAAAATTATGATACCAGCACTTGAGTTTGTCTCAGTAGACTGTTGTCATATTCAACTTAACCTTGAGCGCACTGTGGATTTTTAAATTCGAGTTTGGTAGTGGCTGCTGTGGAATGCACTGACTTGCGCTACAGTTAGCATTAGCGTCGTCACAGCTGTCACAGGCTTTGCAGTTTGCCAGTTTACACAGCCAGAAAGAAGGTTGTAGTTTCAAAAGGTTACACTCCTGAACCCGGTCTCAAAAGCTCAGGGGGTGCCAGCATGACGTTTTCATGTAAAAGGAAAGCCGAACCACAACACAAGTGTTTCGTTTGATGCGAAAACTTGCGCCGCGTAAACTGCCCTTTAGATGGAGCCCCGAGAAGATGTTACTTTTCAAGTCTTGCTAGCTTTCCAGAATTACCAACCCCGGCTTTATATCTTTCTCATTGATTGTGCATAATAAAAAATGCTTTCACTTAGGTTTAAATGCTTTGACGAGGCTTGAATGATGCTCGCGCAGAGAGACAATCATAACAATATCATAATCAGGGCAAATTTGGCTCTTAAAACTTACAGAGGTGACATTAGCAATAAGATTCTCAATGTTGTTGCAGACGACTGCTTGCAAAATACCTCAGACTGGTGACAGTGTAGTGAGGCTCAATGCATGTTAGGGTGCGGTCAGGTTTAACTTTATTGTCTGTAAGGGAAAATTTGTCTTGGGCACAGCTTCAAAAACAATGACATCACAATGAGTTATACAACCTGACGTGGTGTTACACCATTACTTCACAAGAAGCAGTTACAAAACCTTAAAGTCCACAAATCTGCAAAATCATATGTCTTTAAGAGAGGAAAATGGCTGGTTATGCAGTGCATTATTCTCAACAGTTCTCATCTAGTCTCATTTCTGAGTGATGCCTTTTCCCGTGGTTGGTCGCTGTTTTTGCTTGGGCCTGAGACGAGGCTGCTTGTGAGATTTTTTTCCTCATCAGGTACCTGTTGTTTCTCCTTTTCCTTTTTGTTGTCTCAAATTCTTCTCAGCGTTCAGTATGAGGGTTCTTGAGATGAGCTGTGTGTGTGTGTGTGTGCGTGTCATTGTATGTGTGTGGGTGTCTGTGGCTGACAAACCCACAATGAGCTCCGTAAAGGAGAAGAAGTGAACAGAGGGGGAAGTGTTTCTCTCCTTCGCTGGTCGTCAGTCTGCTGTCTCATGCTGACCGTCGCTTTCTTGTCTTTCTTGTCACCTGCAGTCCAAACATAGCAAACAGGACAAATGGCTTCTACAGAGTCAGATCAGGATCAGGTTTCATTGTCTGTGAAAGATGTAACCGGTGGAGGTTGTTACTTTTTTTCCAGCTTCTTGTCCCTGTTGGCCTGTAGTGGTGTGACTGGACTTGTTAAAAAGCTTCACAGGTATTGTTATTAGAAAAAATGTCTGGGTTTAATTGGGGTGTAGCTTGAATACTTAATCCATTGATCTAATCTACGGGTAACTGACCCAGTGTGGGTTTCATTGTGACTTAAATGAGGTTGGAATAGTCAGGGCTGGATAAAGTAAGCCTACACCTACAGACAGGTAGATGTACTTTTGAAGCCTTTGTTTAACAGCTTTTTGACTTCCCAAACAAATTGATCTCACAGAGAAGTGTATCTTCTGTGGTTGAATATATGCAAAGTTTGTACCTGATTTGATTTTTTTCCCTTTTCTTTGCTGTCTAATTTCCCCCCAGTCATGCAGCCCGACTCCAAAAAAGTTGTGTCAAACAAAAATGAAACAGAATGTGATAATTTGCCAATTTGCCTTCACTTGTTCTAATCATTGTCATTAGGTTTTGTAAATATATACTTATTCTGCATTTAATGTAGCAACATGTTTCAAACAAGTTGGGACGGGGCCACAAAAGACTGAGAAAGTTGTGGAGTGTTTAAAAAACACCTGTTTGGACCATTCAACAGGGAAACAGGTTCACTGGTAAGAAATGTCTCATGGTTGTTATGAGAGAAACATCCTCGAAAAGGCTCATTCACAGCGCGGATGGAGTGAGTTTCAACTCTGGAAAAAAAACAATGATTGTGTAAACGATATTACTAAATGGGCTTGGGAACACTTTGTAGTGCCTTTGTAGGTCAATGCAGATCTTTTTTCACAGCGTCCGAACTTCCTTGTAATCAGATTGTAGTTGCATTTTTTGGGCCTTTCCACAGATCAGGGTACAAATATACTGATAGTCTCACTGTGAAAAATGGAACAGTCGTCACTAAAGCAACCAATAGAGATTGTAGTCGCTCTGCTCTTGTTGTCAGTGTCTAGTCCTAGTCTGAGGACAGTCAGTCAGTACATTTATGTGACGTTAGAAAAAGTGGAACTATTGTTTTGGTGTCACTAAAACTGGACTTTTATAATACATGTAGGGATGAGTACAATTACTCGAGTACTCAAGTAATCGTTGGTAACGTCATTATTTGAGTAACATGTCACTACTCACGCAACTGCACACATGTTGTTCTAGGCTACAGTAGTTCAACCCAGTTGCCATCACATGCACCATGTCAGCTGTTGGAAAAGTGACGTCTGAAAATATCATGCAGCTCAAGATATGTGGCGTTGAACTTGAATAGAGAAATACTAGTTTGGTGTTCAACCACATGTTCAAGCACAAGGAGAAACCAGCAGAGTCAGACAGCAGGCGGTCTCACATCACATCATTTGCTAGCTCTGTTTGAACACGTCGTTGTGAGTTTAGTTTACCCTCGTAATAACGATGACTAAAGATGAAGTTTTGTGGAAGCAGAAAGCTTCTGTGAGCTGATGGCTTTTGTTGAGCCGGAGTAACGTGACAAGCCGCCATCACGCCAAACAACAGCAACAAGAGTTGAATAAATGTATGAGAGTGCAGTGGAATTTAGGGCTGATTTCAGTGCTTTAAAGTGATTTTGTTGCAAGATTCAGTATATGGTGTAAAGTTTAGTTCTCAGTGTGTTCAACAAATATTAAGGTTGACTGACCAAGGTGACAGGCCTCTGTTACGAAGGGGAGGTATTTGATATTTTCCTCCCCACTCACTTGAATTGAAAAGCTACAAGCTAAAATATAATGCGCTTAAAATTGAAAGTTTCAAACACACCATGATATTTATGCATTAAATAACCTGCATGTCAAATG
>JAPZDX010000023.1:2340797-2352394 GCA_029783625.1 Naso annulatus | reverse complement strand
TATATATATATTGTTTGTTTTGTTTTGTTTTTTACAGATTATCTGATATTAAAACTGTCTTCCAGATTCTCTCACTTTACATTAACTTTTCACTGAAAGTAAAAGCCACAGTCCACACAGTACAAGCACAAAATAAAACTTGTAAAACTCAGGGATGAAAGGAGAGTGAATGGTCCAATTTCAATATTCAGACTCAATCTGAAGTTCTCTTTCTCCTTCTGTTCCCTCAGCCTGAATTTAAATGAGATGTCTGACTTTGAAGCTGTTGCCAAGTTCCTTAAAGTATGTCAGTGGGTCTTTGCCAGCGAGCCAAAAGACACCTTGAGATTGGCTGAACAAAGAGGTCAGCGGGGTCCAAAGCACCCTGCTGGCCAGCGCCGCCACCACTGCACAAGTGTGTGTGTATGGTTGTGTGTGTGTGTGTGAGGACGACTCACAGAGCATGACAAAACTAAGACAAGCCAAAGGCTACCACCTGCATCGTTCGGCACTGAACAGTGCCAGTGGCCAAACCCAGTAGCATTACCCACCCAACTCACCCAGTCTACCCAGCAACAGAGGTGTTGTGTGTGCACAAGACAGGAGGGGGTTTCAATAGAGGTGAAGAAGTGAGAGGTGAGGAAGTGGCATGTCGTTAGCACTTCATAATATCATGCAGTGTAAACAGATAGCTTCTGCTAGCCAATAGGTAGCGCTCAGTTTAGGCCCCTTTCACCACAGCTAATAAATAGTAAACATCATTAAAAAAAAGCTCCGCTATGGGACAAAAACGGCAACCACACTGTTGAATATTACGAGCCACAGAGCAAAGAAAGAAGTGGAAAAAGCTCGGAGCACATTGGTAGCATGATGACTTACCGATTTGCCTTTAAGTTAAGTTTCCAAATCTTTCTTTTCTCTACTCTGCAGGGCCTATGGTGCTTGGCAGAAGGTATAGGCAGTCATGTCCACTGTGGCCCATCAAAAAAAAAAGAAAAAAGCTGAAACATGCAACTACAGTAACAAAACCACCCTGAAAGGGAGCTCAGGGAGAGGGTGGGAAATAGTGAGACAAAAGAAAAAAGCAAAAGGAAGAGGGAGAGAAACTGGTGGGGAGAGGAGAAGGAGGGGAAAAAGTAAACGATAACAGAAAAACAGACTCGTTTTTTAGTGTTTTTACAATTTCTGTTTACCGCGCGCTATTAATGAAAGGTATAAATACGCGAGAAGCAATTTTTTTATCCTGTAAAACCACTACAGTCTACAAGCTGCTTCCCTACACTGCGAGCAAATGACAAGCAACATCTGTTTGTAAGACAGCCAAAATCCCAGCCTTAAAAAAAAACAAAAAAACAAACAAACAAAAAAAACCCGGAGAAAATTGGCTTGATTATTCTCTCTTTTCAGTCTTGAAACTGCAAACTCTCCTTGCCTGTTTGACTCCCTCACTCGCTGAGCTGAATAAGGCAAAACAGAAAAGAGAAAGGGGAGTGTGGAAATTCAGCGCAAGCAGATGCAGCCATGAAGCCACCCTCCTGTCACCCCTGAACCTCTCCCCTTCTTCTTCTCTCCTCTCCTCCCTTTTTCCCTTCCTCCCTCCTGCTTCCTCTTCTTGTTCTTCTTCCAATTCCCCCCACCAAAAACGCAAGAGGGACAGTCCAGCCGAGGTATATGGCTAATACTCACTCAGTCCTTCTCTTCCCAAAACGCCCAACTACTCCAGCACATAAACACTTGGAAACACACACTTGTATCTTCGTCTCCCAGAGCGTCCTACACAGCCAGAAGCAGACTGACTGGTCTGCACGTACACACTCATGGAGGCACTAACAAAGTGCATATACAGAAATACACACGCACGCTCACACACACACAGACACACACACACACCCACACACACACACACACACACACACACATTTCTTGGGAAGCTTCCATGCACCAAAAACAAATACCAATCTTTAGTTAGCCTCAGCTGCGAATAGAAAAGAAGGAGTCATTTCGGAACTTGGCTCTGGTTTACCGAGGCACAGATACAGACCATTTCTCCATATGCCTGTCTTTCACAGCTCGGGAGCAGCTCCAGATTTGGCTGTATCATAATACTGCAGAAAACGTCCTCTGTTATTGATATCTTTTGATAACATCCACTTCCAGTAATAGGACCATGAGAGTGGCCGACATTTGGCAAACCATACATGCTGGAATTGTTTGTTGTGTTTGTAGCCCCTGAATTAATAGGTAGGGTTGTGCAGTTCTCCAAGTGTTAGTGACAGCACATAAGCTCTGTTCCATTATGGGGCATAAGTGGGTGCCAAGTGAATCAATACAGCACAGAGAGACAGCTTCAATTTAAGCTGGAGGAGCAAAAATACAGTGTCCACTGAAGTGTTGCAAGTGTACTGCATTATGCCAAATTAAATTCAAGACGAAGGAAGAGATGTCTTCCATAATTCAAACTTAAAAGCATAATCTGAGCTGTCTCCTTACAGCAGTGAATGAGCGCTAACATTCACAGAAAGCAGGACTTACCAAAATGATCTTCTGTCCTCCGTGATCTCTTTGGTATTCTTTGGTATAATTTGTCACAGACTGTTGGTTTGGTAAAGAGGGGCTGACATCACACTACAGGAACTCTGAGTTTTCAAGTGTAAGAAATGCAACAAAATAAAATCTATCTACTCAATTGGGCATTCTTGGATCCAATTGTAGTTATGGGCCGAGCAGGAATGGGAATTTATACAATTTTATTGATACCAATGCCATTATTGATTTTGCTTCTTGTTCTGATTCTACATCAATTCCTGTATGGATTCCTCATCAGTTTTCTATGTTGACAAAAAGCAGACCTAGATAAGTTTCTGGGCCACAAAAAAGGGTGTCATCTGAGTCTGAACACAGTGTAGAAACAAAAGAAAAAAAGGCATGCATGTAACTCAGGGATGCAATCCAGTGTTTTATCACTTTTTAGTTTGGAACTGGTCTTTTGGGTTTTGTTAGTCAAGAAAAATCTGCTAAGCCCACCTGAATGGCACTAATGTTATTATAACAACCTCAATAACAAAAGTGCTCGGTTGGGAAGCAGTGGCACATGGCATTACTAGAGCTTAAGCCCATGTTGCATTGAAAGATTTTTAGCATACTGCTGGTGTTTCCAGCTTTACATACATTCCAACTAACATTGTTGTTGTGTTTCTTTGTGAAATTAATTCATGCTTTAGACCATTTCTTTCTCTCCTTTATGACTCCTTGTCTGGAGGCATGATGGAGAGCAGTACAGAAGCATAGGGGTGTGAGTTTAATGTCACTGCTTTGCTATGCACAACTGTTAAAAAACATCAAACAAACGAATTAATAAGCTTCAAGGCAACGATTCCAATGGATTAGACATTCTGGAACTGTTTTTTAGCCGGAGCTAATTCTTGATTTCTAAATGCAGACACTAAAGATTCTTTCCAAAATTTTAACTTCACTAAAATTTACCAAACATTACCATCTCTAATTGTTCATCTTACCTACATATCACATCTATATGAATTTGTATTTATTCTGAACTATCTCAAGCTTTAATTAAATATGACCTTTTGTAACTTTATAAACCAGTTAAGCGGGCCAATCACAGCTCCTCTGCTATTGGGGAATCATAATTTTGACACATTTTTCATAACGTTCTTCAAGCTAAGCTCCACCTCATGCCTCTCATGTATTAAGTTTATAAAACAAAAGGTTGTTCATTGAATCTGCTGTTCTGAAGATGAAACCAGAATCCTGTATACAAAGGTTTGCATGCAAAACACTTTGTCAAGCACACTGGGGAAAAATCAAGAAAAATATTGGAACATGTCCATACACAGAACAGATCATCTCAAAAATATTAACTCAATGTAACTCTGACATGTTCGCGTAACATTTTTATCAGGTAATACTTTACCAGAATGTGACCAAGACTTTTTATATATATTTCTTGTGCGGATCATAAAGACCTGAGGAATCATCCCAGAGGACTTAAGAATTAGCTTAAATCTCTCTTGTGAGAGCAGCAAACTTGGAAACCTGCAAATAAATCCCTTTTGTTAATGTGCAGTTATGTCATATTATGGAATTATGCTTGGGGGATAAAGCTTTTCAAAAAATACAATAAGTGTTGGCTCTTCCAGTGGTAATGAGTCATAAAAACATTGCTAATAATTAGGTCACTAAAAACTAGCTAACATGCTATGTGCTGTATGTAAATGTACATATTTCTTTGTTGTTTCAACAAAAGGTGATTAGTAGCATAATCTTAAACTGATTAAAAAAACTTTGCAAACTGTTTTATTGCTATGAATAAAGACTCTCAGTAAACCAATTTTAAAAACAGCACAAATATATGAGTGCTAAACCAGGTCAACAATGGATAGACATGACCTGGGCTTTGAATGAAGGAACAAAACATGACACCCTCTTTGAATTGTTTTTTGTAGTTTGTTTTTTTAAAATCTCTACTCCATCAGTCCTTGGCCTTCACATACTGACTGCAGCACACACATAACTAGCTTAAAATTTCCTTCAGGGACTAGAAAACAAATAAATGTAGTCAAAGTAGATCCACAGTAATCTTGCTGTAATGAAATGTTACTGTGTCAAGCCTGTAGCCTGAGTCTTGCTTCATAAGATGTGTTTGCTGCTGTCCTTGTAATCCCTTCAAATTGCTTCTCATACAGAAATGAGAGTTGTATGGTGCTATTTCATAGATCATGGATTATGGGCTCTGCCTTCAATGTACACGATGAACCAAGACTTGAGTTTTTCTCTGTGGAAGTGTAACCATGGCAGCTCTCTGCATATGGACTACATGTTATTTCCTACACGTTGCTATAATTTTAAACATTGAAGAATGATCCTTCTTGAGCTTCCACTTTAGGACCTCAAGATTAATATACATTGAACTTTGAATTTAAACAGCTCCATACGAACTAAAATCCATGTAATTGAGGACTCTGTTAGTGTGCTGGTTTACATTTTTGTTGAATTTACTGCTACTTTCTTTCATGCAGCATTTTGAGCTTGTCTTAACTGTTACCTCTCTCCAAAATTCTGTGTCTGTACCCTTTCCATCTTTTCTCCTCTCCTCTCCTCTCTCTCTTCGTCTGATATTCTGCTCACGCACAACTGCGGCAGCCCTCCTCCAATCGCTGGCATTAATCCACACCTCAGACCCCCCAGACACACTGTCTGCTCTCCCACAATGCACCTCAGTTCCAAAACTTTCCCAGACACATTTGGCCTTCTCTCTATCGCTACCTCTCCCTCCCTCTTCAGCCCCTTTTCTTTCACTCGGTCTCCCCATGGCTCTTCCACGTCCAGTTTCATTTGCTCTGCCTCTTTCTTTCTCAAACTCACTAAATTTCCCCTTTCTTTCTCTCTATTCAGCCACGGCCTGTCTGACAAGTATATCCTAATCTTCCTCAGAGTCCATTTGACATAAAATGGTGGCACCGCAGCCAACCAATAATGGTCATTCCTCTGACATCAAAAAGCAGAGCTACACTCTGCCTTGGATGTTTTTTGAAGTTTACCATGTGAGAGTCTTCAATATTTTCATGTCATGGACATGCAAGCAGAACAATTTATCAAGAGCACAAAACGTCTGTTATTCTGACAATTAGAAAATAGATTACAGCAATATATTTCTGCACCTGGATCTTGTTTGGTTGTGCAGTTTTCTCTTTCCACCCTAATCAACCTTTCTCTTCATTTTTATTATTGGTCAAATGTTTACATAAAAACTTTACCTATAAACACTTAAACTCACTTATTATTAATTTAGTTTTGACATTCAAGAAACTTGTATCATGAATGAAGCAGAGATTACTCTCCACCACATTAGCCTCAACAGAGTGGAACAGGATGCAGCCACAAATGATCTAAGTGTTATTTTGTCAAAAGAGTAATAAAAATCCCTTTAATAAGTAGCTGAAAAGATTATGGTAATATAGCTTCCTCAGAAAATTCAGTTAAATACACTACAACGTTATTTGGGACATTAATGTCCAAGGCTAGATATATTTTATAATAGAAGCCTATCAAGGAACTCAGGGGGTGATACAACTTGAGAAAAAGTTTTACAGTAAAATTAGTCTAGTAAAACATTAAGTATTGTCAGGATTCTACTATCACTTTTATCTATTAGAGGAGGATCACAGAAGTTAGTCAGAGAAGCAGAGGAGCACCTGCTGAGGACCACCACAGGAGGACAAGCTCCTTAACATTCTTGTACTGCACAGTTACTAATTTATTGCATGGTCACTAATTTATTATTTGGCAATCAACCACTAAGAAAGAAAAGACGAATCTGCAAAGGCCACTAATCAGCATCTCTTGGCTTGGACTGGTATTCTCTACTTTGACAGTGTTTCCTCACAAGGGTTTTAACATTTATCTGTGATCTTGTTTGGCTCTGGTCTCTGGAATCTTTTTGTTGTGCTGGGAAACACAAGGCTAAGAGGATTGAATTTGGAGCTAAGTGATGGGAAGTAGAGATAGAAACTGGATGAGTCAGATCTAGATAAAGATTCATCCAAGATGCAACTAATAAGGAATGAGTTCCATTTTATTAAGATGTGACTGTACTGAAACTCCCAGCAACTCCAACCAACACAGATTTGTATTCAGCGTTTTAGTAATTTAGCAGGTTGCTGGCTGAAACACTATTCATTACCAGGTAAAAAATGATCAGTATCCCTGGGAATAATGTTCATGCAGGACAATGTAGCACCTCACAATCCGTATGGCAAAGTTTGATTGCCAATACATTGACCCTGAGGACTGTATATGTGAAATGAGTCAGAATGTAAGGGTGTGGTGGATGTAGTGTGTATCAAAATCAAGTTACATGCAGCAAGCTAGAATTTGCAAGAGCTTTAAGACCTGTTGTTGTTTGTCTTTCATTGATTGTACCATGAACAATCTCCTTCAATCAATCATATTGGAAGTGAATGATGATTTTATGACCTTGTCTACCACAGTCATTATTACCTCAGAAATGAAAAAAAAACATACGTCGGTGTAACTCTGCTGCTCAGTCCTCTTTGCCTTTCTTGCTGTCCTTTTGTTTCCTTCATGATACCAAACGCACCCCCACAATCCCTTTTGCCTCCCTTGCTTTCCTTCCTCCTCTCTCCATTTCTCTGACACCCCCCCCCCGTGTTTGTGTCCTCAACTGACCCTGCTTTAGCCTGAAATGCTGTTGGTACCCATTTGGATCGGGCACAGCTGGTGCTGCCGCTGAAAGCTGAGTGCCATTACCGCTGCTGTTCAGTGTCTGCCCTGTCTGCCTAAGGATATAGGTTCTATTTCTCTTCTTTTTATGGTTTCCATTCACTAATTTCCCTTCTGCCTGCATGTTCTTCATTTTCTGTGTTGTATCCCTATTCATTACCCTGCAACAATAACCCCATCNNNACCCTGCAACAATAACCCCATCCCTCAAAGGGAAATAATTTATCTTATTTATTTTATCTTTATCTGCCTTTAAGGAAAAGTGCAGAAATTACACAATCAACACAAAACAAGATACGAATGATAAACCTAAATGTGTCAGCCATTTCAGAAAAGGACAACAAAGCACAGATGAGAGGAAGGGAGCATTTTTGCTTCTCTCAGTCCAATCAGATGTCATGGGGTGATAAAGACCAGGAAGTGAAGAGTGTGTGTTTGCAGCTGATTGGATGGCAATGCAGCAATAGCTCACTTTGTGCCAGTTGCAGATAAGCTCAGTGAAAGCAAAAGAGTAAAATCAAAGCCTGCTGTGCAGAGGAGAGAGCCGGAAAGAAGCTCAGATAACACTTTTTGAAGCAATGCTCATAAGTGCACGATAAGAACAGTAAGTGCTAATTGTTATATTACAATAAAAAAATATTTGATGGGGCATGTGTTGAGTCTATTACACTTTTGGACATACATACTTTTGATTATATTTTAAAACAATCTGTGCTCCTAACTGGGCTATTATGTGTGAAGGTTGTTTTAAATCTTGTTGGAAGCAGAATATTTACTTTCTAAAGACAGCTACTTGAAAAAAAAGTATATTACTCTGCTGGTGTGCACATTCAAACACTGGAACCCAAGAGCCCTTTCAACCATTTATTGAGTGACTTGGTGGAGATGAAGTTACGGGTAGTTGGATGATTTCTGCACAACAAACATGATATTAATACTTTGGGTTTAAATAAACAAAGGTACATAACTTAGCTTATATTTTAATGCATCCACTAAGGTTAACATCTTTTACAGGTCAGCATCTCATCATCAGGATCCTAATAAGAAACATGATTGAAGTACAAATCATACAACACACAACCATCTTCTTTAGTAAGCAGGTAATCTCTACTTACAGGGTTAGTTTCTCATAGGTGAGCACATGGCGTGCTTAATCAGGTAAGTAAACCGCTCCATACATCACGTCTGCATTATTACGTCTGTTGAATATAAACATATAAACTTAAATAAATGCATGGCATACCATAACTCAAATATAGGGTTTAAGTTAAAGGAAATAATAGAAGATAAACTGGCAGAATCAACAGACAAATTCACAAGCGTGGCAGCATGGTCCAAGACAAAGAGACTCAAAAAGACTACTCCCACACCTTATATTACCTTCCCCTTTCTTGATTTCCTCCTCAGAGGACTAATATGTGGATCTCTCCATCCACTCCAGGTCTCAAGGATGATACAAGCTTGAGATTATTTAACACTACTACTAAACTGAATCCTCACCAATTTTCATTTGTGCTTGGCTTTGCCTGTTGGGTGGCATCAGCAGCTCCAGCCTCTAAGAGGTCTTTTTATAGCCTCTAAAAATGGCAAAGATGCTTAAATGTCTTTGATTATTATGATGATAGAAACAGGTGTGGGGCTTAAGGGGGTTTGGAGGTGGAAAACTACAGTTTATACAGCATCAATGCATGAAGAGGTGGTTCAGCGCTTAAAACGGGGATCAAGGCTTTCACATCATAAACTTGTTTATTCCACTTTAAGTTTGACCTCTGTCATCATGGCCTTCAAAGAAAAAAGAACTATAACAGGAAAAAGTAGCATGGGAACATGAATTGTTGAGAAATTACACTGTGTACAACACTGTGTTTTAGAATAATAAATTAATAAACACTGTACCTTACGTAGTAATTTTATTTCATTTTCTATTAGAGTGTATTTGAGATATTGAAGATCATTAGATACTTTGCAGTTTCTAAATGTCTTAAGCATGTATCTGTTAAAACATTTTGTTTTTTATTAGGAGAAACTAAGAACAAATTATATTATTTTATACCACAGCCAACAAGAATTCTAAATTACTGACAGATGGGGATTGCTATTGAGAAACTGGACAGTATAACATGTATGTGAAGGTGTTTTTAAGACTTGCTAAAGAGCTTGGACTAAAGGTTATTTGTATAACCAGTAAAATAAAACATGCAGCTGATAGCCAAATCAGCCAAATTTTCAAAAGTGTTATTTGTTTTATTCTAGATAACAATTTAATTAACACAGTAAAAGATGAGAAGACAAAGAAATAAAAATTAACAATTTATCTATTTCAGTCAAGGAACATTAAACTTTTAAGTAATTGCTGCTGATGTAACATCTCATAAAGCTCAGGTGATGATTGATAAACTACATTTTAATATCTGAATAAACTTTGCATTTTTTCGGTCTGTTCAATATCTCAAATGTACAGAATTGAGAGGCTTTAAATTACAGCAACATAAACAAAACATTCCAAAAAATAGTATCAACTTTTATTATTTGCTGGCAATAATGTACCAAAATTTGTTTTTGAGAGGTACAGGGATAAGGAAGGGTCCCTTTCACCCCATTTACACCTGGCATTAAAATGCAATCTGTAGCCTATTCAGATAAGTTATCCAGATAAGGAAAAATGTATGTTAATGTGAGGTGTAAATGTGTCGTGATTGAATCATGATCGGATCTGCCAGACCACATCTGAAGGTAGACTTGCTCGCATTGTGTTTGGATCTCATGTAGGTGTAAATGCAATCTGTACAGTTTACTCGCATTAGGCTTGCTGCAGCCCATGGTAGTCAGCATTTACCATGTGTTTACATTATTTTGCTTTTTAAAAAAATTAATACTGTCGGGCGGACAGACACCACAATTAACGTTACATCTGGCATCCAGCTGAGTTGCTGCACAGAGCTGCTGAAGACACAAGATGTGTTTGATATCATTGACTCCTTCACTCATTCACTATTCTCTATGTAGTGTTTATTACATAGTGAACTATATAGGGAATGACTGAAGGAGATTTCGGACACTACATAGAAATTCTCTAAAAATCATTGCATCAGTAGATGCGCCGGATATTCATGAAATGCAAGTGGGCCTGCCCAGCATTATGTAAACAAACCAAGCACACAAGAGTACCGCATTGAAATTTACTGATGTTGCATGACAGTGTTTTCGATGATAAATCACAAATAAACCCATGAAACTGCAATGATGTGGAAGTTTGGTTTTGTCAGCTATGGTCCTGTGCCCTGATTGGTCCTAATTGCAAGGTGTAATAGTGCACAATACTGTAATGGTTCACAAACTCACCAGCTAACAGCTAATTAAATTATTGGTGGCTAAAGCTGTTAGAATATAATTCCTCTGAATGTCTTGCTACTCTGGGTAAAGCTTTTGCTTCCTGCTAGCTTTCCAACTACTACTTCTTCTCCTTCAGAAATACACGACCGCATTGCATTGTGGTATACTTGAGTAAAATGTAGGGTACATCGTATGCACACTGAAATTTGCTATGCTTTGTGGGTATCTTATAGTGCACTGAATAAAATTATCCCCGAAGAATTATAACACCATTACAAAATGGCAAACACACTTATAGTGCACTATTTCCGTGATAGGGAATGATTTCGAACACAGCTACAGTGACATTTCACTTAAATATGGCGAGAGTAAGGAGAGTTGACCAGGAGGATGATGGATAAGTTGTCAAAGTGAAACGCAGAAAGCACCTCACATTACTTCAGAATATTTTGGACGCTAATAAAGAACTTAGTAACTTATCTGAATGAGAAATTTGTCCGCTCACCTGTCTTCCACAGGCAGCTTGTCATCTACGCTCCATTCTTATTCCATCCCTTTCGCAGATGTTATAAAAATGCTCCCAGACATATTTAAAATTAATCCACTGTCCAAAAATTAAAAATGACCGTTGTTTTGCTCCATAAATACACTGTTGATGATCGACAGCATTAAGCTAGCTAAGCTAATTATAATAAACATTGTATTTTCTGTGATTAGCGAACTAAAAAAAAAAAGTCTACACACATTTCGGCCATTAAATGCTTTTAACGTGTAGCAGCAGCTGTAGGAAATCTTCCCTTTGCATTTGCAGTAACCCAACACTGTGCTCTGCATATAGTAAGTGTTTGTTCATGCAGGAAACTTCTGCACAGGTTGAGAGATCCGATCTCAATGTGGATAACGAGAATGCATTAAAAATATCAAGTGTAAGGGCGCCCGGTGGCTCAGTCGGTAGAGCAAGCGCCCCATATACAGAGGCTTTGTCCTCGCGCAGCAGACTCAGGTTCGATTCCACCTGTGGCCCT
>JAPZDX010000023.1:2073298-2085372 GCA_029783625.1 Naso annulatus | reverse complement strand
CTGCAACAGTGTGTGCAGGTGCTGAGCTCAAAAGGCATACGTGAGAAAAATGAAGAAAAAGCTCGCACACTGCAGGGAGCCCCTGCAGTGTGCGAGCACAGGTGAATTTAAGAACGTGGACAATCAGTGTGAGTATTATACAGCGATGATAAATAAATAATAATTCCTCAAACAGATGCAAAAGTCAGGACTTTCAATGAACAGTCAGTGACTGATGGGTCATGTTTACACTATCTGTGAGGGCCCCCTGTGGACAGGGAACAGAGAAAATCCCTCTGAGCCAACTGATCAAAAGGGTTCAGATAAGGTTGAGAGACAGACCTCACTGACGGAGGTTCTTTTTGAGTTTCATTTCAAGGGATTTTATTCAAAATGTTATGTTCATGTTCTTGTTCATTGTTGTTATTTTAGCATAAGGGATAACTGTGGAGAGAAGGGGATGAGAAAGCTGGGAGACAGTGGCAGAAAAAAAAACCCATTGAATTAATGGTACTAAAAAAACTATAGGATTAAGGTAGCCTCATATAATGTAAATGGAGTTGTTAATCCAATTAAAAGGAGCAAAATATTGAATAAGATGAAGAGGGACAGAGTGGGAGTGGTATTCTTACCCATCTGACAGAGAAAGAGCATGAAAAACTAAAAAGAAATGGTTATAACCAATCCTTTTTCCCATCTTATAAATCAAGACATTTTTTTTAATGTATTATAAAGACAGATATATGGTGGAGAAATGTGAAATAGGAGCAATGGATCTATCTGATCATAGCCCTGTATAAATAAATTTAGGGCTGACAAAAGAAAACAACATGTTGGAGATTAAATTCAAATATACTGAAAGGGCATACAAAGGAAGAAATGAAGAAAGATATACAGATATACATAAACGACAATGATAATGGGAAGGTGTCCCAATCTGTGCTATGGGACGCATGTTAAGCGGTATTGAGAGGGAAAATAATAGCTAAATCTGCGTATTTAAAGAAGATGAAACAGGAAAAACTAAATTCATTACAATCAGAGTTGGAAAGGCTAGAAAAAAACATAAAAGCAAGTAGATGAGAAAACAAATCAAGAAATAAAAAAGAAGAAACAAGATAAATTATATCTACTCAGAAGAGAATAAAAAGAAACTAATGTACTTGAAACAAAGTTACTATGAAGCTGGAAGTAAATCTGCAAAACTGTTGGCTTACAGATTGAAGAGGCAGCAGGCAAACCTTAATATCTATAAAATAACAGAACACAATAAAAAATTAAGATACAAAACAGAAGATATACAAAGTTGCTTTGAAGCATATTACCAAAAATTATATGCTCTACCAAAGATTAAAAATAATGATCGGATGGACCGATTTTTGAAATCTTTAAAACTGCCAGAAGTAACAGAGGAATAGAATAATATTTTAATAGCTGAAATTTCAGCAGAGGAAGTAAATAGAGCCATTTCAAAACTTAAAATTGGCAAATCACCTGGTGCAGATGGGTACACCTCAGAGTGGTATAAATCATTCAGAGAGTTACTGATTCCTGGGATGAGAAATATGTTTAATTGGGTGTTAAGGATGGGAGAGATCCAGATTCATGTAGAGAGGCCATCATCTCTGTAATACCAAAGGAGGGAAAAGATAAATTGGAAGGCTCCAGCTATAGACCTATAAGTGTTCTTAATCAAGATTACAGATTATTTACAGGTATACTAGCAAGACGTTTGGAAAAAATCCTGCCTGAAATAATCCATTTCGACTAGACAGGATCTATAAAACAGAGACAAAGGATAACATTAGACATACACTGCACGTAATGCAACATATAATCAAAAATAAGACTTAGGCAGTAATACTGGGATTAGCTGCGGAAAAGGCTTTCAACTCTGTTAGATGGGATTTTCTTTACAGGACACTGGAGAGGTTTAAATTTCATTAAAAGTTTATTACAACTATACAGGCTTTATACACTAAACCAATAGATGGGATTAAAATCAATGGAGTTTCTCAAACTTCATTAGGCTGGAACGTGGATGTCGACAGGGATGCTCTGCAAGTCCTCTTGTTTTTGCAGGTTTTTTTTAGAACCGTTAAGCCAGTGAATAAAGCAAAATGAAAATATTAAAGGTATTGTTATAAAGGGAGTTGTCCAGAAGATGGCGCTGTTCACAGATGATGTGTTGATATATCTGTCTAGACCTTGAGACATCCTTCCCTGTACTCATGACGACTCTGGTAGATTATGGTTCACTATCAGGCTATAAATTAAATATACAAAAAACACAAGTCCTCACCTTTAACTATAGACCAGACCAGACAATCAGAGATAAGTATAATCTTGAGTGGGAATTAAAATCAATTAAGTACTCGGGAGGTAATTTGCCAAAGGACTTAAACAAGTTAAAATCTATGAACTATGATCCATTTATTGTTAAAATTAGATCAGATATTGGAAGATGGGATACCATCCCTAACCAGAGTATAGCATCAAGAGTGGAAATCATCAAAATGAATATACTCCCAAGGTTACTTTACTTATTTTAGACTTTACTGGTGGAAGTGGCAGATAAAGAATTTATGGAGTGGGATAAAATAATATCAAGATTTATTTGGCAGGGAAAAAGACCTAGGACCAGATACAAAACACTGCAGTTACCCAAAAACAAGGGGGCTGGCTTTCCCCTGGAGCTACTATCAAGCTGCACAAATAAAAGTACTGCTGGATTTATATAATCCCCTCTTACTCAGCAAGATGGAAAGAGTTGGAATGCTGTACAATGGAAGGTATACCGGTACAGGCCCTTATAGGGAATGATGAGTTGATAAAACAGTTAAGAGAGGATATTAATCCATGGTTAGGAATATCTCTTAAAATATGGTCTGAAATAGTAACAAAAAACAGCCTGACAGCTCACACTAGAGTGTTACGATGGATTGCCTATGATTCAGAGTTTATTCCAAATAAAGAGGACGAGGTTTAAAATGTGGGAAAGTGGACCAAAAATATACTGGGAACTCACAAAGAATCAGGAAATCAAGAGCTTTCAAGAATTAAAAGATCAATATGTCCTAGTCAGTCAAGATTTTTATAGATATTTGCAGCTGAGACATTACTATCTCAGCATATGAATCGAATTTGGGTAAGAAGTTAATATCAAAATTATATACAGGGGTGGAATCTCCGAAAGGAAATGATTAATTATGTATAAAAGAGAAGTGGGAGACAGAGGCAAATATAGTAATTTCACTGGAGGAATGTGAGTAGATAAATGAACAGCTTTGGAAAACAACCTGTTCGTTATCCTGTTGAGAATATGGATGGAAAAATGTAATAAGGTTTTTCAAAACACTGGCCCGGAAAAAATATAACACAAAACGTTGGAGTCTATGGGGGAAAACAAAGCAGACCACTTCCATGTTTTCTGGGGATGTCCTTACATTTGTAGTTACTGGATGGAATTAAAGAAAAATATGGAGAAAATATTGAGAATGAAACTTCCATTTACTTTTGAGACGCTGTATTTGGGACTTACAAAAACAGGGGACAAATATATGCTCAGGATAATGTTGATTGTGAGCAAAAAAGCAATTACCAGAAAATGGCTGATTGGATAGATGTGATGGATGATATATATACACAATGGAGAAATTGACATTTTCACTCAGACTTGAATGGGAAAAATTTAAAAGATTATGGGCAAATTTGATTAAACACATAACGCAAATTAGATTATATTTTTAGTGACAGTCGGGAAAACAGGAAATCCCTTGGATCATCGCTACAAATGTTCAAAGGTTTCTTTATTTAAAAAAATACATATATAAATAGATTTTAAAAAATTATGAGATTTAATGAAAGTCCTTCAATTTCATTACATTAATAATTCTATTTTGACATGATACATAAGTTTACAATTTTTTCTTTCTTTGTAGGTTTGAGAATGATATAGGGCTATTCCCCTGTTGTTAATCTGTTTAGGTTTTGTTTTTTGTTAAGTTTCTGTTCTACTTTTATTTGATAAATTTGGGTGATATTAAAAAGGAAGACAAACTTCAAAGAATGGAAAAGGAGAGGATATGTGAGAATAGAAAAGTGGATTAATGAATGTGTGGAAATAAGTATGATTTAATAGAAATATGTATATTCATGGAAATAAGGAGTGAGTATGAGAAAAACGTCTGCGGATAAAGATACGTATACTGAAGGCAACAGAGTGAGGAAGGAAACGTGTGGATTGACCGATAAAGAATTATGGAGGTAAAATGTGTAAGTAAGCCACAGGGTAATTCATTTCTCATTTCATTTTCTGTCATGATTATTTTTGTAATAACATAAAAAGAGAAAAAAATGTACAGGAAGCAACAGAATGTTTGATGGACATGTTATTTCTCAATAAAAAAGAGAATTTAAAAAAAAAAAAAAAAAGAATGGTCACCATGACTGCAACCCTCTTGCTATAAACAAAGAATTTGCAAGACGTCTGCAGCGTTAATATAGAGGCAGCATCAGAAGAATGATGGGAATTACGGCTCTTTGAAGGGAGCCGGATCTTGTGGCTCTGTTTCTTTCAAAGAGCTGTTCAAAAAAATTGGCTCCTCTTTTTTTTTTTTTTAAAATCCTTCTCTTAGTTAAGAGGCATTACTGGGCTGAACACAAAAAGAAGTTCAGTAGAATCGTCAACACTATGTAAGAGATTTTTGAGGAGACACTGACTCATCCTGACTCATGAACTTTGTCTATAATAAAGTCATGACACACTGGACAGAATCAAAACAACAACTTAACGCTTCCTAGTGTAAATGGGGTTGTATACATTTGTGTCAGTATTAAGTTAAACTTCTTTGAAAACAATACCCCATACTGTACTTCTTTGCGTTCAGACATTTTATGTACTCCAGCTTGGTGGCTGTAACTGTAGTATGTTAACCAAGTGACCAGGCTATGCAGAGGGGCAACTGAAGTTTAGCCCATGAACTGACCTCCAGAGGAGCTGCGGCTGCGAGGCTCATGGCTCTGCTGGTGACAGCAACAGTGACCTAGCTGCTCAGGGATTGTACCCACTGCAAATACAAACAGTTATTTTCATTGTGAAATTCTAGTTTATTTCAATTCTGGAAGGTGTATCAGAAATCTGATGTGCTTGGAGACATGTTTGGACAAGTCCTTACCAAGAGGTGAGGGGGAGTAGGGCCGAGAGCTGCCAGTAGAGAGACGCCTGCCTACTGTCTGAGGGACGTCTGCAGAGCTGGGGGACCCTGAGCCCACCTTGGGGAACCCCATGGGACTAGTGTTGGAGCGCCTTACTGTGCCAGACCTAAATGGCATGAATACACATTACAGAAAAATATAAGTTAATTAAAAAGACTATCACAAATACAAGTAAAAGTCATACAGTTCTCAAAACACTTTCGTAAATATTCACTAATCTAATCAAATGAATAAAGTAATAAATTTAAGTCCATGTAAAGCAGAAGAAACATTCTTTTCTGACTTTGGCACAACAGAAAAATTTGAATGATTAAAAAAGTTGCTAAGTACATAAAATTAGGTTGCAAAATCACTAAAAAAAAAAAAAAAATCAAGCAATTTCCTCTGCTCTAAGAAGCTGCAGGCATGTCCACTGAAACCAGTAATGTATGTATGTAATGTCTTGGCCACACAATTTATGGCTTCTTCAAGACTTCAGTCTTCCAGGTGACTTCTTTCATCTCCACTTGACTGATTTCAACCAGTTTTGCCACTTAGTACTTGCTAAGCTGCAAAAACTGTACCGACCTCAACACAGTTTCGTTGTAGGCTTGGGGATGTCTGAAATTTAACATCACAATATTGTCCTGCCCAAATATCGCGATAGACAATATTATCATCCATACTGATTCCATGAAAAGTGTATTCTCTAAATTGAATGTAAACACAACTATTAGATTAAGTGTTAATCCCTGAGGTCTGACAAATATGCTAAATCCATTTCATTTCTTATAAAATACTTGCAAGTGCAATTTCTTTCATATATTACATGCATTATTTAAATCACTATCATCTATCACTAACTATTACTCATTATTTAAATCTTCAAATGTCAGCTGGGATCTGCTTCAGCCCCCAGCGACACTTCAAAGGATAAGTGGGTACAGACCACGTATGGATGGATTATTTACATCCATAGTTAAAAGCTAGCAGTCTCATTCTTCCTTGGCTTTTTTTCAGATATTGCTATGTTGTTGTCGGACTGACAAAAGAGTATTTAAAAACCCTTCTCTGAGGAATCCATAACTGTGTTAATTTTTGGCATTATCTTTAAAAAGTGTAATTTTTGAAACTTTGAATTGTTTTAATTTGCTAATGATCAAAATATAAAGTAAGTGACGTTTTTTTGCAAATCACCTTTCACAGATACAGACCACAAAGTGCTTTACATTAAATCAAATACACAATTAAGACAATATAAAATGGAAATGACAACAGCATCACTGGGCTGACAGTTAAATCACAGCAACAACAAACAGGTAGTACGGAGACTCATGAAGAGCAAATGCTGCAAAGAACATAAGAGAAATAAATAGAAAGTACAAAAAGCTAACCAAATGATTGTCAAAATAAAAGTTGATAAATGTTTTAGCTGTTTCACGAAGGTGTCACTGAAATCTAGTCACCGCAAGGACAAGGGGAGAGCACTCCGGAGTTTGGGAACAATGGTTTGGAAGGTAAAATCACCTCAAGGGTCTGGTAATTGGCCAACAGCCTTTGCTCAGAAGACCTGAGAGGCCAATTGGGAGTGTAAGGGTGGAGAAGGTCAGCAATGTACTGGGGTGTAAAACCACGGAGGGCCCTAAAGTTAAAGCCAGAATTCTGAAATGGATGTGATATTTGACAGGAAGTGCAGAGAGGATAGGAATGAGGAGAGGAATCACCTGTTTGTGGCAGGTAAACTGTGCTGGATTTGTAACATCAAGAAACTATAGATATTGGAGGTGTACACAGGGCAAATGTTATTTGCAATCTCTCTCTAAATGCTAGGTGATATAGAAGGTTCATATACAGAACTCATTGTAAATTACTCTAGTTCCTTCTTCTGGTTTCTAGCCTTATTTTAGCATCTGGTTTTCTTTTAAAAATAAAAATATGATCCACACAGTGTATGAAGAAGTTCCATCTGCCGCTTTCTTGATCACTTAAGTAAGAATAACAGTACAAACACATTAAGAGTTTCTGACAGGTTTAAGGGTCAGAGTGTCAGAGCTCTAAAGGCTCCTACACACCAGGTTGACGGTCGGTGGTCGGGACTTGTCAGACCTGTCAGAGAGAGTCAGTGGCTCTGGTCAGGGTGGTGTGAACAGAGAGGTCGGAATTTCACCACACTTGTCGGAAGCTTCAATTCAAGGCGTCAACTCAATGTAGAATGGTGGTGACTCGTTGGTGAGAGAAATCACTCTCACCAGCTGTTCAGGTAAGTGGACCAGCGCACAAAAAAAGACAGAAACAGAGAGGGAGAGTCTGTCTCTGTAGTAACCATGATTACACACATCTAGCGTGGCTGTTCTTATTTTTCTCCTTAGCCTCTTTACTAGTGCCATTTGTAACTTTTTATCAGACATATTATCAGTTAGTAGCAACTACATGAAAAAGAGTGGGTTCAAAAAATGTTGCTTAATCATAACAGTTTGTATATCCTTGGAGAGGGATTTGCCTTGGCACAGGCGCAGGCGCAAGGCAAGGCAAGGCAAGGAAAGGTCAGTTTATTTTCTATAGCACATTTCAGCAATAAGACAACTCAAAGTGCTTTACATCAAGCGTAATGCGCAGCACGTATGAGCCTGTTGGTTGCGAGCTGTTTTCTTTATGATGTAAACAGTGCTACTTTTTAGCACGACGGCAGCGGACAAAACACAACGCAGCAGCCGATCTTTGCCACAACTTGTTCTTTGTTGTCAGTTTGGTGTGTAGGAGCCTTAATCTTCCCTGAGCAGGCCGATGAGACCAGACAACTGGAGTGAGGGGCAGCTAAATAAAGAGGCACAACTAGGGTGGGCAGTAAGAGGGACAGTACCTGTGCTCCAGGAACTAACTCCCATGGGTTCACTGAGGTCACTTGAACAGGCTGCTGCTAAAAAAAACACTATGCAAATCCTCATCATCACTGGAGGAATTTAATGGCAAATGACAAAGCCAGCAAACCACAGAATGAACACAAGCCCACAGAGAAGCAATACCATAAAGCTGCAGTACAATACAGCTGATTAGCCTAGGGCACCTCTCCCTTCCTCCTTTTCAGATTTAAAACTATAAATAGGATCAACAGAACTTATCTTCCTGTGAAACAAAGTGCCACCTTTCTTTCTTCCTCTTCCCTTCCATCTGCTTTGTCTTCAGCACAAACAAATGAACCCAACATCAGGCTGGAAAGCCACAAACTCAAACAGGCACTAAGCTGATGTAATGTCAGCGAAACTTCATGGCTGATGAAATAACAGCCTGAGCTTTCAATGCCTGACCTAAAAAAAAAACAAAACAAAAAGCAATCACTCCCAAAATATGAGTTTACTATCAGTCACAAGTTGACAACAAGAAACAGACACCCAGTCCAGGAGTTTTATTATTAGTCATAAAAATAGTATGAATTATGCAGAGTACAGTCGTGCCATCAAGCACCAAGGACACTGCCTTTATACTTGGATTGTGCAGAGAAAGGCTCTTACCTGGGGGAGCTGTGCAGAGTGGTGGTCGGGCTGCTAGAGAGGTTCTGCTTGATGCGCTGGTAGTTTCGAATCTGGGTGGGTACAGGGATGGGGGTGGTCTCGGCACGTGGGGACACAATAGGGGTCTGTCCTGATGTGGGCTGCGGCTGCCTGGAGAGGAAGATCGGAGAGATGTGAAAGGTCAGCTAGTCCGCTCAAGACTGCTGCTTCAGTATCTGCAGAACATCTTCACCGGTGTCAACACCCATAATAAACTAAACCTTCAAAAGACCACTGCTTTTCTAATTACAACATAAAGAAGGTCACCTCTAAAATGTCTGTCCCCAAAGCTTCAAGGTCTTTGTTTAATTCGTTGTGGAGGCAGGTTGAGAAACTAAAGTTAGGCTGGCTGATCATGAGGGCAGAGTCAGTGGGTGAAAAAAAAGGGGGCCAGGCTTCCATGTAAACACAGAGGCAGCACCAATCAGCTTCAAGCTCATTCTGCTGGGGGCTGGACTAGGGGCAGGGCAGGCCAATGGCACGTGTCAGGCAGGTCCTCGGTGTTCAGCAGTCATAGGAGGGAAGTGCAAAGAGACATAGCTCATTTGCATTCTTTTGTTATTCCAGAGGAGACAAAATGTTCTTGAACAGAAAGTCATGACCAAATCACCCACACAGGGCTGTTGAATGCAAAAAAAAAAAAAGAGGAGTGAAGGAAATGGCCGTTAGAGAGTGGCACCAGTTTGAAACCAGTATTACGTAATGATGTGACCCGGGTGGGTCTACAAGGGAGAGAGGACACGTGAGGCAAAGACTACTCCAGACAAAAACAGAGGGAAGTTGCTTGTTGATTTTCTGTAGTTCTGAAAATTTTATACCTGACTGTGTGCTGTCCTTCTCCACACACTGAACACCGATCAAGAAGACATTTGATACATTAGCCAATGATTGAGGCTTTCTATTTTTTCTCCAGACTGCTAAGGGCTTAAATCATCTCAGTTGAGGCTTAATATGGAGAGAAATATTGTGTGCTGCTGCCCCTTGTTAAAACCCAAAGAGAAAGAGTTTGTAGGTCAGTGAACAGCTGCTTCTTCAGAGTGGAAAGAGGAAAGAGGCTGAATCTGCATCTGACCCCACCTTAACCAAGCATTCCAGAGGAGAAAGATGGAATCCAGCCTTTTCTTTTTGATAATTTATCACTTCTGTTTCTCTCCTTATTCATCTCCTCCATGTGTAATTTGTCTCTTTTCTTCTTCTAATGTCTTGCTTGCTTGACAATGATTATCTCTCTCCAGACATCTTGCTCCTCTTTCTGTTCCCAAAGTCCACACTCTGTTTTCCTCCTTTGACTCAAATCAATTTAGAAGACAGGACACAGAGGACAAATAAGGCTGTGATTTAGAAGCTCTTTGAGAGTGTGACTGGTTTTACTAAATTTCACGGGACAACTCTTGTAATGAAGAAAAAATCTGTTCCTGTGTGTCAATCGTTTACTAATTCACGTAAGCAGAACAGTTATTGCTATGGAGAAATCCATTAAAGAGACAGCAGAGGGAGGGAGTAAGGCAGACAAAGCTAAAACTGGCAGCATAAAAAGTCAGTAGAGGGTGAGACAGAACAGCAACAAAGACAAAATGGAGGTAGTGCCTCAGAAAAGGGAACAGAGAGGGAGAGAAGAGTTTTGTTTGAGGCTGGTTACACATGCAAACACGAAAGCAACGAGATAGAAGACGTGTAAAGCAGTGTCCGGCTGCAGGTTTATATCAAAGGGAAAGGTTGAAGAAAAAGAACAGAAGGACAGACAGCAGTAGGATTTCTGAGAGTTTCAGGAAATAAAACTGTACTCACACTTATCACCATTTTACACTACGTGTAAAACAGGACAAAATTATCTGCTGTTTGGAAACAAAAATTGTTTTCTACAGGGTTTACACACAGCTTGTAGGATTTTTGAAACTACTGCAGGAGAAAAAACTGCTAAGTCTCATTTATTAGATTTTTCACGCATGTGTACTTCACTTGAGTATTTATTTTTCTGACAACTCTTCACTTTGATTCCCTACATTTTAACATATACATCTGCACTTTCTACACCATACATTTTCAAAACAGGCTCGTTACTTTAATTTGAATGCTTTTGCCTTTTTTCTGTGCTCAAGACGCTGGTGATTGGCATTTGACATTCTGTGAGTGAGAGAGACTCAAAAATCAATTAATTTTCTGGTGCAATTAGGAACAGCTCGGACAAATCCTACTGATTCTACCTCTAAGTTTAACAGTCTTTGTTTTATATTAATATGGCGTGAGGTTCAGTTAGCTCTGCACAGAAATAGCCACTAGAAATTTCCTGCAGAGGGAAACTTTACACTTTGATACTTTGAGTACATTTCAGAACATGTACTTATTACTTTTACTTGAGTTAAGAAGTTGAGGACACGTATCTGTACTTCTGCTTAAGTAAAGAACGTATGTGCTTATTCCACCTCTAGAGGAATATTGTTGCATTTCAATAGTACACTAATGACAGGGTTTAAGCAGTCTGGCATCATTCTTTGCTCTTTTTATTGTCAATAAACCCCTTTAAAAAGATTCAAACCAATGATGAATGTGTCGCAGAAGTAGTGTGCATTCACATCAAAGCCTAATGTATCTTTATACTCTGTCTCTGAGCACTGTTTTCCAAACACTATTAAAAACTCATTAAAGAGCCACACTGGTTGACTTGGGTGTTTCTTCATTACCATGACCACACACACACCCACAGAGTTATGATTATTGCATTATGTGACTTTCACCCACCAGAACAAAAAAATAATCCAAATTCTGCATCTTTACAAAACCCTAAAACCTTAGAAGACTGACTGCCACAGTTGAGCAATAATCAGCTGACTTGCTGGTCCATAAATCAAAAGAGTATTATCAGGCCAGTAAGTAATTAATACTTGGATGGATAAGATGAACTGTAAACTTACAAGGATGATAAATAAAACTGATGAAATGTATACATTTGGATGTCAAAATAAAAAGACAGAAGCAGGATACAAGGCAAATATTTGAGGTATAAAAAGGAGTTAAAAACTTACAAATAAAACACACCTTACCTAAGAACTGTATCAAAAATCGCATCTGTGGCAGCAAGAGCATGGCATGACATCATCATTAATGTACAGGATAATAATTGATTTATGAGAAAAAAGATGTTAGACATGCAGGCCTGTAGGTGTTTGCTGTTGTGCACCAAATACTTAAACATACTTAACCCCCCCCACACACACACACAGACACACACACACTTTGACTAAATCCCATCATCCTCCTCACTAAAGCAGCAAAGAATTGTTATTATAGCTCTCAACAAATACACAATTTTAGGCTATCCAGGAAACTTAGGAGTAAGAAGTAAGAAGTAAT
>JAPZDX010000023.1:2059380-2072347 GCA_029783625.1 Naso annulatus | reverse complement strand
CCCAAGCATTGTAAATCTTACCAATGATAAGTTATGACAGCCTTCACTCCAGGTTCTGTGCGCTGTTTTGATGTAATCTGGCCTCAGGAAGATAATGACAGTCTTACAAAACTTGTCGGATGATCACAGAAACAACCTTTCTGGATAGTTGAGATGCACTGGCAGTTTTCTAGAGTCTTCCATGATCACTTCAGCAACGTTAATACAATGTGCAGGCCACTTTTGTGAAAACACCCATGGGCACGTGCATTCCTGTTGTTGTTCCCTCCGCATGCGGACACACTTTTTTGCTTGCCTTCTGCACATGTAAGCAGCAGTAGCATTACATAATGCAGAACTTGACTGCACAACAGTTGCTAGGACAGACAATAATGTGTGTATAATAATAATATAATAATGTGTAATTTGTTATCTTTGTCGAAATAAGACCAAGCAGTCGAGGCTCACACATACAGGCTTGTTTTCTTCCGGGAATGGTCACGACTTGGGAACGACCAATTAGACAAGTTGTCCACGTCGGCATCTCCAAAAACCTTCGTCTTTGGCAGTCCAGAGTGGGTCTGCATTATTACCGCACCGCCGTACACCAGCGGCGCGTCTAGTAGGCGGAGACTGCACACCATTTAAACGGTGTATCAGCTGGCGGATACGCCGGATACCCTGCTGAGGTTAATCGGTGACAGTGGCATGTATGCCTACCTTGAGCACACGGCTGATACAAACACCACAAATGCAGGGTAAGTCTTGTGGTGCGAATTAACAATGCACTCTAAAATTAATGAATGAAGCCAGCAGGTGATGGGTAATATAATTTTTTTCTCTGTGGCGAATTGTTAATTAAATGTTAATTAATCAGCGATTAATGAAAAAATTAACATCGATCGCTCTGAGAAATCCATGTTTTGTTAAGCACTTACAGCTGTCAGTAGAGATGTGAGGAACCAGGACAAAGTCGTCAGTGTCACAGGATGAGTTCTTACTGCTGGTGCTTCCTGCAGACTCTTTGGACAGCTGCAGGAAGTTGGGTGGGCCAAGTGGAGGGGACGACAGACCATCTTCTGCTAGTGTCTGCATGTCTGGGAGAGACTGCTCACAGACAGAGAAGAGGAAGAGGAAAAAAAGAGGATTAAGTTTAGTGTGCCTCCTTAATGATGCAATTAAGGCTTCCAGGCAGGGCAGTACCCGACTGTCAACCTAATGTAATCAAACTGCTACAGAGAGCACTGACATCCTGGGGAACTGAATCACCCTGCATTCCAACTGCTGCTGGGCAATGAGATGTGCCACTGAGCATAGAGACTGTTGTAACTTTCAGTGGACTGAGTAAATATTTATGACAAAAGAACATTATTAAAAGGGACAACATTGGTGTTGGGAATGCGGCTAATAAAATTAAAAAAACTATCAAGGGAATGTTTATTTTTTCTTTTTTTGACACCATGTTCAATTTTTTAAGGCACTTTTATGCTGGAAAAAGCAAGCACGCACATAAAAAAACACGGAGGCACGGCTGACATTTTATTACATTTGTTGCTGTGTAAGTGTAATCCTTTCTAAGTGAGGATTTTTAAAATAATATTAAACTCACAGGAGGGGAGTTGTAGCGGATGCATGGGGAGCTGCCACAGGAACTGTCTGTCACTGCACTGGAGATGTTGGGCACTGGCACTGGGCACGCTGAGCGGAATAAATACATGTTTAATCATTTTTTCAAGTCAGATGATTTTAAAAGTGTAGCGCAGTAAGTAAGTTTATATATTTCTTGGGAATGTGACCTTTGTGCTTACATTTTTTAATGTTGGATGATGGCTCCAGGAAAGGATGGCTGAAAAATGTGTCTGCAGAGTGAGGGATTACAGGAACAGAGCAGGTTAGTTTTTAAACAAACATCAAGACTTCAAGGTAAATAACCCTGAAAAATACATTTTTCCATTTAATGTGTAAAGACCCTGATCCTGACTAATCCACCCTCTATGATCGAGGCAGAGCTGGAGGACGATGGGGGATCAACATCAGTTTCTCTGGAGGAGGTCACTAAGGTAGTTAAACAACTCCACAGTGGCAAAGCCCAAGGGACTGATGAGAGCCGTTCGGAAATGCTGAAGGCTGGGTGTTATGTGGCTGTCATAGATGACGTGTCTATTTAACACAGTGTACAAGTCTGGGGCAGTGCTAAGGATCACATCTCTGCTTTTTGCAGATAATGTGGTCCTCATGGCACCACTGATCTGTGACCATTTAGCACTCACTGGATCAGATCACAGCCAAGTGCAGCGCCTGGAATGAGGATCAGCACCTCTAAATCTGAGGTCATGGTTCTCTTAGGGATAAGGTGAAAAGCTCAGTCATATGTGAGGAACTCGGACTAGAGCTGCTGCTCCATTACGTTGAAAGGAGCCAGTTGAGGTGGTTCATTCATCTGGTAAGGATGATTCCTGGTCACCTACCTAGGGAGGTGTTCCAGGCACGTCCAGCTGAGAGGAGGCCCCAGGGCAGACCCCGGTCCAGGTGGAAAGATTATAGCTTTGCACTGGCCTGGGAATGCCTTGGGATCCCCCAGTCAAAGCTGGTTGATGTGGCCAGGAAAAGGAAAGTTTGGGGCCCCCTGCTGAAACTGCTGCTTTCCACAACCCGACATCGGATAAGTGGATGACGGTGGATGGATGGATGGATGGATGGATGGATAGATGGATGGATGGATGAACGTGTAAAAACTTGCTACTATGTCACCACTCACCAAAGTCCATCCTGTCTTTCTGATTCCTCTGTAGCAGCCCAAGCAAAAGGTTGCTAAGTTGTTGGGACGTCTCTCTTGGGATGCTGTGTAACGAAAGCATGAGAACATTAATATCTGGTTTCGTCAGAGGTGCCTTTAAGGGTGGAAAAGAGTAAATTTCTAGATGCATAATGATACAGATGAAGATTTGGCATCAATTCACAAGGATAAAAAATTTATTTTTGACATGTTAGTTCATTACATAATTTTGATGGAACAAGAAAGACTTTACTGTGAGTGCAGTGCAGTTCCTCAGCAATTTACAGCTTGCACACACGTTATCCTGTAACTCCACATTTTAAAAGGTAAAAAAGCCAGCAGTCTAAACAACCACATCAGTGTGATGAACGTGAAGTGTATTGTGGACTTTTCTACATACATTATCTGAGAGCCATGAATGTCTGTATAAAATATTGTGCCAATTCATGTTGTAGTTTTGGGGATATTTTGATAAAGTGCTGGCTCAAACTACAAACAATAACATCCATAAAGCCGTGCTACTATGACTAAAAATAACAGTTGCAATCAGAGGCATGCCATGTCATCGGCTTGCACTGGTGTCAAAGATTTTACTTCAGTTCTTTTTTGAAATTGTCAACTTTCACCTGTCCAAATCACACACTGTAAAAGGAGCTTTAAAACAAAAGTAAAGAGATTTTGTGGCTTACATAGGCTGTAGGTTCTTGTTCTTTTCATAGAACATCCTTAGGTCTTGAGGACTATTGGCCTGAAAATATTAATATAGAAATTAGATACAGAGACACGCACAGTAGGTGTGGGGATGGAACGGTTCATGAAAAAAATTTGTCCCGTTTGGTTCGCTTGTCACAGTTAGGGGCATATGTGTATTGTTCGCTGCAGGACATGCGCAACGTGAGCCTTGCGCCAGTAACCCAGTGAACTTTTTTCAATTGGCACAGAGGCGGAGGGGTGGTGTATCGAGTGCAGCAGGTCAGTTGTGGAAAGTGGCAAGTGGCAAAGAGAAAGGAGGCCCAGAGTTAGAGGATTCGCCAGCAGCATTGTTTCGGTCTGCTATGTGGGAGCATTTTGGATTTAGTGCTACCTATGATGACGGCGGTAAGAAAGTGGTGGATAAAACTGCAACTGTGTACACGCACTGTGCAACGCCCCCAATATGTTGGCTCATCTATGAAGACATCATCCCAGTGTGTCAACTGACAGCAAAAAGAGGAGAAAGTCAGGTAGGAAAGAACAACTTCTACTCCCCACAGCATTAAAACAGCCACTCAGTGAAAAGTCAGACAGGGCAAAAGCCATGATGAAAGCATTGGGGGAGTTCACAGTGAAAGATATGCAGCCTTATGTTGTGGTGGATGATGCAGGATTTCAGCATTTGATTAAAGTACCCGAGCCACGTTATAATATTCCCTCCTGCCGACACTTCAGCAACACAATAATTCCCGAACTTAAGGAAGAGACACGATGCGGAATTATCAAAGAATTGTCCAACATAGACTACATAGCTCTTACTACATATAGGCTAAATTGACTCCAGGGCAACTGAAAGTTTCTTAACTGGGACTGTCCGTGACATTACTTAGGAGTGGGAGATGAAAAGCTCTGTTTTGCAGACCTGCCCCCTTTATGAGAGCCATACAAGTGAGCATCTCCCTGAAGCACTCACACAAGCAGTGTGAGCACTCACACAAGCAGTGTGAGTGCCTCAGTCTTTCAGTTTTTGCACTATTACATGACGTGTCCTTGAGAATAACTGATTTTTTAAATCCTGTAAATGGTGGATAATTATGCTACATATTTTGTACTGATGTATGATATTTCTTAAGTGTTAAAAAAAAGAAATAACAACAAAAACATAAACTGAACTGAACCAAAAACCTTGACCCAAAACCATGATACAAACTGAACCATGGATTTTGTGAACCGTTCCACCCCTAACACACACATTTACAAACGTGTTAGTGGTTTGTTGTGCACAGTATTGACCTGGAATGGTGGTTTGCCAACCAGACACTGGTAGATGACTGTCCCTATGCTCCACAGGTCGGCCTTAGCATCGTAGTGCTGTGACATGATGACCTCTGGGGCCTGAGGGAGGAAAGGTCACAAGAAAAGATTCAGAGCAGGGGGTGTTATGCTACATATATCTGAGAAAGCTGAGAGGTCATTTTTAAAGTGACTGACCTCAGCTGCAATTCTAGACACACAAAGCATATACAGTTTACACACTGACCATGTACATGGGTGACCCACATAGCGTGGCTGCCATCATGTTGCTCTGGAGGTAGCGTGCAAAGCCAAAATCAGCTGCAGGGCACAAACATGAAAGAATGCAGACAGCACACAAGTTATTATTGTCCGTACACAAGTTATTATTACTGGTAACACAAACCACTATTGTTGCGACCGTGGAGATAACGCGAGAGATAAACACTGGGAACAGTTATATGTGCATTAAACAGTCCTGCACTCTAACACAGTGAATAAAGTCATAAATACATTAATTACAATACTCTACTTGAAAAGATATTTTGAGTGCTGACAGAATAGTAGCTTTCTGCTTGATGGTCAAGATTATGAGCACCAAAAATGGCTTGCAAGTGTGTGTTGGCACTATGTCATACATTTTGCTTTGATTGGTTGGTAATCTAATTGCATCCAGGGGCATTTTTGTGATCACATGCTGATAATGCACCTTTAAAATCAAAAATTAACTTAGAGATACCAAAACAAAGCACAGATATGTTTGGGTCCAGCATACCAGGCAAACTGAACATAGCTTGTCCCTTCAGAATCTGCTAAATCGTTGTCAACATACTGGACCAATAAGTCTGGATTTCGATAAATGTTCTACATATTTTTTATTTCAGCCCTCTTACATAATTAGAGCTAGCTCAACAGTTGAAACAACAGACAAAAGCTCTAGATACACAATCATACTGATATTAAATGGAGTATGTGGAATTGTACAGTATTAATTATGCCAAATAATATAGATGTGCATTACATTACATTAGCCAACAAACAAAAATTAAGAAAAAACTGTACCACTTTGAAAACAATTCTAACTCTAATTCTAGTACCTATTTTGATGCGGATGCCACTGATGTTGGACTTCTTGCGACCCACATACGACAGCAGGATGTTCTGGGGTTTCAGGTCACGATGGATGATACCTTTGCTGTTGAGGATGCGCATGGCAGCAGCAATTTGCTGGAGGAAAACTCTCAGTGTTTCTTCTCTCAGTGTCCCCTTAGCTAAAGCAGAGATAAAAAGCTTAAAATCAATAAAAAAGTTTAAAATCAAACATCAAAGGGCAATCAAGGTACACTTGAGACTGTGCATATGGAAGCTTTGAAGAACATGTGAGAAAATCTTTTATCTCATTACATACAAGATACTAACTTGTACCTACAAGATAAAAGAAAGTGGGGTGCTGAGGATGCAGCAGCACCCCCAGCTTTTCTGTATTGTTTAAAAGCAGTGGCAATTAAAATATTATTACTATACAGCTATTTATTTAGCAGAGTAATAGTCTATTACGTACAAGATTTTATCCTCACCCCCTCTTTATTTGGAGGCTGCAAGTGGAGGCACAAGTTCTCCAACATTTTAAGTGATCGATCTTATTTTTGTTAATAAATGGAAAACACAAAAATTTAACAATTTTGATCAGTAATATACAGTATATATCCATGTTGTACCCAAGTTGGATAAGCTGTATGTAATTAGGGGCGCCCTAAATTCGGCACGCTCTCCAGCTTTGACTGACCACTGTTTTTTTAAGTAATATTCTCCAGCGGTTTGTCAGATCAACATGAAAATCAAATCACAATTACTAAGAAAGATGCCTACCAATATTTAATAAAATCCACACGCATAATACAAGAGTGCAGGACGGGATCAGCTGTCGGCATGAACAGCTGATCAGTAAGTCAGCTTTAAAGCAGCCGGAGCTACTGTAGATGGAGTACGGGTTAGTATATCATCTGTGTACAAGTTAGTATCTCATATGCATGAGATAAAGAAAAAAATTCTTACTTGCCCTTCAGAGCTTCTGTAGCAATGAGATAAAGTAAGACCAGAGATTTCTTCTATAGGTCTAAAACGCCAGTGTAGTATGGATGCGATGGTGTAAAGAAAGCAAAGTTACGCATTTTAAAGCAAAATGTACTAGCATGGATGTAGTTCCAGGACCGACATTTACACGACACATTCTGTCAGCACTCAAGAATTTATACAATGCATTTTGGTGAAAAAAACTTTGAATGTAAACAATTTGTACAATAACAAATGTTAACTAACTTTTGTTTGATTATGAGAAGACTCCACAGGGAACCCTTACGCAAATTAGCCCATAAACATGTACCAAGATGTATAGTGTTTCTTGAATAACTTAAGCAATGTCTAACATCTGGCCCACTGATCTCATTTAGATGTTCCTGCTGCCTATTGGAGCACATTTTTCACTTGTTTCCTTTACCTCCCCTTAAATGATGCAGAGTTTAAATACAATTTAAAAAACAAAAAAAAACAAAAAAACCCAGCATTGATTCATTAACATTGTTTTGCACCACAGCTGATCTTACCTCCACAAAAAATGTCTATTAGCCATACTTAATGAAAGCTGGTTACAGAGTATCTTATAGTAATAATCGTACAGTAATTTGTGTAAAATTAGGCTGTGAAGGTCCTTTTCCCTGGTTGTAGTGAAATAAGTTTAATCCAACATGAGACCAAGAGGATTCTTGTCGGCCTTTTATTCTCTTTTGCCTTCTCTGTCTTTATCAAGCCATTGCTTTGAAGTGTAGGCATTGATCAAATCAGTAAGCTTATCAACCTTAATCTAGGATTTTGGGGCTTAGTTACTCTCTGCCCACCACAGTGGACCAACATCTAACACGGAAAAGTTGTGTAAAAAGGTGAATTAGTCACTAGTAACATTCTTTGTATAACATTAAATGATTATAACATAGACTTCCGGTGGGATGTGAAGGAGAGTGGACGTGTGAGGGGGAGGCTCCTGCTATATGATATTTAACCCACATTTTATATAGACATACACGGCTTTTTGGACAACAGTGGGTGAAGGCGTGGACTAAGAGTTTTATTTGTGAAGTATGCCAAGAAAAAAGAAGCAAACTCCAGCTAATTCACAGCAACATCAGGATCAAACCGAGGAGTCCAACATGGTGACAGCTCAGGATTCAGAGCCCGTAGTTTTGGCAGAGTTGCCACAGGCTCTACGGGCATTGCTTATCAACAACATGAGACAGATGATTGAGACGGCGATTGGGAATGCTCTGGAGTCATTCAAAAAGTCGCTGGAACTTCTGGAATCGTATTGTGGGGATCACAAGAAACGTATCATGGAGCTAGAGACGGGGCTTAGCGGCTACAGCAACAGGTTCGCGGCTCTGGAGGGAATGTGCGAGAACAAGGCCCTCCTCTCCCGTGCAGAGGAGGCTGAAGACGGTAGATTCAATCTAAGGGTTACCAACATTGACGAAAAATACCCGGAGGGGCACAATGCTACTCAATTCATGTCCAAGTTCTTCGCAGAAGTACTGGGTGATGTATTCCCGCCCCCCCTGGTCTTAGACATAGCCCATAGAATTGGCCCACTCCGGCGTGACGGCAAACCTAGGGTGATGATCGTGAAGTTCCATTACCTCCAGGATAAAATCAGAGCCCTAGTGGCCAACCGAAATCAACTGAATTGGCGTGGAGAGAAGGTCAGATTCTTCGCCGACTACAGCCCTGCTACATCCAAGCAACGCGCTTCCTATGCAAAGGTGAAATCCCTATTGTTCAACAAAAAAGTCAAGTTTAGCCTCGTCTACCCGGCGGTCCTTTGTGTGGAGTATGAGAACCAGAATTACAACTTCAAGTCATCAGAAGAGGCTCAGCGGTTCTATGAACAACATTTCCCTACTGGATAAATTATATTTTCCTAGCAGTGGATATTTTTCCTCATGAAGCACAAGTTGCTTAAGTAAAGACTGAATAATAATGTTATTATAACATTGAATGTTATTAGCACTAATCCTGCCCATCCGGCGATGTTTTTTCTCCCTCCCAATTTATTATGTTTGGGGTTTTTTCGTTGTTGTTTTTGTTTCGACCCTGGGTTAAGAGATAATTTTGAGGCAAGACAGACAGTTTAAAATGCACCCTGCCCCGTAACCGGTAACATTACTGCCTTGTCTGTGTGTGGAGCGATCACTGAACTGTGGTATCTCTCGTTTTCACCAGAGGAAAGATGCACTGTACAACTCCTCATATTTTCAAGTGTTTGTGCGCAAGTGGGCCAGTATTCTTTTATTTTGGTTGTTTTATCTGGGATTCCTGGCCGTTTCGTTCTTTTATTTCTATGTATTGCGGCATTGTGTACTGTATTTGGAGCCTCTTTGTTGTATGCATAGTGGCCGGTCTGCTCCTCTCCCCTAACCCTTGAACTTGTAATTAGACTTATGGGTCACGTGGCCCTCTGGAGGGGAGGAGGGGAACTGCACTGATTTTTCTGTTTATCTATTTTCTGTATTATGCCATGGTTTTTCCTGTATCTTTGCCCACTATGCCATCAAGTGGCCACATACGTTATTGCTTGTGACTTAGAAAATTTGGGAGGATTCAAGTCTATCTTGACATACAAGGGACTGAATGTATGTTTGTACACCGCCTGGATATGAGCTTGAATTCAATGCTAGTATGTCTACCTTTGTGACCTATTATGAGGGTTTTCTTTTTTTTTTTTGTTCCTTTTGTTTAATTGATACCGGGAGTCTCCCCTAAGTGATAGGGTTAGAGCTTAGTGAGATAGGAAGTTGATTAAGGATCAGCCAGTCATGGACAGTGTGTGTAGTTTAGATTTTCTGTGTTTTTGTTTAGGACAGGGTGGGGTGGGGGGTGGTTTAGAGTGCTACTTATTGTACAGTAATCACTTAAGGGAGGGGCAGTGGTGTCAGGTACCAACAGTTTTCTTGTTTTACCTTGATGCAGGATAAGTTCAGGGGTGTGAGCTTTTGCTCGTGGAATGTTAATGGTGTCAATAATCAGATAAGAAGAGGTAAAGTGCTTTCCCATCTAGAATCTTTACAGGCAGACATAATGTTTCTGCAGGAGACACATTTGTTGAATGACGTTCATGGTAGATTGAGATGTAAATGGTTAGGCCAAATATATCATTCTAAATTCTCGACAAAAGCCAGGGGAACATCAAAATTGATCCGCAAGGGAGTCATTTTTAAACATTTATCTACTATAGCAGATAAAAATGGACGATATGTGATGGATTTGGGGGAACTACAACCTGTGCATTTAACATTATTGAATATATATGGGCCAAATTGCGATGACTCTGAATTCTTTAGAAAAGTTCTAAGCTTAATCCCAGATATATCAAATACAAACTTAATTATAGAAGCTGACCTTAACTTTGTATTTGACCCACATTTGGACAAATCTAACATTCGTAGAATAACCCCCTCCAACTCATGTAACCTTGTGAAAACATACATGGAGAATATGAATCTGGTTGACATCTGGAGAACACTCAACCTGTTAGGTAGAGAATATTCATTTCATTCCAAAGTCCACAATGCTTACAGCCGAATTGATCACTTCCTGGTAGATGGGTATATGCTGCTGTATGCTTGTAATCCAAAATATCATAATATTTTAATCTCTGACCATAGTCCTGTCACTTTTTCATTAAAATTAGATACATTTACAAGACCGCAGAGGAATTGGAGGTTCAACCCTCAGCTACTTGAGAACAAAAAATACTGTGAATATTTGGAATCACACATTACTCTGTTCTTTTATACCAATGATAAGGAGGATGTTTCACCTGGTTATTATGGGAGACCTTTAAGGCGTATCTGAGAGGGTGCATTATTTCATACAAGTCCAGCACCAAAAAACATAGCAGGATTGAACAATTAGAATTGTAAGAAAAAATAAAACAACTGTATTCAGACAACGCTCAAAGCCCGATAACTGAAAAGCATAATGAGATCTCTGCACTCAAATATAAACTTTATAAACAATTTGTTATCTGACCGAATAAGTAGAGCCTTTCTATACACGAAACAAAGGTTTTTTGAATTTGGTGACAAACTGCATTAATGGTTAGCGAGTCAATTACGCAAATTGGAAAGCAACAGAAATATTCATAAAATAAAATCAGAATCCGGAGCTCTTTATACACTACATGAGGACACCAATGCAGAATTTAAAATGTTTTACAAAAGGCTGTTTTCATATCAGAGCAGTGCATTGCCAGGAGTAATGCAATCATTTCTGGGTTCCTGCAAATTGCCAGAGTTAGACAAGGAGGACGGTAAATATTTAGATGCAGAGATCACCTGTGAAGAGATCATAGAATCTATTAAATCGCTCAAGAATGGCAAAAGCCCAGGGCCAGATGGTTTAAGTAATGAGATATATAAACAATTTAGTGAGGTTCTGGCCCCCTACCTCCTCAGATTATATAATAGGGCCATTGAGGGTGGTACCCTCCCTCCTACCATGAATGAAGCCATTATCACTCTAATTCCCAAGAAAGGTAGAGATCTAGAAAAGGTGGGCTCATATAGGCCTATCTCTCTTTTAAATACAGACCAAAAGATCTTAACCAAAACTCTAGCAAGACGCCTCAGTACATATATGGGTAAAATGGTGCACCCCGATCAGACGGGCTTTATGCCTAAGCGGAATTCATTCTACAATCTTAGACGCCTTTTTAATATAAAACACTCCCCCAAAGACCCTAAGGAGGAACTTATAGTTCTTAGTCTAGACGCAGAAAAGGCGTTTGACCAGGTGGAATGGTCATACTTGTTCTCAGCAATGGAAAAATTAAAATTGGAGACAAGTTTATTGCATGGATTAAATTACTGTACAGCAACCCCAGTGCTAGGATACTGACCAATCAGACGCTGTCTTCACAATTTGCACTTGGTAGAGGCTGCAAGCAAGGCTGTGTACTGAGTCCTTTATTGTTTGCTTTAGCCCTGGAGCCTCTTGCACAAACAATTAGAACACACACCGACATACATGGGTATAACACAGCTTATACTTCAAATAAGTTCTTTCTGTACGCAGATGACATGCTATTGTATGTAACCCAGCCCAAGACCACAATTCCACAAATTTTGGAGGTAATTAATCTCTTTGGAACTTTCTCGGGGTATAGAATCAATTGGGATAAAAGTGAGCTCATGCAAACACAATTTACAGATGATGGATGGTTGAAGCGGCTCCCTTTCAGTATAACTGCTGAGAAATTCACCTATTTAGAATTGTAATCAAGCCCTGTTTGATGCATATTTTACTCCTTTAATTGATAAATTCAAAAACTGTATAGAACTTTGGAAAACACTAACAATCCCCCTATTAGGTCGAGTGAACGCTGTTAAGATGGTCTTCCTTCCCCAACTTCTTTATCTCCTGCAGAACATACCAATATTTATCACCAAAACCTTTTCCAAAAAATTAGACTCAATAATTTTATCATTCATCTGGAACTACAAATCACGCAGAATTAAAAAAGAGCATCTATGTAAGTCTAAAGTGAACGGTGGACTCGCTTTGCCTAACTTCACGGCGTACTATTGGGCTGCTTGCCTTCGTTCCGTGTCCTTCTGGCTGGACGACATTTCTCTGTCGTCTGACTGGTTGGAGATGGAGAGGGAGGATTGTCTGCCCTACTAAACTGGTGCAGTTATACTTTCGCCTGTGGTGGTTGACAAAAGCTGCTACAGACACAACCCAGTAATACACAATACAATAAGGATCTGGAAACAAAAGGGAAAGCACTTTAAGCTCAGGAAAGTCTCTTTTTTATTACCTATTGCATCCAATCCATCATTCGCTCCCTCAAACATGGACGGCTTTTTTAATGCCTGGAAAGAGTTAGGTATAGGTAATATTGGTGACCTCTTTGTAGAAGGGACTTTTGCATCTTTCTAAAAAGCTTTGGGAAAAATATGACTTACCCTGGGCTCACCGTTTTAGATATTTTCAAATCAGGGACTATGTAAGGGAGCATCTGCCAGGATTTGAAAATGCACCCCCTGATAAATTGGATGGGTGTTTAAAGTTGTGCACAGGTTCAGACCACGTAATATCCATCCTGTATGACAGACTGCAAGGTCTTTGTCACCCTAGCATGACTAAGATTAAATCTGAATGGGAGAGGGAATTAGG
>JAPZDX010000023.1:2032008-2042151 GCA_029783625.1 Naso annulatus | reverse complement strand
GTCAGATGAGCAGCCAATGAATACTACATAGATGAAAGATGTCCACGACTTTCTTCTCTCTTTGTGTCCTCCCATACATTGGGGGTCAACTTTAGCCCCTGCATTGCAGGGTAGACACTTACAACAGTCCTAAATAAGCCCCCAATTGGATTCAGAAGGCCACTCAGCTTGCAGTGTTGTTCAGTTTGATTTTAAGCTTGCAAACTTTGTTGCGTGTCATACCCCTTATAATTTCTAGGTTCCCTGGCTCCCTCTTCTCTTTCATTATTCAATATCAGCAAAAAACAGAAAAGTAGATATTAAAGTGTTGTTGTTTTGTGAAGGCATGTGAAGACAAGAGAATCTATTGATGAGAAAGAGTAGCTGAAGTGATGAGTTAGGGCTGTTGTTGAGATATTGCATGTTTATCAGACTTTCTAGCAGTCCAGTAAAATCACGTGTAAAGCACATTTGGATGTGCTTCATTTTATGTCTACATTTATTTAAGTTTATTTAGTCTAATGTTATGTTGAAAGGCCTGTTTCAAAACGAGCTTCACAAAGACAGGTCTTATTAAAGAGTTGTATTGGACTATATAAGATTTTACATGTATATCGATAACTACTGGTACTTCAGTGTATTGTACTTTATTAAGAAACAACTGTGTGAAAAGCAAAAAAAATGTTCAGATGGCAAAAAAACATAGATGAGCAAAAAGACAGTTCATAATCCCAAAGGTTGATGAAAACAAGCTGTTGGTGGCCCTGATGCAGCAGTGTGCATATACTTTTTTTTTTTTAATTACACTGCTTGTCTTTTTCATAGCCTTTTTTAAAAGACATCTAAGACTTCAAAGTCGTGTATTAAACCTGTATTGTGTTTGGCATACATACAGGGGCCTTATACCAATTCCAAAATAACCCTGCTGGCATCATTGAGTTTATTATTTTGGCTTGAGCTTGACCTAAAACTTTTAACAGAAAGTCTGCAATGAACTGGGGTCATGGACTACAAACTATGTGAATATTTGCTGTAATGAGGGTCAAAGTCAACAAGCTTTAGAATCTTTTTTTTTTCATTTTATTTTGCTTGTATTAAAATGATGCAGCACAGTTATTTCCAGTGCACTGAAGTCTCTATTCTGCACCACAATGTTATGTAGTAGGCACCTCCTACATTTCATCTGCTTGGGAAAACCCCTGGTGGCAGCTTAACCTTTATCAAACTTCTTAGTAAACTAGAGACCCTGCTGTGACTGATTTAGTGAGAAAATGTAAAGAGACAAGTTCATCCTGTTTTCTGAAGTCAATAGTGTTGACATTCATGGGACAGCTTGCTATCAGAACACTGAGCCAAAAACTGTTGCCCCTCCTACAGGGGGAAACAATTTACAACAATTTACAACTTACGAGATGACTAATTTCTGTCCAGAGGTCAGTCACATTACTACTATCAGAGGCCTTTATAATTATGATTATGATTATGATAGTGCTCTGCTTTGCTATATAGTTATGGACGGAAAGGTAGCACAGAAGAGAGCTGAATCCCACACTCGTGTTGGTGGACTAGGATGACAGGTCCCTGAGTTCCTTATTGAGAGAAAGTGTGTGTATGTTTCCAGCTCTAGAATGTACTGTTCAGTCCCACATACCATTCACTTCTGAGATTTAGTCCTACAATATGTTCCTCAGTAATCACAATAACATAGTCATCATTAAAGACAGTATAAAATAAAGTAGTAAAAACAGCATCCATTGTAATATGTTGCCCTCTACTTTATTGCTACTATTATGTATTCTCTATTATTTGGATTGTGCCTATTCTCAGGTTTGTGCTCTTGCTTGTTGTTGTTAGCTTGCTGATTTTCCTTAGCTTGTTTTGTGGCTTGTCTGCATGGGCCCAACGATTATATCAAAAATTTTCATTTTTGATCTAATGAAAAGCAACAAACAAACAAAAAACACTCTCAACAGACAAGTGTTTGCTTTAAAAAAGCTATAACATTAAATGTTCTAATTCTGGCTGTTTTCATTACAATTTTCTTCAAATTATCGTGCTGTGCAGTCAGGCTTACATGGCCACTCAGTTAAATGTACATCATATACTCAGAAATTTGGAAAGTGATCTCCTAAAATCAGAGGAAAATAGATAGCTGAAGCTTGGTTAGAAGTCATTTCTTCTTCTTGGTAGTAGCTGACAAATTGACAGATTTGAAGGTGCAGTTGTATGTGGAGGACAGCAGCATGGTGAAGAGTAGCAGCAAAGGCACCAGCAGGTACGGTGCATATACTAACACCAGCAACCAGCGCTCCTGCAGGGTCTGAGGACCAGGGTGGGGTCCCATAGGAAACTGATGAAAAAGGACATGAGCCAGGATAGGTACCAGTGTGGTGGCCACATGTACAGCATACACAATGGCAGGAGTCCTGATCCACTTACAGCCACCTGAAAGATAAGAAAAATACTGAGTGACCAAATTATGCTTCAGGCAGCAGAATACATGGTAGTATAACTCCTGCCGGTGAAGTCTATAGAGACAAATTGGTAATAGTAATATTAAGAGAATTTATTGTGATTTTTTTATAACTATAAGTATTCAAAGCTGTAAAAACCTTTAGACCAGAGAAAAATCCATTTACCTGCGTTGATTTGGGGTTTTGACAATTTAAGATGGTCATTCCACCCATGATCAAAGTCACTTATTTATGTTACTGTGCGTGTTTGTGTGTCAGTGCATTAAACAGACACTATCTTCATATGCGGAAAATGCAACAGATAATTTATACAAGGACAGGATGTGATAACTCACCTTTCAGGAAAGCGTAAGCTGCAATGGGAAAGAAAGGCAATTGTATCAAGGCCTCACAATAAACGACAGACTTGAACCACTCTGGAGGATCCATCACCATGGGGTCTTTAAACTCTTGTGCATACCACCTCACAAGATCTCTCAGCTGTTGTAAATAAACATTCATCGCGTGAATCGTTTAAAAGCCTTCAAACATGATTGTAACTTTGTAACTAGTAGCCTTGTAACTTAAGCGTATAATGTAACTTTGTTTCTATTTCCGTCTGACACTTACCGGCTGAGGAAACACATGTCCAGGTAGCAGGGCTTGTAGGTCAATAAACAATGTGATCGGTATGTGAGAGGCAAAATAGAGGAAAAAGATAATTTCTAATACACGGGTGGCCGTCATCTCTAATCCAGTGCAAACGGCAGAAATAGGAAGAGACAAAGTTCGTCTGATTGCGTGTGTAAACGCATGTTTCCAGGGTGGATCTCATTGGCTAGGAAATGGGAGAAGGGGGCGTTCCTGATGGCGTAATCCCTTACAGGTCATGCTGCTTTAGGTGCTTCTCAAAATTGTCGGAATTGTTCACTCAAATATTTTCGCGCAAAAATAGGCCTATATATGTTATGGAATCTTCAGATTAATCGTTCTAATTCACTTTATTATTATTATTCCTTCTCAATCGTATCTGCTTATGTATGTTATTTGTTGGTAGGCCTAAGCACACCTTTTTAGACAAACTGTAGTTGCTGTTCAGCTGATAAAACACTTCTAAAAAAATAAAGTGCCACCTTGACCTACATGCTCAAGGTCCCTGGTTAACTAGTCTTGAGAAAAATAATTAATAACCTATTTAAAACAAACTTTGATAATTATATAAGACCTAGAACTCAAATATAAGTAAATAAAAACAATATTCTTACTATTAAAATGAACAGGCTGAACACAATAAATGTTTTTTTAGAAAGTAGGCTGAACATGTAGCTAGGCTATAGACTTTGCTGCTCTTTGACAGACTAAAGAAAACGTGAATAATGCACATTACATATTAAACTGATGTTTTAATTGAAATGTCAAAATAGTCAGACAAATAGAAAATAAAGAAAACAAAAGCAAAATAAAACATGACCAGTGTTCTAACTTACAATGCCAAAGAACATATGAGTAGGATCATTTTAACCATCAATCATTACAATAATTTTTCAGCCATATATTTTTTTTCTTTTTGTTGTTGTCTTTGATCATATAACAGTTACTACATTTGAAGCAGCATTTGAAAGGCTGCCCCGATGCAGATAAATGCAGCTTAAAAGTTGTAGGCTACATCACTTTACTGTAAATATTCACATCTGTTTAAATCACCGTTTGATCTGATGCCTCAGTAAATTCATTTAATGGGGTTTGTATCATCCAAGGTGATGCTGGCTGCTTGTAAACATTTAGCTTCATGATAAGAAGCTTCATCCTTCACCACAAGCTGATGACCTGCAACATCCACGTAATCCTGCAAAAAGAAAAAAACAGCTATAAAATAATTATAGTTTATATGACCAGGACATATTTATTTAAAAATAATAATACCCCAACTTAATATTTGTACAACTGAGATTACAAACTTGTGGTGTAACACACTGGCAGTTGGCAAAAACAAGTGTAATACATAAAATATGACTTTAATCAGTATGTAAACTCGTACTGCTTTGCATGACTCCTAAATAAGGTTGAGAATAAGTTTCACACCATGATGGTCACGTGATTTTTTTAATTAAATGACACAACATCTAATACAGCAATAATAAACCATGTAAACATGTAGACATCTGCTCCTTACCGCATCGTTTTCAATGATGTTCTCCAGCATGTGGACAATGTCTGTGAATGAGGGCCTCAGGGTGTATGGCTCCAGCCAACAATCTCGCATGATATGAAGACTGTGGTGTTTAGACAATCAAGGGATTAATCAAGTTATGAATGTTGAAATGTAGTGGAGAAAAAACGTGTGTGTGTGTGTGTTTGTGTGTGTGTGGCCTAGTCCTTGGGGTGCTGTGATGAGTCTAGTGCAGTAGTTAGAGGGAAGGTGCATGCCTGTTTCCCACCTGTTTGCTCCCCTCCGGCTTTCAGCTCACTGCTGCTGGCTAGCCCTTGTGATGAACATAAAAGCAGCCCTACGCTTAAATCTTTTCTTGCACTGGGCTATCATGGTCGCTGGCAGCTGAAACTGAGTGGCAGCTGCTCTCGGCAGACCCCTGTGTGACTGAGCAGCCCTGTTAAGGAGCTGAAACTAGCAACATGGAATGTGAGAACCCTCCTGGACTCCACTGACAACCCCAACAGACTCCATTGGAGGACAGCACTAGTTGCTGCTGAATTGCAGTGGTCCAACGTTGACATTACTGCCCCGAGTGAGAACAGGCTCCTGGATGAAGGATCCCTTCAGGAAAAAGCAACGGGATATACCTTCTTCTGGAAAGGCTACCCCCCTAGTGGATGCCATCTGCATGGGGTGGGATTGGCTGTCAAAAACACACTCCTGCCAAGCCTGACTGAAACATCTGTCGGCAAAGAAGTGTTTTGCCACCCTTCTCAGTGCCTATGCACCAACCATGCCATCTGAAAGTGAGGTAAAGGAATGCTTCTATCAGTCGCTGGATGAGGCTCTCTGTCCGATCCCTTAGAGTGACAAAATCATCTTGCTTGGTGCTCAGGTTGGCCAGAACAACAGGATATGGAGTGGAATGCTTGGTGAACATGGTGTAGGTCAGGTCAATGCAAATGGCATGAGACTTCTCGCTCTCTGTGCCGAGCATGACTTAACCTTTATTCATACACTGTTCCAGCAGAGGAACAAATACAAAACATCTTGAATGCATCCCCGCTACAAACATTGGCACCTAACTGACTACATCATAGTGAGACGGAGTGATATCAACAATGTTCTCATAACCTGTGCTGTGAGAGGAGTAGAATGCTGGACAGACCACTATTCAATCATTGCCAAACTCTGCATGTCAGTGCACCCCCCTGAGTGGCTAAAAACGACAATTAAGAAACACCTAAACTGCACCCGGCTTGGGAAAGCTGAGGTGAGAAATGAGTTCCATTGCTCCCTAACTGAAAAGCTTTGGGAGGCTCAACTACGTCTATGCTCAGAGAATTCCATGGATCAGAAGTGGACCTCAATCAGCTCCTCACTTTATGGGGCAGCAGCTCAAACCATTGGCTATAAGGGCAAAAAGCATCAAGACTGGTTTGATGACAACTCAGATACCATCAAGAGCTTGCTTGAAAACATGCACAAAGCACACAGGGCAACTTTAAACAACCCCACATCCAGCTTATTGAGGAAGCAGTGGCAGACAGCTCGCAGGAAGGTTCAAAAGACTATGCGGACCCTGCAAAACAAATGGTGGACAACTAAGGCTCATGAAATACAAACCTACTCAGACAAAAATGATACGCACAATTTCTACAACTGTATAAAAAACATCTGTGGCCCAAAAATTGCTCTGTTACCCCTGTGAAAACAGCACATGGTCTCACACTTTTGAAGGACCAAAACCAGATCCTGTTGAGGTGGGCTGAACACTTTGATGACCTACTCAACCAGCACTCTTCTGCAGATCTCACTTTACTGGAAATTGCCTGATCGTCCTCCCATCCACAACCTCAACCAGCCACCAACTTTCATTACCTCTTCACTCCACCAACTCCATGACGGGATGATGGTCCAAGTTATCATCAGAGGCCGAGAGCCTGCACCCTTCCCTGTGCGCACAGGAGTAAGGCAAGAATGTGTGCTTGCACCTGTGCTATTTAACATCTTCCTCCTATGTGCTACCCACCTTCTCCATAAGGAGCTTGAGGACAGTAGGGACATTGCAGTGGACTTTAGCTTGGACTGTCAATTAACATCACCAAGACAGAAGTCATCTGTCAATGGAGTTCCACTAACCCATGCACCCCACCTGTCTTCACCATCATCCACAAACAGCTAGCAATTGTTCCATCCTTCAAATACCTCAGCAGCATCCTCTCTGAAAACTGTCCTATTAATCACGAAATTCAAAACCAGATCAGTCAAGCATCGGTTGCTTTCAGGAGACTCCGGGATCAGGTCTTTTGGAACAAAAATCTCCACCTGCACACCGAGGTTGCCATCTACCAGGCTGTCTGTATTACTACAACTGTGAAACCTGGTTTACCTGCAGCCATCACATCAAGTCCCTGGAGTGCTTCCACACAGGATGTTTGCAGCTCATCTTGGGGCTTACCAGGCATGATCGCCTGCCTCATACTCAGATACTTGGAAGGACTAACTGCGGAAGTATCGAGGCCACGCTTGCCCAGCACCAACTACAATGGCTTGAACATGTGATCTGGATTGCCCAAACATTGGCTGCCCCACAGAGTGCTGTATGGCCAGCTACACCCCAGTCAGCACTCAGCTGGAGGGCAGAAAAAGAGATATAAGGACCAGCTTGAAACTTCACTGAGAAAGTGAAACATCAGGTCAGAGGACCTGGAGGCTGCTGCTACTGATCTAGACAACGCTGCCTAGCAGGAACTCAGAGGCTGGAGGAGGAAAGGACTGCTAGAAGACAGCAACAGAGACAACAGAGACACAGGAGGAACACAGCCTTAGCTGCCAGCACTAACACCACCACCGCCACCACTACAACCACTTACACATGCCCCATCTGCAACAGAATGTGTGGCTCCCACATTGGCCTCTTTAGCCATCAAAGAACCCACAGCTAAAGGACATGAGTGGACGTCATCATCGGACTAGATGGACAACCATGAGCAAGCAAGTAATCAAGTGTGTGTGTGTGTGTGTGTGTGTGTGTGTGTGTGTGTGTGTGTGTCATGATCAGAAGACCGGGCCTTTGGGTGTAACTACTGACTACCACAGATGCTCCTTGTAACACTTTTGTGATTGTGTGATCAATTGTGATGGGCATTTTTTCAAAAATTTTGATGCTTTGTAAACTAATCAGTATGAATCAATACTGAAAATAAAGCCCCAGAGAAGTGCATCTCCATTTCAGACATTAGTTTCTGTAGTGCCACGTGTTCCTTGTAGGCTTCAACTGATTTTGGTGGCTGATGCCAATACCAATACTGGGAAGTAAGAAAATTCCGATATCCAATATATCGGCCGATATTCTATATATAATATTCTGATTCATGTATGCTGAAATACTGTATAGTGTTTCGGCTGGTTGCCTGGCAACCCTGCACCATAAAGATGATGTGAGAGCATATAGCAGAGGCTTTGTGGAAAAGTGCTAGGCGGTATGTGGGTAGAATAAATTCTCTTGAATTCCCCCTGAAAGAGAAAACTAGTCAGGAAACCGTGGAAGGTGCTCTCACCTTCACATAAGTGTTTTGTAAGTTATTTGTTGTTGTCTAAATAAATTAACTAAATGCCAGAATTGTGGCTAAGTCACAGATCACCTGAACCAGAGCTGACGCACTGGAAGGACGGCAGAACATTGCTGAGGCAGTGGACCAGACTGCTGAGGAATCAGCGAGTCGTGGCCGTGTATTGCAGGTACCTGAGAAGGAGCACAGGTAAACTGACCATTACACAGTCTGACAGCCAACTCCCCTTTGTGTTAGCTCTCGGTTAAAAGCATGTGCACCCATGCCAGCTCTGAAGCCTTGACGTATGAGCACATTAAATGTTATGAACAGTTTTCCAGAGTGGCATATGGCTGTGACAATACAGAATATTGTACTAAAAAATCTGGTGGCCCAAAAATTCAGTTTTGTCTATATAGATTGTGCAGAATTTTCTAAAATGGCTTGTCTTATGTGACCTTTGAAAAGTATTTATATGGCATAAACATGTTTTGCATCAGTTTTCACTTACATCTCTGGTCTGCAGCCTTCAGGGTTTGGGTTCTTGTGACCAATACAGATGTGGTACACCACTGCTTCTGATGTCTCAAGTTTTGGATATGGCAGTGTACCTGAAAATGTAGGTTTCTTTGTTTGTTTTTAAAGTTACATAATGAGATATACAGTATTTCAACAGTGAGCAAAATTGTTTGACATTTTGTATTGTTAACATGTTTTCTTCGTAATGACTTCAGTTACCACCACTCTTTTAAATGTTTAATTCCGTACTTTTAATTGCTTTGTTAAATCAGGCATCACCATGTTGGCATCAACTTTATCACATATATCAGAATTTCACAAACAGACTCTTATTTTGTATCCTCTATTTTGACCAGACTATTGTCAGACTTTTGTTTCCCCCTATCAATAATTTTGTTTTATGATGGTAGACAATGTAATACTGCCTCATAATAAAAAGAACATCTTTATTTTAACAATAAGACGCATTTTCCTTGCATTCCAGTATAATCTCATACACATAATCATGTTGTGTATGGGGGGGGTCACGTGACGCAGCTGAGGTAGGAAAACGTCTGTTCCAGAGCTCCCAAGAAAAACTCAGTTTTCACCTATAAATAACACCTGCTCTACCTGTAATTACACCTAACAGGTGAAATATGGACTTGTGATCTCGAAATAAGACTCAAAGCTCAATTGTTGACCATTTTTCTTCTCGGGAAGCGGTAACACGTGAAGCGAGCAACAAGTGCAATATGGCGGAGGGCCAACGTGAAGTGGAAGGAAGCTTCACTATACTACAAGAGATAAAACGTGGTAATGAAGCACTCTCTCTGAAACTCGATGCCAAAACTGCCAAAATTAACCAGTCTATCTCGGGGCTCGTAACAGTAATAGACGGGATGTGCTTGCGCATTACGGAGGCGGAGGAGCGGATTAGCACGGCTAAAGACAAGCTAACCGATATGGATTCCAGCATCCTCTGCTTGATTAAGGAGAAGGACTTTCTCATGGATAAAGTGGACCAACTGGAGAATCAAAGTCGACGCAATAATTTCCGCATTGTTAATCTGCAGGAAGGCAAAGAGGGGACGGATCCGGTGCGATTCTTTACTGATTGGATCCCCTCCGTGCTGGGACAAGAGCACTTCCCCGAGCCATTGTTTATTGAACTGGCACATCGGTCCCCGACATTCCGCTCTCAAACTGATAAAAAGCCCAGACCCATCCTCATCCGCCTGCTCAAGTACCAAGATTGGGAGAAAATTCTCCGAATAGCCGCTAAGATCTCCAGAGAAAAAGGTGGGCCAATCATGCATGATGGAAACGCAGTGATGTTCTTCCCAGACCTAAGTGCAAGCCTGGTGAAACGCAGAAAAGAATTCAACCACGTCAAGAAGGAACTCCATGCGAAGAAACTCCAATTCACTCTTCTTCATCCAGCGATCCTGAGAGTCACCCTACCCAATGGAGAGAAGCGGTCTTTTAAATCACCCGAGGCGGCGGC
>JAPZDX010000023.1:2012067-2023763 GCA_029783625.1 Naso annulatus | reverse complement strand
GTGTGTGTGCGTGTGTGTGGAGGGTTGGATCTATATGTGGGGGCGGGAGGGACGGGCTTTCATTTTTTATTGTTGCATGTTTTGTCATTTCATTCTGTTTTATCTTGTGAAGCACTTTGGGTTGCATTTTCCTATGTATGAAAAGTGTTATATAAATAAAGTTTGATTTGATTTGATTTGATAAATAAAATGTAGAAATAGTTAAAATGACCACACCCAATGCAGTGGGTTATAAAATATTGTCCAAATTTAGTAACATGACCATTATATCACTGCAAACTAAAATTTTATCATGAGTGTATGCTGTTCCAATAACATAAAAACTGCACTGTAAACTACAGCAGTTGATGAAAAAGCCTGTGGTACTGACAAAGCTGATCAAATACAACTTCATCTAATGGTGGGCAAAAGATGGATCATCATATTGGGAATGAATGTTTGTGCCAAAGTGCAAAATATCAAGATATTTAGTCTGGTCCAAAGTAGTGAAGTTGACTCACCCCCATTCTTACAGCCACACCACTAGTACAACAGATAGCCCATTACCACCAATATGGAACTGGTTCCATCCTTGTTTGTACATGTAATTTAGAACCGTTCTCAGCATTTCCACCAAAATAAATTGGTTCAGAACCCCCAAAAATTGGTTCCCAGCTGGAACTCAAAAACAGCAGGTTTACATTGGGCACGAAAGTAGGTGTGTCAAGTTCTGCAGGTCCATGTGTATTGTGCATCGCCCTCTGTTGATGACATATCCTTGATCACGATAATTGTGCTCAAAACTGGTGGAAACGCAGGCTGGTTTGCTAGATAGCACCAAGTTTGCCCTAACCCTAAGAATCCTGAACAGAAATAAGCACCAGAGCCAGTTTGGTGGAAAAACACCCCAAGAGATTCAAATAAAAACACATTTCAGTCTGGTGTCATCAATTCCTCTGCAGAATTTAATTTGTTGCTTAGGTATTTTGTTACAGATCATTGCTATCACTCCATATACAACTACAAGTACAGTATTTTGTACAGTTCATATTCAAATACATAGTTTTCATTGGCTTATTTACAAAACATTATTATTTACATGTTTTCATGTCAGTGCAATGTCACTTTCTTTCAACAAACACATTACAAAAAAAGTTCTTTAAATTAACATCTCTGGTTCAGATCATACAGAAATGAACTTAAATAAAAAGAGGCTACAGTCACTGACAGACAGCTCAGTAGTACATTGCACTGCCTGCTGACTGAACTATGTCTCTGGTGGGGCTGGGGTCAGATGGGTGAGGCTCTCGCTGAGGAGCTTACAATATTACCCCTCTGGTTCCTTGTTTTGCCCAATTTTAATGTAAAAGATCAGTTCTGTTGGGCTGAAAAGTTTTTTTGTTCCTGTGTTATGAAATTGTGCTAAAAATAACCCAACTTTAAATGGTATTTTTGCTAATACAGTTTAAGCTGCAGGTATGGTAGGCTTAGCATCACACAAGTAGTCATTAGAGGGAACATTCACAGCCAAGAAATGTTGACAGCTATTGCACTGGTAAATGAAGCAAACTTTACAAACAGGGTTCTCAAGAGACAAATCCTTAGGAAAACCTTCCCTTTGAGCCATGTGATTAAGTTTGGAATGCAGACACAAACTGGACATTGTCTACAGCTCGCTGCAAAGGCAGGGGTGTGAAGGACAAAAAGAGCTGAGCAAGCATACATAAATAGTACTCATCTGTACATTTCCATTTGTTCAACAAATGTACTCTGTAAAAAACATACTTTAATTCAGTGACAAAAGTCTCTCCAAATACATCCATAATGATGCCTTCTCCTCATAAATACAGCAGCTAAAAAAGGGTTGAGCACAGAGTTTCCTGTGATCCAGAAGACAAACTTTGGAAACTTTGGGAACCGCTGACCGTCTGCTGTCTGTTCACAGTGATCAAACCAAGCCCCACGCAAGAGGAGCTCCTGTACGCTGCTACACACCAGACACAAAGCTCTGCTGCTAGACTTCACAGCAAAATATGGGTTTGTTCATTTTAAATTTGTCTCAACAATCACATCAAGTAGCTAAACCTTCAGATAAAATAAGTAACAGAATTTAGAATTTACAAACCAATATTTAGCCTCAGCATAGGAAAGAAACGATTATCTACATGTTGGGTCCAGTTAAGTGGCAAAGCTTTTACAGATCTGAAAACATTTCAGACACAGTACTGTAGCTTTCAACAGAATATTAGACAAACCATCTGAAATCAGAGAAAATATTTATGGGAACAGAGGTTTTGTTTTGTATGGTTCAGAAATGTACTAACTGAGTTTCTCAATGTTTTTTGATTTTATCATCTTAACACTGAAAACCGGATTAACTGGAAGCGTGTAACAATTAATCATGTGTCTATTCACCCTGATCAAATTACACAGTTCCTTGTAGAAACCTTCCAGTGAATTCATGTTAACACATAACTTCCATTTCGGGGACCTCAGATTAGACCTCAAAATGTCAGATTAACCCACCAGAGGGCCCCAAGGCAAAGATGGGCTGTGGGACCCTGCTCACTGGGTACAATGCTTTATAAGTTAGTTTATGATGAACAAATTATAAAAATATTTATTTAGGAATATGCATCATCAGGTGTAATATAGTAAAATACTAAAAGTACCGAAACTAGTGTTTTTTTAAGCTTCCTAATACACACAGGCTTATAATTTGGTACAAGGAAGGCTTTAATGATCCATATTACCAACAAATTTGCAGTTTATTAAATAAGCTGTAGGGCCCCATGAGAGTCTGAGACCCCATGGGATCTGTCCACTTTGCCAAGTTGGTTATGCAGCTTTGAGAACCATAAAATCAAACGTTACTTAGGTTTACAGCTATCCAACAGGGAGACATATTAAAAATGAAGTTTATTACAAGGTGCATGTGACAGCTTTATGTGTGGTAACAGTGAGATGTGTTATGAGTGGTCCTTCAAGAGTAATTTTACAATCCCCTAAAACATCTTGATTTTGCTGACTTTCACTGGTTTTAATGCTCAGCTGTACCCCAGGACAGCGTGACATCACAAATGGATGTGATTAAAGGTGCAGCTAAGCGCACAAAACAAGCCACAATCATTTAACTGGAGGGGGCAAAAACATACTTCCTTTCAGTCTGCTGTTGCAGGGGAACTTTTGTGGTTACAGAGGTGATGATGTCCAGTGATGTTAATGGTAAGGCTGTCAAGTTGCACTGTGGGTAATGTAAGTTGGGACACGAAGACAATTTTTAAATAAAAAATTAAGATACCTCTGGCTCTGCTGCATCCATTTTGACACTTACCAAAAAACCTGGACCTCATGTGCCTGACAATGATATAAAGGTAAAGCGCTGAATTATCCAAGTACTCTGTTAAGTTATATGGTTCAAAAAAAGGGGGAGGGAATGAACAACAGTACTACAGGTGAGTTTGAATCTCAACAGCCAAGATTTGCAGCACGTGAAAGGTGTGACAGTGCTGTGAAGATGAGCCTGACCCCTCCTGGAGTCACTTTGAGATAAATATCCATTTCTGACCTGAAATGGCTCCTGAAGCCTGCCTTAAAAAAAAAACAAAAAACTTAATAAAATCTTCCATAAAACAATGCATTGGCAGAATTAAAAAAAAGTATGAAACACATACTGTATATTATTTTTTTGAGCATATCTGTTTTGAAACCATGACACTTGTCCTAAACTAACCAAGACTCACACTGATGCTGAGTTACAGGTACACACAGGTCAACATTGCACAAATCACCGCTGATATTTGGCTGCTAAATTAATGTCCACATCAAGACCTGTGTGTGTGTCCCACAAAGGGGCAGGGGGTGGAGGTGTGCTGGGGGTATCTGAAGTGTACAGTATGTACCATGACTCCTACACTGGAAGTAGCATTTGAATGCTTATTATTAATACTGTCACAGACTCTAAGGATACAGTTGGCTGGCAGACTGCATGAAGCGATGAGGTAGCACGACTTATGTTTTCCCTCGTGATACTACCGCTAATAAAATCTTTAGACAACCATTTTTAAAGCTTGTCACAATATCCCATATACTAGATACCAAATTTCAACATGTTAATCTGTGGCATCAAACATGACACAAACACAGGTTCTTTAGCTCTTGGGCTCCATTAACAGTTGGCATTTTAAACTCTAATCATTGGCCTTGCACTCACACCTGGAATTCATTCTGTGATCTTTTTTCTTTCTTTAGGTAAGATATCAGGGCTCAGGTCACATGAGAACTCCAGGTGGAAGTGTTTGTTTCATTCTGGCATCGTAAGTGAAGAATGCACAGGAACAAAGCAACATCACTTCATGACTTGGCCACACTGGCGTACATTCAGAGACGTGTTAGTATGCAAGTATATTTTACATGTCTGTTATGGCGAGGGCTGTGCATCAGGGTGAAAGGTTAGAGGGTTTTTTTTGTTTTGTCTGGCTCAGCAAAGTGCACGAGTTTAGTGCTTCACCACGGCTTCTCGTTGTCTTGGCAAACCTTTGCACTCTTTTATGTTTGCAATCAAGTGTAAAAAGTGCTGCAACGCAAGACAGAGATCACAGTCTGACTATAGTCATAAGCAGTTTGCGAGCATTCTTCAGAATGATCAAAAGTTGGGTGCATCCTGCTCAGAGCAGCAGGACGGAGCTGATGGAAGACGAGGTGCCATCACTGGAGGACACAGTATTTCTTATAGTCGGACTCAAAGTCTTCATCCATGCTACTGGTGTCGGCCATCTTTTTGCCATCAATCTTTGGGAGAAACTGGGAGTAGTCAACTCCCTGTTGCTCATAGAAGAGGATGTAGGCCGAGTCGGTGTCAATCTCCTCTGAGTGCACTTCCTGAGGAATAATTTAAAACGGAGATGATGAACCATTGTTAAAGCAGCTGAAGGACTGTTAAACATTACAAGCAGAATTAAGATGTGTGCTTGCATGCATTCATTACTTAATGCCGCCAGAGAACAAACTTCTAGTACTGAACATTATGGATTTTATTTCCAATTAATTTTAATTTCAATCTTAATTCTGTCCATTGGTGTAGAATTTTTTTTTTTTTTTACTGTAATGTAACTGACCCTTAGCTGCCTCAAACAAGTCTTACCTCCCTTATTTACTCAGCGTATGCAGTTTACAGTAATTATTGTGGCAGATTTACCAAAGTGGTTCCATTACTTCAGATAAAAACCATACAGACCTCTAATATAATCATACAGACCGATAATTGTAAGGGTTGTAATCACAACTCTCACTTGTACAATCAATCAGCTGGGATGACCTTGCTAATTGATGTCAGCTTAGCAAGTAAGTCTCATGTTGTTTAAAATGAATTCAGCAGCCAGAGCTCCTCTTGTGACCCTCAACTTTGATACAGCGACATCAGGGACATGAGTAACTCAGAATGAGTTAGGCCTGAAAGCTACTTTTTCTAACTCCACAAATAAATTCAACAAGCTAATATAATGCTGATGCAATATCATGGCTGCTAGGGTAACAACAGTCACTACGTTTACATGCACAGTTAAAGCTCAATTCAGCCAATTAATTGGACTACTGTCCTCGTCCCAGTGCCGAGGGAGAATCAATTTATTGATGGACTGACACAACTATGTCCGACTTCTCGTTGGAAAGTGGTGATATGCCCCCGTTCAGTTGGTTGCTTTAAGAAAAACTTTACAGCGCTGTACGTTTTGTAATTATCCATCTACACTCTACTCTTGGTACAAATGAGTTGCACGCTTCCCCTCACGCTTATATGATATTCTTGTTTTCTTACTGGCTTTCTGCTACAAATTTGTGCTGATTGAGTTCTGGATCAAAGATCCAGATGGTGATGCGCAGAACGCTTAGGCCAGTTCGGGTCCAACTGAGGTGTATACATACATGAGTCAATCTATTTCCAAATGCATTATCGAGGTGTGGTAGTACAACTTCTGGAAATTCAACTCAGTATGATTTCAGTTGGTCTAACATGTTTACAGGTATTTTAAAAGTCCATTTTCAGTCAGATTATCACAATAAATCAATTTTTCTAACAGTATGCAAATGCACTGCGTGCCAACCAATTATTTTAGTGTAGACAAACACATTGCTGATAACTTTGTACATTTTGGGTTTTGGAAATTTGAACTCACAGTAAATCTTGGATTGGGCACAAAAATATAAATGCCAACCCAACCCAAGCCTGCATAGAAATAGTTTATTACAAACTGAAGTAAAGTACATTTCGCATAGGCCTCTGATGCAAATTACTATCAAAGCAAATAAATAACAAAATTAGTGCTGTCAGAGTTAATGCAATATGACACATCAATGTAAATTTCTTTTAACGCCACTAATTTTTTTGTTGTGCGATTCATGCTGACATGTTCTTTATGACCCATGGGCCACCCCGTAGGTTGGAAAATCAGAAAGTGAAGCAGCCACCACTGTACCAAGATACACAAGTTGTAAGGAGACAACAAGGCTTAAGTAGAGGAGTGAGTACATATTCTGGACAGTATTTGTTGTAGTCTATATTATACTGGGACACTATTATAAGGTTATCAGTGAGTCTTAGCGGTGACAGCGGCTTGACCTGCTCCTTGTTCGCACTGGTCGGTTGCAGTCAGCTGGTAGCTTCCAGGCTAGCTCTGTTAGCACACTGTGCTTTGCTTGAATAACCCCATAACTCCATTTTCTGACACCATGTTGTAGTCTGTATTATACTGAAACACCATTATAGTGGGGTCCAAATCCCAAATGGAGGGTGAGCGTTTAATATAACACTTAAGACTAACAGTCAATGAGACACGGAGACCAGACTGAAGGGGCTATTGTTGACAACAGACATGAGCAATCAAGCCCTGATCGCAACAGATTAAACAAAGCAGAGCATGTTTAAAATATATCACATTATTTGTCTTGTTTTGGACTGCTGCAATAATAACATACATTTAATAAAGCAATCATATTTGCCAACTCTTATGTTGAGTATTAAAAACTTGAAAAATATCCCTTCAAGGTGCATTTAGAACTGAAAGTATGATAAACTTCTGATTAATTGCACCTCAACTGTGGAAATCATGCAATTAATCATGATTAAATACTTTAATTGATTGACGAAAGTAAAATATAAGATCAAATGCCAATGATGATAACAACTGCAACAGCCTTAACAGCATGTAGAGAGAGAGTGAGTTTTTCTTGTGCACTTTTCCAATGGCGAAAGCAAACAGCAAATGACCTATTGTACTATTCTTGAACAGAAATCTAACTCTGAATTCTGACATTTTCATTAGTTAATGAGGGATTATGGCAAGTTAATGGCAACAGCCTTTGCATTATTAATTTAATCTTAATTTATATTAAAAACAAAATCCATACTGGCCCAATGAGATTCAGGCAAAGAGTCAAAGCTCTACATCAGAGTCAAGCTCTGTGGACAGAGCTTAGCAGGCCCTGCCATACTTAGCTGCAGTAGTTAGGCTATGATTTTGACAAAGGCTGTTAGGTGATGAGGTTGGCAAACAGTCAAATATTCTAAAAAGTGCACAAGTTCAAAGGGGATACTTTCACAGCCACTGTACATTGGTGTGTTACTTTATGTTTAGTCAGATATCCATGGCAATAATCAAAATACAGAGATGAAAGGTAGGTTGTTGAATGTGGACATAGAACATGACTCATCTTACCTTACAGCTGCTGTCATTGTAACAGTACCATTTCTCATTGGGGTTTTTGGCATATGTCACATAGTGGCCACCTCCCATGATTCCTGAATGGCACTGAGGAAAAAAGCAAAACAGTAATTTCGACCTGTTCAAAGCAGAGAAAAAAAAAAAACTTTTAAAACAACTTGGATATGTGTATGTGTTTGATATGTGATCCTTACTGATATTGCATAGAGGTTGTAGATGGCATCCAGACACATGTTGTCTCTGTGCTGTGGCAGTGAATTGTCAGGGTCAATGCTGCTCTCTGTGCTGCAGTCTGAGCCCAACCCGTTGCTGTCACCGTTCACCAGAACCACGTCACAGTGGCTGCTGGATGCTTCAGTGCTGCACAATGATTCTTCTCCTGATCCAGGATGGGCTGATGCCCCTGCTCCTGTTGTGCTTCCTTCTGTGTCTGCCTGTGGTGCCCCATCCTGTGGCTCAGCCTCAGGATTTGCAGCTCCATCCAGGTTCTCTTTGCTGTTGGAGAGGCGGTGTCTGCTGCCCAGCTGGGGCAGGCGTAGCCGACCTGCCCTGCGGCCTCCACTGGCAGTTTTTGGGCTGCCAGAAGGGCTGCTGGACCGGCTGAGAGAAGGTGCTGACTTCCTGCTAGAGGCAGGGGAGGCTGTTGGAAAACCACAGCGTTACACACGTTTTCTGAAGCTCGGCCATTTGGCTGCACTTACACTAGGAAATCCTTACCGTTCCCAAGCACATTTGACCCCTGAAGTCTAGTTTGTCTAGTGTGAGTGCTCCATACATTGCTTACTTGACTTTGGCATGGTAGGGTTGCATGTGCAAGAACATGGTCACAGAATGTAGACATGGCAACATCGATGCCCCTGTTTGCTTTGTGGAGGGTTTGCTTTGAATTTGGGCAGACAACAGCATACAAAGTCTGGATAAACAACTGCGGAAAAATCAGGGACTATCTTCTCGATCGCAGATACCAAAGGACAATTGAACAATGTCGAGACAAGGTAGAAAAATGCACTCCATAAATTAGGTAGCTCAATGAAGATCTTAGTGTGCTCGGACCAGGTTAAGCTGGAGCGGGCCAGTGGGGCAGTGGGGAGGGGAGACAATGGTGCTTGGACACGGAATGAGGCAACCAGTCCAAGTGTAAGTGCATCCTTAGTTGCTCTGCTGAGTTATACTTCAATTTTGTTTTACACATTGTCTGCTCCTCATCAAACACATACGGAAAAAAGAAGAAAATGCACATGATGTTCCTTTAAAAATGTGGTTTAGTCTCAGTGCAAACTTAATGTCAGGCTTAAATCATCATGTGGTACCTTTGGGAAGGTTGCAGAAGCCAGCAGGAGCAGAGACAGAGGACAGGTTGTCTTCTCCAACCTTCAGCAGATCCTCACTCTCACTGCACGAGTGGAGGCTGTGCTGCTCCAGGTCTCTGGGAGCCAGGAAGGCGCTGGGGTCAAAATTTTCCTGCGGAAACTTTACAATCTTCTGGGATTTGATCCAGCGGCCATTCACAAACTGGAAGCGCTTCAGGTGAACAATCTGGAGAAGAGACCAAACATGTCTGTTCTTTAACCATTTTCTCTGCAAACAGTTTATACAACTGAAAGTAAATGTTGAGAGCTCCACAAAAAATAGCAAGTGGAGTACGGCAAGAGCTCAGATCTGAAACAAACACGGAAGCATAAGTGTGCCACTGACCAGAATAGGCGGCAGCCTCCAGAGGTCCAGCTTCTTAGTGGCCAGCCGGTGCGTCTTGCACTTGGAGCAGTAGTAGAGCTCATCCTCACCCAGCTCTTCCTCGCTGGTAAAGGCCTTCAGACAGCTGTCTAAGCTGATGGGCTCAGCTTGGGCCCGACGGGACTGCTCCACACTACAGTGCTCCTCCACAATCTGCAGGGAGACCAAGGTGGTCATGATCCTGAACAGGTGAGGATGCATTCACATTCTCCTGCTTTTTCCCTGACTGACTGTCTTTTTTGAAAAGTAGCAGCTGAGAGCAGAGAGACAGCAGACACTACCTGCTGTCTTTTTGGGCAAAGTCAAGTGTTTCCTGAAGCACAACTTTTGTTTAAGAGGAGGTCAGCAAATACTGTCATTCTATTTCTGTCTTCATTAGTAAGTCATGCTGTGGAGTTTCTTACAATTATGTGACAGTTATATGGGAGTTCTGTTCCCAATAAGTATTTGTTGCAGTTGGAGCAGCACTTTTAGCAAAAAATGTGAAGTAATGCAGGTGCAAAATTATGGAGAAATATCCACGGTGACATGTGTTCACTGCACGCATAGAAAGGCAGGAAGGAAGAAAGGAAGGCAGGAAGGATTGATGGATGGATGAGAGATTAAGTGAGGAAAAATGTTAAGTTATTGCATTTCAATATACAAGCAAAAAACAAAACAAAACAAAAAAACAACCAAACAATCACAAAACACAAGAAACTTCAACCATTCACATATTTGCACCAGTCATATCACAGTGTTAATGGTGCATTCATCCTTCAAAACGTAGGCTTGAAAGACAAGACCTTAACAATCCTATCACAATCACTAAGCTTTAGTCCACAGTACCCCAAATTAATAAAATATATATATATATATTTTTTAAACCCACAATATTGTCACTTTCAGGCCCCCTGAACAGGGACAACGAAAGAAAAGAAAGTAATCAAGACCTAAAAGTTACCATATGGGTGTTAATTTAAGGTTCTATTTAATTTCTACCGACCTCAAGAGGCGGTGCTTAAAGCACCTGGATGTCCATCACATGCATGTGCAGGTCAAGTGTCTATACCAACAAAGTCACTTGTGACAGGGTGACGTATGCCTCTGCCCCAGTACTTAAGGCACGCTCACCCCAGAAGTAACCTCTTGCCATCTTCTCGTGTGGAAGCAGTTTTTTTTGGAGTGTCAAGTGTCGCTTAAAAAGCAATCACCTGGAGTCTTGTAAACCCTGAACAGGTTGGAGCAGCGATTTCTCACCCCTTTAAGACGACGTTTTGCCGTTAGGCTACGTGATTTTGTATTTCTAATTGATTAGAGTATTCAGGTAAGTGGATTTGTTCCCATTTGACGCCATTTACCAGTGTGCTTGCTCTGCTTTGGCAACTAACAGCTTTTCGTTTCAAGTTTAAGTTGGTTGTGATCGTTTGGGTGTATTTTCGCCTTAAAGCGATCTGAATTGTGACATTTAGCATCGTATGGGATGTATTTTGTGTTGTTTTCGCTAGCCTACAAGTGTTTAATAGAGATATTAGCTTTCACTTGCTTGAATTTCTGTGTTCTATTTTGTAGTTTTTTAAGTTGGGGGGACCTTGATCCCCGCAATTTTGTTGTGTTTTCAACACGCACTGTTATGTTTTGATTGACAGATGAAGTTTAAATACTCGTATATAACTGTATTTTTGCCTGTTTGCTACGCGGTGGGAGTGTTCTCATTCTTTGATCCGCACATATTTGATAGCCTTGATTTGTTCGGCAACCTGTACTAACAGGGGTTAGCTCATAGCTTATAGCAGAGCCTTAATTAGCACTCAGTGGTTGTTTACACGCCGACAACCCTGTGTGATTAGCTTACTGTCCAGTAAATTGTATTGTATTGCACATGTTTATGATTTGTGTCGATTGTCAGGCCCCTCTTGAGCCTGATGATGGTACGATGGTCATGATAGGTGTCCCAGTTGCTTTGGCATATAACACCTACAGCAGGGATTAATTGAGCAGGCGTGCATGAATTGTAGTTGCTTGAGCCTAACTGCCCGAGCCGCTAGGCTGGCCCAACTCGAGAGGGGATGGAATTCTCAACAGCCCTCTGCACAGAGGGACTGTGTGGTGTCCCCTAGGGTGTAGAGGAGCCGCAGAGCAGAGTAACGGGAGGCCCCCAGGAGAGCAAATGTAGAAAGATAGATCTTTTGGCCCAGAAGGTAGACACCTTGGCCTCTGAGTTTGCTGAGATTAAGGCACTGCTTCTTAACCTACAATGACCTGAAGCACAGCCTGCTAGTGATT
>JAPZDX010000023.1:1992573-2005816 GCA_029783625.1 Naso annulatus | reverse complement strand
TTATTTCATATTCTACAACAAGGTCCTGTTACATCCTACACATTGAACCTTTAACAGAGTGACAGTACTTCTTAAGTATTTATGTGTAACTTAAGTTTTATTTTTCCACAGAACTTTTCACTCAAGACGTTTGTGAAATTGCAATGAGACAGTTGCAGCTTGTAATAACAGTAATAATAATAATGGATTGAATTAAAATTAGTTAGAGTTAAGCTTAATTTGACTTCATTTCTTTTTCATGTATGTCGCCACATAAACGGAAATTAGCTTGTGATGTGATCAGCCACTAAAATGTCTGCATCTATCCCATTATAATGGAAAAAAATTAAGTCTTCTTTGTGGTGTTGGAGTGGTTTTTTTTTAATTTGTGTAAACTTAGCCCTTATTTTGATATCTCAGTTGAATAGCAGAAAGAATATTACCCTTTGTGTTGGTAGTTACTGTCCGCTCTGTATGAGACATGGCCTTCAGTGTGATCTGTGATCAGTACTGTCTCAGTACCTTGATGTTGGAGGTGTGGACCTCAGCCAGGAGGATCTGCTCAGGCTTCAGACAGCACAGTTCACTCAGCTGTTTCTTCAGACCAGTGTACTTCTCATCCATGTTCAACCTCAGGCCATAGCGCACAGGTGTGGAGCCATCCAGTTTAATGACTGCAAAGACAACACAACATTGTACATGGTTCAGGTTTTGTTGTTAAAAAACTAAGTTACAATCACAATTCTTCCTCCAGCCTCCTCACCGGTGATCTCCAGATGCATAGAGCTGTCCATGGGCAGCGGCAGAGACAGGAAGTTGAAGGGGTCGAAGCGAGCACTAATGTGTCCACATGTCTTACACTTCACCTGGGACTTGAGCTGGCCGTGAAACAGATCCACCACAATGGAGCGGTTCCTACGCAAGTGGTTGTCCCATGCCTTTAAGGAGGCGATCACACACACACAAACAAACACAAACAAACACACACACACACACACACACACAGTTCACAGTTGAGTTCACACACCACTAATCCTGCAAATCCTTCACCTCAGGACACACAGAAAACAAACAATGTTACAGCAACGTTAGCAATTTAAAAGAGAGCTTAGCACATGGACTGACTGGCATCAACTGCTCACTTCTTTTCTCTTTCTCAGAATTGACACCAGAGGATGGGACAGTTCATTACCTCTTGAAAGGAATAGAGGGCTCAGTCTTCAGTTGATATTGTATAATAGGTTAAGCAAAGCCTGGTGCTCAAGTCATAATTAGCCCTGTACACTCTATCAGTACTGCAAATGCATTAATGTAATCTCAGGCAGTTTTGCTATTGTAAGAAGTCAAATGGACAACTTTTTAATTTTATGATATGACATTTACTCAAAAAATTAAATCATCAGTATCTCGCCTAATTATGCATCCCTCATTCTGTTGTAATTCATTGTAGAGCTGCTGAGCACTTGGTGCACGGAGGGTTTTTAGAGCTTTCACACATAAAACAGCTGCTTGCTGTGACTGGAAATGACGGTATTGGGCTGTAAGACTGAGCCAAAACAGTAAAATGGGCCACAAAACTAATAGTTTGAGCGGATTTAGAAATAAGCTACCAATTCCACATTGTTTTCACACTGTCATTTTATATACTGATCTTATAGCTGCTTTAATGTTATAGAGGCAAAATGAAATTCTGAATTTTTTCTGGGCTTCACCAGACTTTGTTCTGGAGCAACATGATGTAAAATAGTAATACTTTGAAAACATGAATACTTTTGGAATTATTAAATTATTATGTTCAACAGTTTTACATAAAAATAGAGATTTTACCAGTGCCACAGCACAGCAGTGAAGGAATTATTTTTCAAGTCTCAATCTGAATTGGTAGATAATCATGCTCTGAAATTTGGAACTTCAGGCAACTCACAGTTTACCCCTCAAAACGAGACATACCATTTCATTTACTTGGACACAGCAGTAGTTATCAACACAGTAAGTTTCGAACCTCGGAAGCCACCTCCCAGTCAGGCCGACCATCACTGTCCTTCAGTTCCACGTAGGGTTTCTCGTGGACTCTGTTCAGATCTTCATGAAGGCCGTCCAGCAGGAAGGCTAGCAGCTCCTGTGAGTCCTGTTGCTGGAAGCCATTAAAGCGTGGGGCATACTTTGCTATTGTCCACTAGAGAGGAAAGAGTGACATGATATACTTTAACTGTATACAACTTTGAAAAGCATTTAAAAATTGTAATTTGTAGAAATGCTCCTGTAGCAGAAAGTTCAGACACAACAAGTGTGATTCAACTCACACAAATGTGAGTAATTATAGATTAAAACTGCCTACTCTGAGTTTGAGCGGAGCCACATTTTTCTGTGTCCCACTCCACAGCTCCATCACCAAGTCCCCATAGCACTTGGCCATGTGACCTCGCATCCCAATGGGGTTGGTTCTGTAAACAAATCAAGACATGCCAGTTAAAATTATACATTCTGAACAACAGTGGCAAGATAAATACCAAAAAGATACACTTTATGGCACCTGTTAAGCTCATAGAGGTGTCTCCCTGAGATGAAGTAGTCTGTCAGAGGCTTGGTGTTGCTCACACACTGGATACTCGAGTTCATGAAGCAGGTGTTGCCAAGGTTACTAAGGCCAGTGGCTCCTTTCTCTGTAGGAACTGGGATGGAAAACAAGGTCATAAAGGTTGGACTTAAACATTTCAGCTAAAGAAAAACACAAACAAGCTTTATTTACTATTTACTTTTTACACGCACTAATGACCTTCATATCCTTTACAACTACATAGGGATCAAGCGATTCTGTTTTTTCAGAGCCGATACTGATACAAAGTTTTAGTTAATTTAAGGGGGGTGATAACAGATATTTGCAGCAGATATTCAGTTGTAGTAAATTTTAAAATTTCTGTGCCAAAATTTACAGCAATAAAAAAGATCTCAACACAAGGCTGTCTTTAAATCAACATATGTTTGATGGAATGTTTCTACATAACATGAAATATCTGAAAAATAAATTTTGAAAAAAGCGCATGAAGTATTTTTTGCTCCCAAACAGTCTGAGTATATGAGTATAAAAGACCAGCTAATTACACCTCCTATGTACTTAGAGCCTTTCCACTGCCAGTAGACATATAGAGAGCCTAGATGATGCCTCTGTGTGACACCTCCACTGCCAGAGCTTCATCCTAGGGGAAACACTGTGTATTTGTTTTAAAAACTTGCCTTATATTAATTTATGCACTCTATCATTTATCAGAGAAAATTGAGAAAGAAGACAAATGTTGAAAGAGACATGTTATAAGTAGATATTTTCTACATGGATCTCACCTTTCAATTAAATGCCTGCTATTGATAATCAACAGTTAAAAAGTGATTTGTATTCTGAGTAGTTTTGTACTTTTAGTAAAAGTACAAACTTTAAATTCATTTCCCTGCTGTCCGTCATTATCCTGCTGTCAACTTCGCCTTCAGTGAGTTAATTTCTATTTACATTACTCACATTCACGTCAAAAGCGGCACTGCGAGGAGTCAAAAAGTAGTGATGCTAGTGAGTCAAACTGGTGGAGAAGTTTGTTTACAACGATGTCTTATTTTAATTAAAGTATTGTTACTTGGCGCCAACAATATATTAAGTATATCTCGAGAGACGGGACGACGATATACTGCCATATCAATATTTTGTCCCACACCTAGCTTTTATTTAAAGCAGGGGTAGGCAGTTCATTTTTGGTGCAATTGTACTAAAATTCTGTAATAACCTTCAGAATACTGTAATTCAGGTGGACTGAAAGAGCACTACACTCCTGCACCTCTCTTTGGCTCTGTATTCAGATAGTCACGGGGTATTTTTGGCAAATCACGGTAATGTCAGAGAGCATGTGTTGCTCTACGATCCACCTCTTAGCGACAGGTTACATGGATACCAGCTGAATGGCTGTTGAAACAAGTGACGTGCCTTACGCTCTAACTTGTCTCTGCCAACAACAGTGTCTGCAGGTGACACCGTTAGCTGGTTTGAGTGGTGCTGAGATGGACCAGGTGACACCGCCACAACTTTTCCTACAACTGTTAATCTTGTCGTAAATGTTTGGTGCAAACTGGACTTAAAAGAGAGTGTGTCAGCAAATAAAATAAAACACTGGCCAGAACAAAAACAGGGAGGGGAAGGTGCAGCGGACCTGCTTCCCAAAATGTCTCATGCTACAGCTAGCTTGATTTCCAAAAGTTGCCTACCCCAGCTTTACTTAAGTTCTTATTTAACACTGGTACTTTTACTTGTCATTGAGCAATTTTTCAGCAATGTACTCTAATACAAATTTTTCAGTACTCTTTCCACCTCTGCACATTTGACAAACTTTGAAAATCACTGCTGCAGTGTGACACCTGAATGCCGGAGTTTCAAGTTATCAATTATTCCCAACAATTTTGAATGTTATCAGGCAGTGAAATTACGGGCAAACCCATCAGGTAAATTTACACAGCAACATTATTTACACAGATGATGCACTGATGTCTGCAAAATATTTTTTCTGTACCAAAATCATTAGGTACATAAATATTTACGCTAGCACTAATAGATATCACTAATAAATGATAGCTGCGTGCATTAACTTCAAAAACTGGACGTCTAAAATCAGCAACAAACACCTGCTGCATTAAGCTTGAGAATAACTTAAAGGGTGAAAAGTGGACACACAGGAACAATTTATAAAATGTTAAGAAGAAAATCACAGAGGAAAATTGTTGAAGAAAATCACACATACATATAAGTTTTTTCAAGGTGTTTGTGGGCAGCAGCTTAGCACAGTTGTTGATTTTAGTGACTCCCTGTCTCTCTCTCTCCAAATCACCATCCATGACTAAAAAATATATTCCTGTAATTTCTTCACCCCATAATTCATGTAAACATTAAATTTTGTTGGAGACCCTTATTTATTGACAAACATTTTCTCCATTTGCCTCTCATTATATACCAGAATGAGAAGAAATTTGCAAGATTTTCCTTCAAATGAAAAGTTTGTCTGTAACTGAGCATAATTCACATCAATATCAGCGCATGCATTTTCAAAACAATGCCTACCCATTAACAAATACACAAAAGCTCATCCAGTATCTCCCGCTTACCTTTGTGTCTGTCAATCTTACTACTGTTGGCAATGAAAGACATTTCCTCAGGCCAGCTCATGTCTTTGTTCCTGACTGAGGAGAAAAAGATTTTTGTGACTGAACCATTTTGCTTCGACTTGTGTTTTTTACCAGGAAGATCTGTTATTGTTTATATCAAATGTTACTGTAATATCTATTAGTTATTGCATTGCTATGAGTGTGATGAGAGTGTTTAATAGAAAAAAAGGAAGTGTTTCATACCTTCAATAACTAGCTGCTGCTCATCCTGGATCTTCAAGCTTTCCAGCGTGTGATCCTCATCATCCAGGAGGGTGAGATAGTTCTTCAGGACAGAGAGGAAAACATGTTCAAACTGGAAACTGCTTCATTTACAGGACTATTGAAGTATTAGTCTGTAGTTCTTTCCCCTGCACAAGTTTAATGAAAGTGCCATTAGGTACGTGGCATTAATCTGCACCGCTACCCTTCCACACCTTATGCATAAACACAGATCACTGTAGAAATATGCATCAAGTTCGTACAAAACTGAAATTAAAAATGTCTTTGAACTAGAACTGACAAAGGTACCCTTTCAAGTTAAGGCCTCAAGATTATTTATTTAACACCAATCTAAAGGCCTATTTTCCATTACATTAGCCTGTTGTGTTTGCACACTTGTCTCAGTATTTTTTAGAACTTGAGTTGCCACTAGCTGATTGATCTTTAAATCTGTCACTTTTTTTCAGACAAATGATTATGTTTCTTGTACAACCCTGAGTCTAAATAAGTAGGGATGCTGTGTAAAACACTGATTTAATAGAATGTGATAATTACTTATCCTATTAAATATATACTCAATTTAAATTGAAAATTAATGTAATATTAGCACTATCAACTTCACTGAATTTTGTAGAGATATGCTCATTCTGAATTTGATGTCAGCAACACGTTTCAAACTTGGACATTAAACAAGAGACAGGAAAAGTTGTAGAATGCCCAATAACACCTGTTTGGAACATTTTACAGGTAAACAGATTCATTGGTAACAGTCAGTGACAGAAAATATCATGATTGCTACGAGAGGAGCATCCTCGAAAGGCTCAGTCATTCACAACCAAGGATGACACGAGTTTCACCACTTTGAGAAACACAACAATTGTGTAAAGGATATATATAACTACATGGGCTGAGGACCACTTTTCAAAACAGTTGTTTATAAACACAACCCTGGTGGCCCCTAAAGCCTCTGCACTTTTATTTATTTTTTTTGTGTGATTTGCATCACTTTGTAAACTGGTTCCCACAATGTACAATGAGTATTGTGCATCCCTAGCTGTGACATAAATTAAATCCTGGGGTCATTTTGTAGTTATACTGGTGGTGGTCTTCAAACCTAGACAACATTTCAATCTCACTGTGGTTGGATACAAACCTTTCTTTCAAAACCCAGACCCCATGTATTAAAATAAATATGGAACATGAAAAAACTTGATGAAAACATTATAAAGATTTTGTTACTGTAGCGATCCTCTTGCCATCATTATCCAAAGTACTGTGTCACATACTGCCTGTAAAATATTAGGTTTTTCATGGAAGCCAAAATACACATTTGTGGCCAACCTCACTGTTGTAGAGCCACAGTCTCATGTCCTCCTCTTTGATGCGGAGTCTCTGGGAAAGATAGAGATGGATGTCCTTGATGGTGCCCATGCGACTGAAGCAGCCTGTGTAGGCCAGCACCCTCTTCAGAGGAGCGTTGGGGGACGGTACATTACCTGAGGACAGGAACAATCACAACTGACTCAAACACACAATCTCAACACACTCACTCCACCTCATCTTAAATTTGGAGTGCATTCATTTGTTTTTTCTATGTTGAAAGGACTATGGCTGGGATTTCAATGTGCTTGCAACTTTTAAGGCTCAACTGGGTTACTTTTCTTAGCTTATGCACAAGTTTACAAACCAAATGTCTACAACTGATAGATACCAACAACAGCATTCTGACGACTGAGGATTAGTTGTAAGGAAGCAGCAAGAAAGGGCTTTTTCATCAATCAGTGCAAACTTGATTGTTGATTTTTCAATCAACTTAGTGGATTTAGTGGACTTGGATTGAATTAATCAAATACAAACCAATCAATATTAGTCCTGTTAAATACATTCAAAAGCTTCACTTATGTTGATTTCATGATTATTAATGAAACTGGTGATTATGATTTCAGATTTTCAAACATTATTATTTTTCTACCCCCACAGCTTTGCTACTTAGTTATACCACAGAATGACCCATTCTCTACACTTGTTCCAGTGCTCTACTGTTGCCTGTGGAATATGATCCATAATTAGATTCATTTTAGATATTTGGCCAAATGCCGGAGAGAAAGTCTTAATAAGCCGCTGCTCAGACAGAATATGAGTCATGATGCTTCAGTCATCTTCATTGGGGACTGAGAGCTGATATGTTGACTGATTTAGATCGGTGCTCTCATGCTGATGCGACAACTTCTTTTTGCAGCAAAGCATTTTCAGTTTATATTTGTCCATTATATCCATTTAGACATAATGCAAAGGGATTCTGAAGTAGGTGAGTGAGTGAGTGAGTGAGTTATGCCAGGAAAAATAGCTGCTTACAAGTGCTGCCTTCCTTGCTCGAATGTTAGCGTGAAGGAGGATTTTGACGCAGATGTTCTTTTTCACTAAAGTTGTCACACATTTTCAGGTACTTTCTGTAACCTTTATTGAATATGGACAAAATGTAAACAAACATGATATAACCCATGTGACCGATGCCGACAAAGGACGATGACATATAGTTAACACATGGATGGACCTTTAAATTATCATGCTAATAATGTAATTATACTGCTGGTATAATATATTTGCCCAGACGGACCCTGTTACTGATCTTTATAGTTGACTGGAGGCATCTCTACCACAAGCTTCCTGTTCTATAACTCTTTGAAGGAAAAATGGCACAATGTGGCTAATGTATAATAAGTGTGGATGTATTTTGGTACATTTCTTAAAAACAGTTAAACTCTGGGATTTCCACTAGCACACAGTGTTTTGACTTGACTTGCAGTTTTTTCAGTGGTAATCCATTTGAAAACCAGTGCAAAATTTGCCAGTTACTGGATTTCTTCAATTGTTTTCTTTATCCTGAAAGTCAATTTTGTGTGTTGTCATTTTTTAGCAGATCAGAAGGAGACGGTAGGATCAGACTAGGACAGATTCGAATTTGGTCTTTTTCAGGTGTTCCAAAAGCTAAAGGAATGATTTTAGAACCTGCTAATGGGATACTACACACATTATTATCATGTCCTAGACTGTTTCAGGTATTTTTCCCTGCAGTACTTTAAGTTAAAAGTTTGCTTTGTCCAGAATGATACAGTGCACTAAATGAGAATGAGTGTAGGGCACTAGAACAAGTGTCATCACAATTAATTCTTGAATGGCAAAGTCTGTGAAAATTGAAATGATTCCACTTCCCACTCCAGAGCACTTCCAGGGCTGGATCAGTCCACTCTAGGAGGATTAAAGGAGGGATGCGGGGCAGTTAAGTGAAGCATTTGTCGACGGCTTGCTCTGGTCTTGCTGCAGGCTTACGTTACCTCTTGGTTGGGGTAAATACGGTGGGAACATTCGCAGGCTGGTCATACCCATGTTGACCCAGATGTTGGACTGGGGGTTGCGAGTGGCCTGCTGCTGGCGGAGGAATAGGAGGTAACGGGGGAAGAGCTCCAGCTCTGCTTGGCCTGTCTTGCTCTCTAGGATAACCTGCAGAGGTGGGAGGGAAAGTTTCAAGTCTGTGAAAGTTCAGTGTATTAAGCAGTCCGGACAATTACAACCAAGGTTCATCTTTTAGGTTGCTGTCATTACTGTAGTGTGGTTCCTTTGGTCTAGACCAACCAAAAAAATCACTGCTGAATATTAATAATGGTTCAGTTACAATCTATATGTTACCATGGTAATCATAATTTTAAGGATTGCTTATAAGACCCCTTTCTTGACAGTTTTCACAGTCCATGTGCCAATCATGACCCAGGGGTTTAGATGGAGCAGAATAGAGACTTGCCTTTGAAGCAGCCTTTGAGTAAAAAACAGTTTTTTAACACCAGCCAAAACCAATCGACAAACACACCAGAGCTGGTTTGACCTTCACATAACAATTCATGTACCAAAAGCACCTTAAACTGCAGCAGAGGGCATCATAAATATGAGCATTTTTGGTGACAATAAGCAAATTTTTGAGACATGAGTAGACTTGAAGACCCAACCTGAAATCAACGCATTGAGCGGTGTCTGGTAAGCTGTCTCTTCTCTCCATAGAGAAATAACCTGCTCAACTTTTCACAATTCATCGCTGTGAACAGATTAAAATTACTGTATTTAGCCCAAAGCCTTGGGTTCAAAGCATCCATTAGAGAGCCATTCACCCCATCAAAATCATTTGAATGTTTATTGACATATGTGGAATTCGAAGCCATGAGTTTTTAAGTTCCCATGTGCAGGATTTAGTGACATCTAATGGTTAGAATGCAGATCGCAACCAAATGACTATTCCTCTGCTCACTTTCCTGTTCCAAGAGTGGCAGACAACCTGCGGTGGCCACTAAAAACATGAAAAACCAGCGTTAAATTTGTCTGTTCAGGGCTATTGTGGGAACACAAAACATGTACAACTTGGCAAACCACATGGAAGAGGAAACGCTACCTTTACAGATATAAAGGTAACGAAAACATGATTCTTCTTCTTCTCAGGTGATTATACACTAATGAAAAGGTAATTATAAACGTTTGATATCATGTCTGCCAATGGATCATCCCCCATCTTGCATACTGGGGCACTTTTTAAAGTCTTACCCATCATTTCTATTAAAATGGATCTGTTGTAAACATTCATCACAACCTACTGACTAACTTCCTGGTTCAACTTTAACCTATTGTACTTCCTGTAGCTGGGAACACAGTTTTCCTCTGCAATGAGGTCTTTGTTACTGATAACTGAGTCAAGTTGTTACATGATCACAAAAATATTTCAGTTTGTTTTCAACCAGCTTATGTGAGTGTTTTCAAAAATAAGACCTTATTTGCGATAAACCAATATTATCCTTGTTTAAGTCTCAAGACTACAGCTCTGCTCTTAAGATTGTGACGTTAATAGTCCCCAGTCTTGCATCATAGTGACAGTGCAGTTCATTAGCTTGAGTGTGGGTGCTGTTTTCACTCACCGGTCGTGGCAGGCTGAGGTTGGCACCATACCAGTGGTAGAGTGCCCTCCACACTGGCTCTGGCACTATCTCAAAGTCTCTACCAGGCAGCAGCTGTAATGAACGCTTCAGCCTGCCACCCTCCATTGTTAACGTAGGGGCCTGCAAGGAAACAGCACAGACATCAGCATTTAAATACGGGCACAGTGGACACCATCTGCCTACTTGAATTACATATAATAGACAGAGACAGTATCCTAATGTTACGCACTGGCTGGCAGCCTGCTATCATTACAACAAATTGTAGAGATAAGACAAAGGGAAAAAAAAAGCACCATCTGGTCCCTGAGAGCCTTTGCCAGCAGAGGAAGAGTGCTTCCCAACAGGGTACTTCACATCAATTTGTCTGTCCAACTAAAGGAGGAGCTGGCAAAAAAAATATTTCTCTAACACACTGTTGTCTTGTTTTATACGTACTTAAGACAGAACACCCTGTAAAGATAAGCAAGCCGTGAAATTTGCATTTACTATCTTTCAAAGGTCTGGAACACAGCTGTCTTTTAACTGCCAACTTTGCAGAACAGCCATTTGATTACTGGTAAGAGACAAGTTTGTTTCAGAAAGCAAATTCAGAGGGAATTTTGTTTTTATTTATTCTTTATTTTAGCAGGGTGAACCCACTGAGGCCGAGGTCTCCTTCCCAGGGGTGCCCCGCAGTAATGCAATAAAAGACAAAACAAGAACAACATATATAACACAGTAAAAATAATTACAAATATATTCATAAACACACAAACTTGCAAACTCATGCCCTGGTTACTGAGTAACATTTTAAAGCAGTTGCAATTACTTTCCTTGACTTGTTTAAACACTAGCTCTGTAAAAACGCCATATGACACAAGAGAGGGCTACGGAAAAAATTAAAAATTAAAAAAAAAAAAAAAAAAGTCAAAAAAAAATTAAATATCTAGTGAGCATGAGAACCTTTTGGTAACACTAAGTGCTCCGAACACAACACAAAAAGATTCTTCTTCTCAGACTGGAAAAGTGTGTGCTTTAGCTACAGCTTCATACAGCCACTCTTTAGCAATACTTCATGGTTTTGCAATTCAAAATAAAACACTACAATACTGAAGTCAAAATGCTACTTTTCATCTTTTTATTACAAGTTTCTATCTCCTCACCAAAACAATTTTAACTAATTTTCTTTAAATCCAAAAAGTTTTCTCCACATAAGAAGCCTTGTGAGGTCACGTGACAAAAAGTCAATATCAAGATCTAAATGACCAAATTCTCAGTATAGTATTATAGTAGTGATGCAGTATTGTTGAAATGTACAGAAAGTGCACAAAAAACACAGATGCATGGTGCAATTACACATTTCCAAGACTTTTGCCGTATGGCAGGAACAAAGCATTGACCATCATCAGCACCTTTGTTACATGCATTTTTGTGACCACTAGTACGTGCACACTTGCGGCTCGCTCACTCCAGAGCAGAGGTAGCACCGTGTTGGGAGCTGGGAGGGTCCCGGTCAACAGGCCCACAATGGCTGAATCTTAATGTTGAGGATCATCACCAATGACAAGAGTTGTGTCTACGACTACGACCCTGAGACCAAACAGCAGTCTCCATGATGGAGAGCTCACAGTGTGTAGGGTCACAGAGGGCATGTCAGGTCAAGATGCACGCTGGTGTTTTTCTTGGACATCTGCAAGATTGTACGCTATGAATTCTTTTCCCAAAGGACAGACTGTTAACTGTTGTGAAGGAGAACGTTCACTGCAAACAATCTAAACTACCCAAAGGTGTGTACATACCGAAGTTAGGGGAAAAAAAAAAAATTGTCTTGCGTGATCATGCGATTATCATCGCTTGATTAAATTAATTTCCGTCTGTCTGGCCCAGGAGCAACAGGAGGGAGGGGAGGGGCTTGTCTCCTTGATATCAAACCACTCTTGTTCCTGCAGTGGAAAGTCCAGAGACGCGGGAGGGCCAAATGCCATTGTGCCTGGGTACATAACATCCTGCAGAGGTGCAGACAGCTCGGAGAGTTTCACTGCCTTCTCCAATGACATCCCAACAGCATTAACGTTTCCAGAATTTACCGAATGGACTTTGAATCAGACATAGTGGTCAAAACGACTGTTACTGTGTATGAATACAGCGGAGTTCCGACAAAATGACTTTATACACCACTTGGTTACAGTGTGGTATGAACACACACAGCATCGTTAAGTTTTCCAATGATACTGTGTAGAAAGGATGATTAAATCAGCCGTGGTTCATGTTAGAAAATGGCAAGCCCTCCCTCCTCCTGATGCTACTAGCTAACAGTAACTGTGGCTGACATGGAGGTGTGTGACACAACTTAACAGGCTCCAGATGATTTTATTACCCTGAACCTGATGTTGTTAAGTTTACCAACTTGTGTAGGACTTCTACAACTGATACAGAGCAGGGGCCTGTATCACGAAGTGAGCTCAACTTTTCCTGGGTTACTCAGACCTATCCAGCTTGACTAACCCTAACAATGGCAATCAGGATAATCGGTATCACGACGTTGGCTCTCAACTCAGTAACTCAACCCAGGTTTGCCTTATCAAGAGCCACGAACGCACAAATATAAGGGGTGGGATCTGAGGCAGCAGACCAATCGCAATCATGAGCGACAAGTGAACGGAGAAACGCACTGCAGAGAGAGCGCCGTATTTCTCATCCGAGGGGCAGAGACTGATTTTAACAAAGTACTAGGAGGAGAAAAGCATCATTTTAGAGAAGTCCAACACCGTGGCCGCTGCCAGAAGAAGGCAACGCATAACGGACTGCGTAAATGCGTTAAGTTATTCAATGGCTTAAGTAGTCTACATCTAACACTGAGCACACCCGTGAACCCAGTGAAATCAGTGTGCTGCGCAGATGAATTGCATGTA
>JAPZDX010000023.1:1850035-1862746 GCA_029783625.1 Naso annulatus | reverse complement strand
GTTTTGAGTTTTCATTTAAAATGTCTCCTTAGTTACAACATGACTGGTTGCTGAAAAGCACGTTTCACTTGAAAGGATAATTTTTTCCAACGCAGCTGCTTAATTCCACAAAAAACTCTCGTGAGCTCCATCACTTCATCACTTCCAGCAATCTTGACATTAAACGCTTAGGTCTTAAGAGCTTCACTGTTGTTTGAGCGAAATATTCTCTGGTCGAGCACAGCTAAAAACACAGACACAGAATCTGTTAGCGTGTCATTAAATGTTTGTAACGACTAACATTTCCTTCATGTCCCCTGTCTCTCCACTGCACCATAATCCAACTGGACATGGGGTCTGCTACAGGTGGTCTGCGTGTGTTAATTGACAGTGTTTCTTGCAACTTAATGTTGCTTTATATTCACAGTATTTTAAGGGGAGAAGATGTCAGAAGATGTACAGCCTTCAGATTTATATGTCATTATTTAAAAAAAATCCATATTTAACAAAAAATGTCCAATTAATGTGACCCCTACTTCAATCATATCCAAGGACAGCAATTTTATATTTTATAGTTAATATTTTAATAAACTGGTGGCTACCCAACACTGCCCTCTTATTCATAGTGACATGTGTGACGTGTGTCTCATGTGAGGTCACAGCCTTATAGGTATGCCCACCTGTAGAGCAAAAGAGAGGGAACTTTCCACATTGACTTTACCACCGAACAGTAGTTTGGTCAGTGTTTTTGGCCAATATACTGGACAGTTATTATTTTTTTGGCCTCTCTTTAACCAGGACTAAGTCCCATTGAGATCAAAGATCTCTTTTTACAGTTGTGCCGGACACAGGCCTCATCAGTACATGTGGTGCCTCTGAGTGAGTTAACAGCTGCTACCAGTGCATGGGGTATGGCACCTGCATGTGAACACATTTGTCCTAACCCTGACATAGAAGTACAGTGGTCGAATTGCACTAATCCTTCCTTCTCACAGCAACCCAGGCTGTCAACAGCTTGTCATTTAAACTGTAGGAATGGTTTACCCAACATTTGACCAGAATTTTTTTTGGTTTGGTTAATGTCATACTGCCTGACTACAGTGACCCTGAAATTTATTTTATGAAACTGTTTTGCATCACAGGGAAATAGGATGGCTGTAAAGTATTTGACTGATGTCTTTCAAAACATTTCTTAGTGCCAACAACAACAAATGGACCAGAACCCTGGTAGTGGTACCTGGATGCCTGGTCAATACCAATACAGAAACTTTATCTTAAAAAAAATCCAACAAAAAAAAAAAAATACAATGCAATATCTGTAGAAAATTTAAAAAGTGTCAAATTCCTTCGACTCTTTTTTTTTTTGTCTCTATTTTAGGCAATTGTAAACGCTCAAAATATGACTGTAAGGACGCTGAGAGAGACTGTAACAGTAATGGTAAAAAAGGGTACAAAAACAACAATTACACCCAGTGAAAGGAAATTATTTAAGAGGATTGTGATTTTTAGATGATGTTATCAGATGTGCATTCTTAACCCAATATTAGTATTTTATTTTATAACTTTAAAACAATTGTCAGTACTTGTATATTATATACAGTATATTCACCCTGAGTGAGAAGCCAGTGACACATTCAACTATAAATGTTATATAGAAACAATGTTTCACCCTGTCTTGTCACTGTCTTAACTCATGTACTTTCCTAAAGAGAGAACAACACTGTTGAATTATGTCAATCAAGTGTCTGCTCTCACTTTGTTCTCAAGGTGTCATGATAGTGATGTAATTTAAGTCAAGATTTTACAGTTTCCACTGTCTGTGACCTAGTGTACTCCTTTATCTTTCTCCATAAAATATGACATTTATATTGGAATAAAAAATTGATCAAAAGGCGCAAGTCTTTTTTGAGCTCAAGGACCTATGAGCATGATATCACCACGAGAAGATATGTTAAGGTGACACATTTGCACATCTCCTTGGCAAGCACCCATTGTCTAGAGGTCATGACAAGGTTGAGCTATTAGCCCAGTTGAATTTGATGTGGTGGATAGGGGTGGTAGTGGAGCAGTATGAGCACCCCTCATAGTTGGGGGTGGGGGCTATGGGATCAGTTGAGTGACTTGCCTCATTACTGTAAGGTCTTTTGCGTGCCTGAGTGGCGCTGGAGCGAGTTGATGAGCAGATGTTGGACTGTTGCTTTTAATTAAATCCCCTTGACCTTTGTTTGGGTTTTATTGAGCGTAAGCCCTCAGTCTCTTTTTTTTCTCTTTATTTTTCACTCTGCATACAAGAATTATTTCATGTTAAGATCTAGATTTCTTTGTAATTTTTTAAGTGTTTGCTCCATTCTCTTTGTCAGAATGCAGTTGTATGCTATTGCTAGGTTATTAATATCACTATACTTTGATTTCTTGATACAGGCTGTTTAGAGATGATGCACAGTCGCCCAGCAGAGCCTCAGTGGCATCAAAAAAGAACAGTGGAACATCTCTCCCACAATTTCAGCCCAATCAGCACCTGCCTCAAGACACCAATCTTTAAAGAAAAAAAGCCCTGTAACTCCTGCCAGCTCTTGGAGACATCAAGTCATTCTGAGCAAAATGAGAAACAGCAGACCTCCTCACCACTAGGGAAGACTGAAACAACCTGTCTCAAACAAGGGCCTCAAGGAGGTTCTGGTGAAATCAAAGTGGAGCAACACAATCTTACTCTGGAATCTTCTACTGTAGCAACAACTCCCAGCTGTAAAAAAGGTCCACCCTCAGGAGAAAATCAAGATGACGAGGATGAGGACCAGACTCTTTTCTTTACTCCAGAACTTTTTGAGGGTGAGGAAGAGGAAGGTAGCCCACAGGGAGAGATTAACATCAAATCTCCTATTAAGATGGAGAGCCCAACTCTGCTGTCAGAAGAACTTCTTTACTCTAAGCAAAGGCAAGGGGAAATCTGTGCTTTTGAAGGACAGAATGACATTTTAGTCAGTAAAGGGGGCACAGAGCTGTCAGTGGGACAGAAAGAAGAAGTTAGAGGACAGAAGCAAGGTGATGAGGGAGAGCAGGTTGATACTCTGAGCAGGCAGACACACAGTAGGCTTTGCAAGCTGTCCAGGTCCAGGCAGATAGCTCCCTCCACCCCAACAGGTAACTAAAAACCTGGCAACAAGAGATATTATAAACAAAACAAAACATCTTGTATGCAAACAAGTGATAATATTATGTTCAATGCTGTTGTAGAGGAAAAAAAATTCCACTAAATATTAGCAGTAATGTTTGTAATTATTATATTTTCACACCTGTTTTACAGGTCATATTGCAAATTTCTTAAACACTATGTTCCAAAGTATCCAAGTATATTACTGCTGTCTGAGACTGCTAGAGCACACACTTATACCTTGCACACATTAGATGATGAGGCTTTGGCCATCTCAGATCTACTTCTCATGCAGTGTGACAGCACAGCTTATTATGGTCATTAGAGCCTGTTCTCATTTATAAACACATACCTAAGCAACAGTATTGAAACTGCAGCTCTGATTAAATGTGTAATTCAACAAATCATTAAAATACAAAACCAAATTCTTATTTGTTTTCTGTAGAAGTAGGGAATCATTTAGTTCTGTTTTAATGATATGTCTCTAGATAATGGGTTATGAGTGAAGATCCTTTAGTCATGCCAGATTAAACCTAAAGAAGAGGCCTTCTTTTTTTTCATTTCAATTCCATTTATGTAATAAAGAGCTGAAAATTTAATTGGTTCATTTACGTCTTTCAGTGCTAACATGCATATAAATTCTGTCAAGAATTCTGTTCACTAAAAGTAAGCATTCCATTAATATTTTCTGATTCTTTACCTGACACTTTTGGTTTTGTTTTTTTGACTACATGACATGGTTCTAAATCGCCCATTTTAGGTGTGAAAGTGAAAGTGTTGGAATATCAAAATTTCCTTTAAGTAGTACAAGTCGTGGTTGGAATTAGTTTAGTAAATAGGAACTGCATGTTATTTACTTAACCCAGTTTCTGAATAAATTCTTTAAGGACATCAAGCACATAACCTAGTGCATACTTCTGTCTGTTGCGTGATATGTGAACATGTGACCTAATCTTCCCTGGATAATTATAACTATACTTATCTGGGGAGAATGTGTGTCGATAGCTTTCACGAACCCAAGGAACTCCCTCGACATCCCATGGAAGCTCTTCTGGTTGGTCTACTCAGCCAGCCCAGGCTTCCGCAAGCCAAGGTTATCGTAGCAACTTCCTACTGCCGCATTAATAGACTGAATAACATAATACTTATCTCTCAACTGTAATAGAATAAAAGATGAAGTTCTTAAAATCGAAACGGCTTACTCGAGTAAAGTACAGGTGCCCTTAAAACTATACATAAGTACAGTAGTGAGAAAACCCTGCCTTCACAACTGCCCTTTTTCAGTCTCACACCTACAACTTATTTTGCTGCACATGAAAGACAAAATGTTTCATAGACAGACACAGAGGTAAAAATTTTGATATTCTAAATAAGTGTCCAGTATTTCGTTTTGCTTGTTTTTGTCTGTTATTTATCTCAATAAGGGTAGACAAAAATATGAAAATCTCCTCAAAACAGTACACTTCAATAAGAGCACAAACAACTAGAAATGTTCTAATACCTTTTTGTAAACCAAGTTTTAGTAAGTATCAGAGGCTTTTCAGACACCTACAGCTTCCAAAAGCATATTTCCCTATAATTTTGATAAAACTGAAAATTAGAACCTTCACTGAAGTATAGTTGACGAAGACTGCATTACTTTAAGTTATCTCTCATTAACTACCATTTAGTGTCAGTCTTTCCATTGAAGCTGCTACTGCTACTACCCTATCTGTTTAGATACGTTTACCATTTAAATAACTCACATATAATTAATGTCAATACATAAAACTTAGTTTATGATATTGTCACCACACATCTACAGTCATCTACAGATGTTATGTCAGTCCTGTTTAATACACTGACATTTACATCTCAGCCTCTTCTTTTGTACTTTATCTATGGAGAACAGTGATTATTTGTGACCTATGAATGTGCAATACAGTCGTCTGTGTAATCAGTAGTTTAACGGCCATATGTGATTGTCTGAGGAACTGAGGTCATTTAATCAAGCCAATGCTAAATGCACAATCATCAAACAGGCAAAGTTGAAGGGGGAGACAGAATAATGAGATTAAACATGATTACACTGATGTGATTTGTCTCATTACAGCTCAAACTTCACCAACGTGTGATTTGTGCAGGCGAGCAGAGTAGACAAGTGTTCCATTAATGCCTTTCTTTGCTCATCAACTGCCTCCTTAAGACCCTTGTATATGTAATCGTGCATGACCACTCGTTAACATCATCAAAACACAGTGCGCGGAGAGGCCAGCAAATGTGTGTTAAAAGCACTTAATAGGGAGCCCACATTACTGAAAGACTCAGTAATGGCTGTGAGTGACTGTGTTTTTTCCCATTAGACTAATTCATCCTTCCCCCAACCCGAAATCATTAAACCTACACTAAGATGCCATTTTTTATTTAAAAAATACACCAGACCTAGACAAAATCAGAAAGTGGAAGGGCAACAACAAAAAATGCATCCAAATGAATTGAATCCCGCAGTTTCGAGCTCAACGTAAATAAATTTTGGCATCGGGAAAGATTAGCATTCTGTCTACATAAAGTGACTAATACAAAGTTAAGAGTGAAATACTAAATTTTACCTCTTTTACACATTTTTTCATGGCTTTGTCTAAAAAAGATGGACAGTCAACTGTAATTGTAGACGAGCCATATTGTTAGACTATAACATTTCCTATCCAGTAGTATGTTTAGGTCAGTTTGAGCTAGAAAAATGATGTATATATCCATGTGTCAAGGGGGATTGAGGTTTCATACATTTATCACAGTAACAAACTACCAGCTACTACAACACAGTGACTGCGCAAAAAAGACTCCAGCCGGCCTGAGTGTACTGGAACACCTTACTACTACTCGCTACAAAAATAGCAGTTGGGTTGTGCAAAGAAAAAAAGTTTTATCTGTCTCAACAGGTTATTTCATATATGTGGAAACAAAGGTTGTAAACTCCAAAGTAGGGACTGACCGTTAATATCTGTTTGCCAGAATTACTGACAATATTGGCCTATCGCAGATTTATTATTGTCTGTGTATATGTTCTCCAATATGCATGAATATTAAAACTGATTTTTGATGCTGGAAAAATGCTTGGGCTAGTGATTTAAAATGGTGACATTATGTAGTTTGTCCAACAGAGGGCAGTCTGTTATTTGATAGTTAAAAAGTGACGTGTTTACAGTTCAGAGCACTGATGTTTGGAATGAATGCCTCCGTTTTGTTTTTTTTTAGGTCAGCGTAGATAGATAGATAGATAGATAGATAGATAGATAGATAGATAGATAGATAAAATCAGCCAATAAATCAGATATCGGAATTTTCTTGCTCCCTAATGTTGGCACTAGCCCCAAAAATCCCATATCTGTTGGGCCGTACTCTAGAGTTTTTTGTAGTTCTGTCTTATTGTAGCTTGTCTTAAAAGTCTGTCTCATAATATTAAAAACTTCGTGATGGGTGCTCCTGAAATTATTTTTTCATTGTCTCACCAGTATCTGTCATAACAGCCCTTTGCATATCATCAGTGCTTTAGTGTGGCTGTCCGGTCATTCATGTAAGGGAGAAAAAAATGCAGAGGAATACAGGAAAAACTTTTAACCTGGCTAAACTGAAGTGTACAAGTGGAAATCCTTGTTGATTACATTGTAAAATCCATGCATCATCAACCGCTTATCTAGGAAGGCTTCCTTTAGCCTTTCCCTGGCCATATCAACTAGCTCTGACTGGGGGATCTCGAGTCGTTTCCAGGCCAGTGCAGGGATAGAATCTCTTCACCTTAACTTGGGTCTGCGCCATCCCAGCTGGACGTGCCTGGAACACCTCCCCAGGGAGGCAACCAGGAGACATCCTTACAAGATGCCCAAACCAATTCAACTGGCAACCAACCGTGTTGAAATCGGCAGGATAAAAGACAGTTATCAAACTGAACGATTTGACATAAGGTTACACATTGTGATGAGTTCAAGGTCCTGTCAGTGAAGTGACTATTAGGCAAAAATAAATAAAAAGTTATCATGATGTGTTCGAATGTAAAGTTAAGAAAAAGAAAATGTAGCTTTTGATGAGAAACTTGAATAAACAGTCGTTTGAATAGCCCTGCTAGGCGCTGATGCTTAAACCACTACAACAGTTGCCTTTCCTGTGTCTATGATGCTGCCCAATGTAGACTCAGAAAATGAACATTTCTAACAGTATTCACCTGTTCAACATTACTGTTGATTCTAGTTGAGGAAAACATGGCTGATTTTTTTTCCCAACAGTGTCACATTCACAGATGACAACTACAAAGTCAAGAATGTAGGGGGAGTCAGAGTTCAGCAGATTGAGACCAGGAGCAGCCAGAGAAGGACAGACAAGGCCTCAGCAGATCATGAGTTAAAGGTAATAATCCCTGCTTTAAAGAGCAGACTATCCAGAACCAGACCCATCAGAGTACGCAGCTCAAAGAAATGCAGGGTTCAGAGGAATTTTTCTCTGGTACAGACTTTTTCTGAGGTTCAAGACGATAGGTTGATTGCCTGTCAACGGACCAAAAAAAACTCGAAACCAAGTGTAAACGACAGAGTGACTGATTCAGGAAAGTTCTCTCCGGGTGTAAGGGCACACAGAACTTCTAGAAATGTCCTTACCACGCCTGATATTTCTTTCTTTTTTTTTATTAAAGATATTTTTGGGGGCTTTTGTGCCTTTTATTATACAGGACAGCTGAAGAGTGGACAGGAAACAGGGGAAAGAGAGGGGGAATGACATGCAGCAAAGGGCCACAGGTGGAATCGAACCCGGCTCCACTGCGCGAGGACATAGCCTGTGTATATGGGGCGCCTGCTCTACCGACTGAGCCACTGGGTGCCCCACACACCTGATATTTCTACGAGGGCTCAGTTTGACATGGTGACTCCCAAAAAAGAGGACATGGGTGGACTACAAGAAGCTAAAGAAACAGGATGTGGATCTTCTAGTCCTTCAGCAGGTGCTCCAAGATGTCCACACAGAAGCCGAAAAGGTAAACTAATCTATATAGAAGTTTAAATCCAAGGCTGTAGCTACAGTCTAAACAATCTTTGCATGTACATGCCAGTGTTAATTAGCAGACTGTTAATGCTATAGTCATTAGGATCTATCCATCTAATAAAGACATCTACATTTTAAACATCTGTATTGATACTGAATTTTTTTAAAAAGGCATTGTTTTAATTAAGACCGTAGTAGAGCTAGTCAGGGATGCCGTCACTTGACCAACCAACAGAAACAACCCAGATATATAGGAGATCAAATGCATTCAGCGATTGCTTTGCAGGATAAATACTCCCCTCCAGACCAGTTATGCTTGTGTCTGAGGGTCCAGTAGACACCGTACACCACTGAGGCAAAAGGCATTAGAGCCTTGCGTCTTCAGCTTTGAGTCTTCTCCTAAATAATGCAGTTAATATTTCCAATCAGAGATTAGGTGTTAATATAATATGCAATTACAGGTACTGCAAGGTTTATTTATGTATAAATACATTTATGTTCATTTTTGTACAGGCCAACCAAATTGAATGATAGAAAATAAAAATTTATGCTCCAGTGACATTGAAAAAGAACTTGCCCTTCGGGCTGTTAGCTAGCTATGACTGCAAGGAATACCAGTGTTAATCACACTTGTTGCAGATTATAATCAGAAGTAGGAACATTGCATTTAATTCAAGGCATTTATTTTCCCAAGCTTTCGTTAGCATGTCCCACTATCAGACGGGTTATTGTATCTGATAATTATTAGGTGCTTCTTATATGACTGACAATTAGGGGTATAGATACTTCACAAGTGAGTAGCCTATAAACTTTATTTACTTTACTCTTATTGTTTCATGTCAGATCAGAAACACTTGGCCCACATTTTGCCTTAAAATTTTTATTTGGATATGGCACCCAACCTCTCACAGTATTCTTATATGAATTCACTGTTAGAGACCCAAGACAGCCAATCAGTTTCATGAAACATGACATCATCCATAGTAACAGCATCAATCCCAGCCTTCCTCTTAGCTTCAGGGTTGTCCCAATTCACCAGTAAAATTAGTCTCAGCAGCTTTGTCAATACTTTAAAAGAGGAAACTGTTAGCAGGGAACTTTTAGTGCTATGTAGTTTTCCTCCTAGTGGTAAGATAAAATGTTTTGTGAATACAGTCCCTGACATTGTAAGACGCATGGCACATATTTCCATACAGCACTGTTGCAAACACCACAATTCTGCTTTTATGATCATATTTAAAAAAAACAACTAATAAGGTAAATGAATGCAAACAGTGGGCCTCATTCACTAATATGTGTGTAGAAATGTTCTTACTCCATGCACAAAAGAAATGCGCATGCAAAATTGCCATCAGATTCATGACACATGCACACTGAACAAAATCATTCTAAATTGTCAGATTGTGCTCCCTATCAGCAATCAGCTTACTACCGTCCCATTTGTCTATACAAGGATGTCCTTTTGACATATGAAGAAATCACTGAAGAGAAAAGTTTGTAACAAACAAAAGAATTTCACAACAGCAGAAATTTGAACAATTGTGTTTGAGGTGTAAGCCAGAAAAGTCACACTTTAACAAAGTGAGTCCTCAGGAGTGATGACATAAAAAAAAAACAAAAAAAAAACTTGTTCCATCCTAATCATGGTTCATCATGGTTTAGTTGAATTTACTATGAGGGTGAAAGTGATGACATCCATCAAGAACTGTCAACCAGAGGTAATTATTTTTTTTAACTGTCGAGATGATATTTGCAATTACCTGTGTCTTTTGTAATTGACAGCACATTTCAACAAGAACAACATTTTATTCAAATGAAAATAGCGATGCAAACTACACTATTCATTTCATTTAAATATTAAAATGCTGATTGCAGTAATCACATGATTAAATTTGTGGGCCTTAATAATGCTGTATCGTTGAAGATTTTAATTATGACAATAATTGATGAGAATAATACATTAATTAATTACATTAATTAAATACATACATGTATGTAATACATGTATACATTACATGTATTACATTATTAATACATTTGGTCAGTGAATTCGTAAATTAATGGTTTTAATTACCGTTAAAGCCTTTTTTAATGAATGTGGTTTTGATATGCTACACAGGTTAAACACAGTTACAGTTAGTTAAAAGGGTGTGTCTTTACAATTTTTAAGACAGCCAGGCCTTTGTCATTGGTGCATACACATGGTCTGAGGCAATTCTAAGTTTATTTGCAAAGTATGAACAAATTTAGGTAGATGAGACAGAAAATTGATGAATCCCAGATTTGTGCCTCAAAAGTTTGTGGACATATTTGAAGCACATACACACTGTATGTGAATAAGGCCTAGTGTTTTAACATTTGTGTTGTTAAAACCAGCATAAACCAGCATCACCATAATTTTGGATAAAATGCAAGCTGTAACTGTAGGTGTTCATGTGCACAAATGCAAAGTTACATCTATGCTATGTAACATATTTAATATCATGCTGCAATAATGTTTGTGTAGCTGCTTTGTTGACGTAAACCAACTGTATTTCTTTTAACTAAGCTTTAATAGTACAGCGATCTTGCAAGCAGAAACGCAGGAGATTTACCAAGGCCTGTCCAACACAAAAGGTTAGTGTCAAGCGCCAAGGGAGATGAACACAACATGCATTACAGGAGAAATAAAAGCATGACACATAAATATTGACACAGATCAGCGCTGCTATGCACTGTCTGTTTTCTCTATGTGCTGAACACAGAAGCACACACAGCAAACACAGTGGATGGTAATAAGTCATATCACCACATCCTGTGTGAACACAGAAAAATTCAAAAGGTCTGACCGAGGAAAAAAAAAAGCTGCCTAATGTTAACAGCAATTAAAATAAGGCCAAAAAAGCAGCACTGACACAACAAGACAATTGAGAACTTGTGCTGAGTCAGCATTCACACTATTGTTCTTCAGTTCTTTATACTTAATACTTATTATTATTCTCTATTCTTCCGCCCGTTTTTTGGCCTTCAACTACTTCTGCATACTTTGTGCTATTAAAACCATTCAGCTATCAAAATGTTCAGCTCTTTCAGGACATTCCGGTGTCTATTTTGTTTTTTTCTAAGTTTCATACCTTTTCAAATATTCAACTTTTTCCACAAAATTTTGCCCCATTCAAACACACTGAAAAATCTTCAAACCTTTTGCCAACCCATCCTAATTTAAACTTGTGCTGCTTCCACATATTTTCAGCTACAGACTTCATTCATACTTGAAACACGACAGAAGACTTTGAACTATTTTTCTTGTATTCACATGTTTTTGCTGTCTTCTCTCGTTTTTGAGATATCACAGTTTTGGTTTGATGCTTTTTTTTGCCCCTCAGATTTTATAATCAGTGTGTATTGCTGAATCGTCAGTTGGCTAGAGTGAGTCACATGACCCCTTGAGTGGAGGGAGATTTTGAGACTTTTTCCAGACATGTGGCAAAGAAATGGCTTTAGCTCCCAAAAAATTCACTCAAAACACGTTTTATACATCAAATTGTAGGAAAAAATGTTTTCTATCAATACATTGTTTTTCACCAGTGGGACTTAACAGGTTTGGCTTGTACAAGCCTTTTAGCGGGGCTTGCCTCAGTCAAAGCCCAATTAACTCTCATTTTATTTTTTTGTTTGACATTCACCCAAGGCTGAGTGGTGTAGTCTTTTTAAAACTGCCATATCTTCGTCATTTTAATGCTTATCCACACAAACAGAGTATGTATTTCTTCAGTACAGCCTTGTGGTGCTCAAAATCACCTCATTTTACCAAAACAAGACATTGTTTTCACAGAAGCCTGCTTTGTTTGAGGGTGCGTTTTCAGGGCTCAGGGCTTTCAGGTAGCTTCATAGTTCATCAACAGTGCATTTTTCAACATTAGCTTTGTTTTTTGCAATTTATTGCATATTTCTGCATTTTTTCAGCAGTGCTTTGGCATTTCAGCTCTCAGCATTGACGCTGCAAAAACCATTCAGCTATCAAAATGTTCAGTTCTTTCTGAACATTCCGGCTATGACTTTTGGCTTTTTAAGCTTTTATACTTTTTAAAATATTTAACTTTTTCCACAAAATTTTGCCCCATTTAAATACATTGGAAAATCTTCCACTCTTCTGCAAACCCACCCCACTTTGCACTTGTGCAGCTTCCATATACTTTACAGACACCATTTCAACTTTAAACAAGACAGAAGACTTTGAACTTTTTTTCTTGTATTCTTGTGTTTTTGCTATCTTCCACTGTTTTTGAGATATCACAGTTTTAGGTCGATGCTTTTTTTTGCCCCTCTTCAGATTTTATAATTGTGGAATCGTCAGTTGGCTGGAGTGGGTGATGTCATCAGTAGAGGGGAGATGCAGTGAAACCTAAATTAAAAATCTTAGAGACAACTCCCAGTAAATCCAGCAACTTCGGCAAAATCACACATAAAAACATCAGAAAACAGTAGCAGATTTTGTGAGGGTTCTTGTGATATAGGTTTGGAAGCAGTCAGACTTACACTTTAGGCTCAGTGAGGCTCTGTGTGACAAGAGTGCACTAATTTCTCCCATA
>JAPZDX010000023.1:1788584-1798809 GCA_029783625.1 Naso annulatus | reverse complement strand
TAAGCCCTCCTCAAAAGCAAATTTTGAATATTTGCTATTTCTTGTTCTAGCTGACCAGCTTTCTAAAGCCAAGATATTCAGCATTCAGCTTACAACAAACAAATCAACACATCAATTAATAGTGAAACTATTTTTCAACATTACTGCATGTTGCTAAAAATTCTATACAGAGGATACACAGCAGTATATTGACGACACCCACTGATACCACGCTTGTAGTTCTGTTAGTAGTAAGGTTGCTCCAGATTTTCTTTTCTACAGGGCTGTGAGTCTCTGACTTTTGCTGAGGTTCCGTTGGTTTCCTTCTCCCTCAGGTCTGCCATGTTCAGTCGAGGTGGCTTTCATTGTGGACAGCTCGGAGAGTGCAAAGATATCCCTGTTTGAGAAGCAGAAGAACTTCGTGTTGGGCTTCAGCACCCGCCTCGCTACGCTGCAGGTGGCCGGCTGGACGCTGAAGGTGCGGATGGCTGTACTGCAGTACAGCAGCTCCGTGTACATAGAGCACCGATTCTCTGCCTGGAAAGATCTGGATACATTTCAAAGTCAAGTCAGGGCCATGAACTACATCGGCCACGGCACCTACACCACCTACGCCATCACCAACGCCTCACAGCTGCTGGTGCAGGAGACTCCACAGGACAGCGTCAGGGTCGCAGTGCTGATGACTGATGGGGTAGATCATCCTCGTAACCCTGATGTGATTGCAGCTGCGGCGGAGGCCAAAGGTAACGGCATAAAGTTCTTCGCTGTAGGTTTATCAGACACTGCCCAGGAGACGCAGAATAACGCCAAGCTCCGTGCCATCGCCAGTGCACCTGCTCAGCAGTTTGTCCAAAGTCTCATTGATCCTCAGCTGGAGGAGAAGCTTCTCAAAGAGATGGTGAGTGTCCAAGTGAGATGACCTCAATTAAGATGGCATCTGTGTTGACAGGAGAATCTACAGGCAATGGGTGTGTGTTTTATCTCAAAAGTGAGCTTTACAAGTAAAAAGTCTAAAAAATAAAAAATATTAAATTTACAATTTGTAGCATTTAAATATTACAATGTCTAATAGTAAATGATAATAATGGAAGATTTGGAAAGTAGACGTTTCTTCAGTTCAAGGAATTTCCAGCCAAGAAACTGGACTGCTATGTAGCCTGTCAAGTTAAAGATGCTTTAGTGATTCCCAACCCAAAGAAAAAATCACTGATTTTTGGGAAGATGCCTCCATCAAGTTCTCCTGTTTTTATTCATGGCCAGGCTGTGGAAGTTGTACAGCAGTATAAATATCTGGGTACAATTGTAGACAGCGACCCGACATTCATTGCCAACACTGATGTGGTTTGTGCTAGCCCACCAGTGTATGTAATTTTATTGGAAGTTCACAAGTTTTAATATTGATACATCTTTTATGAAAATGTTTTATTCTTGTTTCACTGAGTCTGTTTTAACTCTCTCTTTTATCTGCTGGTTTGAGTCCCTTACTTTGAAAAATAAACACGGATTAAACAGCATTGTGAAAAAAATCTCAGGGATAAATCTTGAAGAGCTCTCCCTCCTATTCAGATGCAGAGCCATAACGAAGGCCAAATCTATCCTTGCTGACCAGAGTCACCCCTTGTCTCTTGAATTCAGGCTGCTGCCATCTGGGGGTAGGTACATTGTACCGAGGTGTAGGACAAAAAGATACAAAAGCTCATTTGCCCTGGTTACTGTTGGCCTCATTAATAGCTTGATGTTATCTGTCCCTCATAAATACCAGTAGCCTACATCCTTATGTTGTATATCCTGTGCATGTTGTGTATTCTGTGTATGGACTGCTGTATTTTATTTATTTTATTTATTCTCTGCTGGTTTTACAACCAATTGCCCCTTGGATGATAAAGTTTGCTTAACTTAATTCAGTGGAGAAAACATGATGCCGTGTATTAAGATATGTCCTTCACGTGAAGAAAATGGGATGCAGCTACTACTGCATCAACTTTCTGCAGGCTAGTGTCTCACCAGCTGCAGCAGGTATTTTTTCTCCCCTGTCCCTAATGCCTATTTTGTGTGATGTCAAATTAGTTAGGAAATGTTAAAAAAAATTGGATACATGCTCATCATCATGCTGACAAACCTTCTTTAAATCTCACAACCTAGTCTCTTTAATTGACACAGCTAATAACTACCTTAAAGGAAAACTGTTGCGAGACTGAGATGAAAACACGAGTTGGGTGTCTATCAAATGCAGTGGTTTAAAGCTGCAAAACAGACATGATCCAAATCTGTTAGTTAGCTAGTTTTGAAAATGTTTAAACAGCTGATGATTTGCTTTTACTAGAGATTGCTCTGTTTTGCTGTCAATGGAAAAGCGTCTACGCCAGGAAACTAAAACGGAGTGAAGAAGTTCTCTATCTCTGTCATCCTACAGACTTTCTAAAAATAGTAAATGAGTAGTTGTTTTAGTTTATTTCAGAGATTGACAACAGTATAAACTGGTTTCCATTGTAAAACAATTCAGTCTGAATTTGTATGTATTTTCCTGCACTGAGTTGGTGTGGCGTTCCTCAGGACTCTGTTGTTAGGACAATAGAAAAGTTTCATTGTCATCTCACCTTGGTTGTGGTTTTTGAACAGACAAGCAATGATTTGGTTGCCTTGGTTGCTCTGTTTTTGCTCTGTTTTTATTTAATATTAACAAAGAAGAGTTGAACATGCTGTAAGCGGCACTTTCTCAGGAAAGATCAGCAGGGATGATTATTACTCACTGTGGCATTCCAAAACTGTAAAACTTACAAGGGAGCCTAAGCACTTCGACAGTTTGCATTTATTAACTCTCTACAGTAATAGTTGTGTGTGCGCATTGTGCCCAGAGCTGACAGTGAGTCGCTGGTCATCATGCACATTCAACTACTGAATAAGTTGGAGTGAACTTAGACGTATCATGCAGATTTAACCAAATGTAAGGATAAAGTGGGAGCCCATGATGCTGCTATACAAATGTCCTCCACAGTCCTCTCTCGGAGGAGAGCTGAGGGGAAGGGCAGGGCTCTCATAGAGTGGGCACGAATATCAGCCAGGAGTTCTTCCACTGCTGCACATAAGCCCACCATTGTGATAGCTTTACACAGCCAGTGAGTCAAACACTGTTTCTGTCTGAGGCTTCTCCTGGAAAGAGTTCTTATAGTTTAGAATTTGTTTCTTCAAGGGCCTGCAAATTGTTTAATGATGATTTTGCAATTTTTGCAAACATGTTTCAACATGTTTGTTAAATTTCCATGAGCATGCAGTACACAGGCTATGCTTCTTTTATATTAACCTTTTTTTTTATTATTGTCATGATAATAAAGATGCTCTGTGAAAATCAAAATCTTACTTTCAGTTTTTATTAATAGCTGTGTACTTCTCAATGCCACTCTCCACTTATCTTAGAGTACTGCTGTGTCTGAGCACAGCCTCTCAGAGCTGCAAGTATGGATACAGATGCTTTGTCTTGTTTGATTTAAGATGTTAAGGTTGGGTTTATTATTGCTCCTTTTTCCAAAGTATTAAAAATCCTTATTTAACAGAAATCAGCTTCATATTGTTCTTTGTCATTGTTGTCTTGGTTCATATCACACACTTGGCAGAATTAAATGATTAAGCACAGATCAGACTTTCACAACTTACTGCTTGTGGGTTGTGAGCCCTCGAGGACAATCTGAGCCTGGTTGTTGATTGCTTTTCATTGTATTAATATTTGAAACAGTGTTGGAAAATCACTTGAAATGAGTTTGACATTTTCCTGAAAAACTTTTACAGAAGTTGTTATGATTGGCCTGATAGAATGCTCTGCAAAAATGTGACATTTAACACAGTGTTAAATTGTATTCTTCTGGGCTACTACAACATTTCTCTTGTTTTAACACAGATTGTTAAGTGACCAAATGTCTTCTAAAATGATAACACCATGAGTAGCACGATTTACAGTATTTATTACATACTTGAATAATTCAGCATGGTGATAATATCATTTAGTGTGAGTTTATTTTCAGAGCTTTTGCTTCTAAAGGATGAAGCCAGCTTTTGTGTGACCTTTAGCTGCAGACTGAGGTAAACCTAGACAGGTTTCCCAGCACAGCTGCATAACTAAACCACTGCACGACCCTTCAAAGGGTTTTAAGGATTCAGAGCCCACTTCATCAGCTGGACAAGGGAAAGCCCATCTCTTATGGTTATGCAGCATTAAGGAAAAAATGTGGTGACCTTTTACATTTTTTACAGGGAAAAAAAACCATCCCATGAGGAATTGGGAGGGGGGGATTGAGAGCGTACTCATTCTCTGGTTAATGTCCAACAGCCTCACTATCTAATCCTCAGGTCGCATTAAATCCAACAAGCTCAGGAGTCATTTGTGTTTTCAATTATGTAGTCACTGCAGCAGGACCTTTCTGCCTCTTCCTGAAAGACAAAGTTATAACTGCTATATTTCTAAATGGATGGTCATACAAAGGTATGACATTCATTTTATAAAATGAATCCATCACTGACTATCACATTTTCTGTAATTTTTTACAAACTTTAGATTTTTATGGTGAAAAATATTAGCAACTTTTAATATATTATGTGACTAACAACATTTCTGAGAACAAAAAGTTCTACTTTTAACTACAATTCATGTGAACTGTAGTTACTTTTTACTTTACAAACTTTACTTTTACTTTACATAGTTGCTTTGTGAATGAAACACCATCATTTTATGAAAGGATGTGTTGTTATAGAATCAACCTAACAGTACATAAAACACCTTGAGAGGAGCTCAACTAAAAAACAAACAAACAAACAAAAAAACAACTAAATTTTGTCTCTGAAAGGTTCTTCCAGCACTGACTATTGGGGTTATTTCAAATATTGGAATTAATAGAAGAGCTGTGCAGCCATACAAGGACACATGCACGCAGTACACTAAGTACAGGCAAAGCATTACTTTTTTGTGGTTGATTTGAAATATTATTAATTAAAGAATAAGAGCATTGTGACCAGTTCCAACCTAAAAGTAACTAGTCATTTTCTCATCTTCTGGTCTAGACTGTACTCTGACTGAAGGATGGTCAAATGGTGTGTTTGCTGCTTTACTAACCTGCCCGCCTTTGTAATGATCATCTCTGTGCCGGCCTCATGGAACTTCTTCCACAGCTCCCTCTCATGAAGAACGACCTTGATGTTCTCAATGTTCTGAAAGAGAGATCACCAGCACTCTCAACATAAACCAGACCGTCTCCTCACCACAATCTATTAAAAAAAAGAGTATAAAGAAAAACATACTATTTCAAATACTTGCATATAAAATGCTTCAAAGGAATAAGAAAAAAATCATCTGGAGTGTATGTCAAATGAAAAATCCACTCCAGATTTTTACTGCATTTTGTTGATTGAAGTATTAACTTTGTTTTGACATTGTAAATAAATTCATCAAAGCACAATGAATAAAAAGATGGTTTAGTGCTGTTGGTATGATACACACTTTATTGTAAACAGATGTTTTTTTTCCCACTGAACCTTGCCAGGAAACACACTGATTTATTTTTCATTAAAAAAAAAAAATCCTAATCAACATGTCATTCTATTCAATTAAGTTCTAACTATTCAGAGAATAATCCCTCCATATATCAACAGTGGCTGAACTGCAGCCAGGAAAAGCGACTGTGTGTTTTTGCCGCATGGACTCCATGTGTACCTGGTCGGGCTCACTTGAGCTGGGAATAGAGGGAGCTGTGGACAGGCTCAGTTGTGATTGGTCTGGAGGGAGATCCGTCTCACTGCTGGTCTGAACTCGGCTCATACATTCATCCGTCACAGTGGAAACCTTCTCCTGCAACATCTCTGCAGGATTAAAAAAATACTCAGCTGTCAGACTTAACAGGGAGTAGCTGTGAAAGCAGAGAGAAATGTTCGCTGTACATCACACCTGGCATGCGACACTTACACACATATAATGTAGACTATCCATGCAGATAATACAAGTTACGAATCCCATACTATCATACTAACTTCACAGTTGGTTTACTCACTGCCATCAAGTTCTGCTCAAATGCACATATTAAGTATATGGCCTCTTGACTGCTCCACGCTGTCACTATGTGTGTAGTCTGCTCACCACACTGCCCTGTTACAATGAACATGAGCTGCTTTGCAGAATTCTACATGAATTTACATCTGTACATAAAGTTTACTATGAATACAGGCGAAATCATAATGTCCCCGTGTTATAGTGATAAATATGAAGTTAACTTTTCCTAGGAAGCACTGAATTAATGATGTTGATGAGGATTATGATGTTGACCTACATTTGATTTTTCCTCTGCATTTACTATGTCTTTATTTAAGTTAACTTACATAATTTAATTTTCTTTCCAGTCTTATTTTATTTTCGTGATCTGCAGTCCTGATTCATAGTAACTCTTTTATTTAAAGCAACACTATGTAACTTTGACCGGGACCCACTGCTTCAAAAAACAAAATTTAACGATGCATGTTCATACATCACATAAAACAAGGATTTGAGTAAAACTGAGTTATATTTTATAGAGATGATGTTGTACAACTGCTCTGCCTCAACTCTGTGATTCACAGAGGTTCCTGAAAGCAACGTGTAGGCTTCCTGCAGACTGAAGCTGCAACTACAGCACCAGGTCGTTGCTGGGGACAGCTCGCTAAAATAAAAGGCTGCAGGCAGACAGAGCAGTTGTTGAACACCACAGGGAAAACCAGCGGGCATTTTCTCTGTAAAATATGACCAGATTTGACTAAAATTGCTTTTTTGTGCATTGTATGAACATGCATTGTTAAGTTTTGTTTTTCGAAGCAGTGGGTCTTGGTCAAAGTTACATAGTGTTGCTTTAAATAAACCTAAATCTTTGTCCTCAATATTTCATTTAAAATGCATAAACAGAGTTGACGATTTTCATCATTATGCTAACAGATTTCCCTCCTGCCCACTGATGCTAAATTAAAAAACAAGGGAATGAAGGATTTTTTCAGATTACATCCTCTTATCAATGTGAATGTTAGTCCTGTTAAGTTAAAATGTTGATGTTGCTGTCCAACAGATGCTGGTCATCATCTAATGCACATCAGGTTTTTTAAATGTTAATCAAACATCTAGTATTTAATTGCACCATATAAAATGCCTCCTGAAAAAAATAAAAAGACAAGTGCTCAGGGAATGTCCGTAGCGAAGATATTCTGACCACCACTTAGACTGCATCTGTTTGGACAGCTTACTTGAACTGCAACAAGATAAACTGAAGAATTAAAAATATGCTGAATATCAAATGTGGAAATAAAAGTACAACTGTTTTTTTTGTTTGTTTGTTTGTTTTTTTTTTTTTTTTACTCAGCTGCATCACCATATGTTTGTAACATAAGAATATATGTTTCCTCAGCAAAAACAAGGTCATTTGTTTGGATTGGACTCTGTGTCTGTCCAGCCACCAGTTGCTGTTGTTGAGGAAGTCTGGCAAAGTCACTAATAGTGGAAAATAACCTGTGTTGACTTGAACCAGTAACAGTGTTTAGAGTGGCTTATTATTGTGTGTACACATGAAAAACTAGTTTAGATGAGAAACCTCATATTGAGTTAACCCTTATCATATTACAAGATAAAGGACCAAGTTCTGTGCATACTACTTGTCACTAATTAGATTTCAACCATATTATAATCACTATAAAATAGGCAATACAAAAAATATTGGTATGATATACTTTTGCAAAACAATATCGCCATTTGGATTTTGTGTGTTTTAGACTTTGTATGCACTTGTCCTTTTTTTTCAAATCCGTAGTTGCTCAGCATCAACATGGCCCATTTCAAGTCGCTGTGGACAGCCTTGCACCCTTTTATGAACTGTGGCAAACTTGGCACATCAGTTCAGCATTTTTTTCCCACTCATCTATGTATAAGCATTATGAGGCACAGATTTTACAATGTCACCATCTCATCAAGAGGCAGTATAGAGAACTCCAGCACCTGATAATTGTCTCATGTGAAACTTAGTCAAGGTAGACTTAAAGCTGTTTAGCTCCATTGCAAACAGTTAAAGGTCAAAACCCATTGGTTTTATTCCAGATTTGAGGAGGAGACTTTGGATACAAAAGCCTCAGCACCAAAATCACACTGACACACTGAGCTGCAGACAAAGTGCAACAGTTTGGTATGAGAATGCATGTGCAGTTCTGTAACACATTGTAAAACCCTAGAGGGAAATTTGAATTCAGTTATAAAACTGGCAGGTCAGGGATTAAAAACAGTTTCTAGATTTAATGGATTTTTTTTTAAACAAGAAAATAACCAATACCAATTCAAAAATGGTGAAATTAAAATAATGGGGGTAAATTGGACAAGGTATTAGTTTATGTCATGTTATCCAACAATTTTGTAGACGATCATATGTCCCCCTGTCTCACACGCCTACAGAACCACTGCAGATTGTCATTCACACTGTTTCATAACTCCCACCCGTGTCTGTGTCTGGTCCTCCTGCTGCTGCTGCTCTGAGCTTCTCGTCTGCCTCAGACTCCTGTGGGTGCCTTCCAGCCTCAGGCTGCAGACTCGGTTACGAGTGCTGTAGCTGCTGGTGAACTAACAAACCAGTTATTTTTGATTCATTAAATTTAATCAACTAAAATGCCCTCTCATGAACCTAAAAGCATTTCAACACTTCAGACCGACATATTTTATTTATATTCTGATGTTTCAGCTACTGTACTTCACACTGACCACAAGTTCTCATCACTCTCCTATAACCCAACGCTATTTCAATCTTAACTACCAATCTTTCTGAGAAAATTGGGCAAAAACAAACCAAATGTAAAACCAATGTAAAACCTGTTGCTTTCTCCCTGTCCCTGAAAGCCTGCTCTTTCCTCAGCCCTGTAAACACAGAGCGGCCATTCTCTTAGCCATGAAAGTGGAGAGGGCGTCCAGAGTAAACTGATGGAGACATTTGTGAAAGCTAATAAAGATAAGGCCTGTCAGGAAAATGGCCACAGAGTCTTTTTAACAGTGTGAAACTGGGCCTTTCACTGGTACTGTTTAAGTGAGCAGCACGAGCAAAAACCCTGTTTCTCTTTCTGTCACTGTGGACAATCAGTCTGAAAACTTTTTAAGGTAAGTATTCTTATACATGTTACGCACTTTTGATATCTGTCAACACTGTTTAAAAAAAGTGCATTAATGAAAACAGAAGTTTTGTCTAAAGTGCTACAGGGATCAGTTCATGTTGTTTAGAGTCCAATGTTTGCTTTAAATAAATCTGCTTGTAAAACATTACGATGCCCTTCAAGAAGAAGAAGTCATGCCTGTGCAGCAGCGATAAACAGTGTAAGTAATTTTCCGATGCAGACGCAGAAAGTCTGGAAAAATCTAGAGGACAGATTCGAAAGGGTTCAGAAAACGACCCCTAAAAACTAAGAAAAAACATTTGAGTTGTGTGTGTTTGTACATGAGATATATGAGGCGTGTTAACTGAGACAGTCGTAACAAATTTCAGTCTACCGCCATTTTGTGTCTGAAGCTTTGAGACATGAAGGCCTTAGTATCAACAGGGAGGTCTTTTCAGTCTAAACAACAAACGATATCAGATAATTAATAAACCTGCATCCCCTAGAACATTTTATCTTCCAACACCTTAAAATGACTGCATTTGACTCTAGGTTTTTAATTAGGCTACAATTCTCTGCAAATTGTCCACAAACTCCTGAATGATTACAGTTCTTCTTTTGGGTAACCATCATTAGGCTACAACATCTAAAATTGGAAATAGATTAAAGCGAGGCCTGACATTTTATCCAACAACATTAGCCTATAGACCTTTTCACAATATACATCGTGATAAAAAGCCGCAGACACTCCCACAGGGACCGATGCCCTTCAATGGTGGCTTTCAAAACCCACAAAAAAAGCAAAACAAAAAAACAAACAAAAAAACCCAAAACAAACAAAAAACACTATTCGAAGTTTTGTCAAGGGCTGTTACAGGGTAACTTAGAAACGAATATGAGAGGCCCCTTCAACATGATCTAAAAGTCAACATAAGCCTACTTAAATAGAATGCTCACGCCTTTAATAAATTACATCTGAAAGTGTATACCTGTTAAACACCTGACAGAATTTAAGCAAGATGTTCAATTCTTAAATTGTGCATATAACAACAACAACAACAACAACAACAATAATAATAATAATAATAATAATAATAATAATAATAATAATAATAATAAT
>JAPZDX010000023.1:1735805-1746736 GCA_029783625.1 Naso annulatus | reverse complement strand
AAGCTGCTCTGTGGAGGATCTTTCCATAAGGAACCTATTATTGTTATTACATGCTGTAAACTATGACTGTCAATATATGGACAGCATAGCATGCGTGCAAGTGGCAGCACAGTATTAAGACTGTGATGCATGTAGTGTATTGTGAAGTCCATCAGCCATTGAGCTCCATTAACTCTGCTGCTGCTGCCTGGCTGCTGACAGTGGTCAAATGCCCAGAGAATGTGCAGCAGTGCGCATCCATGACAGAGCATGACTGTCGTTAACAAACTGAGAGCAGGATTTGATAATGTGTGTACATGAGGACAAAAGTGCACATGGCTACTGCTACATGAAACATGCTCCTTAGGCCTGCTCGCAGACGAGGGCATCATTTATTGGACTGTTTCTTTCATACTTGTACATACAAGAACCTTTACATTTTTTTCTTCACTGGAGTTGGATCAACCGACCAGTTTGTTTGAAGTGTGGGTCTAAATGACCTGTTGATATGTGAAAGGTTTATATGTTTACTCCTCCCTGAGATGCATTCTGGACACAGCTTTAGTCCAAGTCTCCTTTTGTTGCTTTGTTTAATTTTCATTTACACAACAGACTTCGCTGTATGTGAGGAGAGAAAATAGCTAAAAGCAACACAAAGGATGAATTATTTTTTGGTAAATGAATACAGAATTTTTTAAACAATAATGACAAAATACACACACACACACACACACACACACACACACACACATAAAGCTGAGATGGTCTCAGTAGCTGTAATCTGTTGTGAGGGTTAGGGCTAAATGAGTTTTCACTGTGCCAAAACATCTTGCCACGAATTCTTTCTGCAGTTTGAGACAATGTTGAAGTGCTCTCTGCTGTCTGTCAGAAAGTGCAGAATACAGCAGTGACCTTAAGATGAGCAGGAGGTTTAATTAGCTTAAAAGACTTTTAAGATTCATACTAGACTGACATGAAACCCACAGTGTGTGTGTGTGTGTGTGTGTGTAATACATCCTGCAGATGTTCAGAAGTGAATATGGATGCTGTCTTTGTCACAGAGGGCATGCAGGAAGTGGGAGCCTCTTACTTTAGCCCAGGAAACCTAATACAAACCACACTGTTATTATCCCGGCTAACATGCAATGTGCCGCTCTGCAGTGTTTTCCCAGTCCGCTGTCTGCTCTACCACCCTCCTCCTGTTTAATTCCCTCCACACTACACTGAAGGAAATGCTGCAGTGTCCCACGCAGAGGTGAGGACTGCTGGCTCATGCTGCTCATCCAATGCTGGCACTTAATTGGATGGGGCACCTAATAGTTTCTAATAATTTTTTATCTGTCAAGATTAAAAACCTATAAAAGAGAGCTTTTACATTTTGACCCAACAGCTCCTGACGTCTACACTGAAACCCAAGATAATAATATTGTTATTACATGCTTGAAACTATAAAAACAACAAACATAATGATGAATCACACTGATTATCTGTGTATCTGGACAAGCTTCGTATGAATTCATCACTGAGGCGAATGCAAAAGACTTACTGTCCTTTACGCCTGTTGGCATATAGGGCAGCAACAAAGGATTTCCACTCCTGCCTGTCCTGGGCCAGTGTCTTTATAGAACCCCAGGTGTGACGCAGGGTCATCATCTCTTCCTCCACAGTTCTATGCCAGGTGTTCTTTGGTCAGCCTTTTTTACGTTTACCATCTGGTGTCCAGTGAAGGGCAGTTTGGGTGATGTTCTCCTGCTCTCTATGGATTACATGTCCAATCCATTTCCATCGCCTTCTCATAATGATGGTGGCCATGTTGTCTTGCTTGCAATGGCTGAGTAGGAGTTGGTTGGAGATGGTATTAGGCCAGAATATTCTCTTTATTTTCCGTAAGCTTTTGGTGTGGGAGGTCAATAGTTTGTGTACATCGTTTTCGGTCGTTCTCCAACATTCAGAGCCGTATGACAAGGTAGACAAAAGACTAAACTTATCTAAATTTCTGAGGGTGATGGAATCTCTCATGCAAAACATTTGTGGTGATAATCTTGTATTGTGTTCCACTTTTTAGATTGGTTAGGAGTGCAACTCCTTATTTTGAAGTTACAGGGTTGGGGTTAGGGGGGTGGTGTGGATGGGGTAAAGTGGATATGAAAAGTTGTCATGGTCATAAAGGGGCTTGAAGATTAGGGGCTTGCTGTGCAGTGTGGGGAAAACATTATATAAGTTGATAGATGGCTATATGATGTTGCCTTGCTGCATGTAGCTGGAGTCTGTTTAAAGGATGTAGTTCATTGTGGAAGCAATAATCAATGTTCAAAAAATGAACACAACATAAAAATGGCAACTATTATCTAAGAGAAACACAGCACAGACTGTCTACTATCAGGAAATTGAGTACTCTAGGTCTGCACTTCAGTTGACAATTTCTGTCTCACACAGCACTGTATATACAGTTTTACAGCACACAGCACAGTGCCTGGATTTATCTGTAAGAATATGGGTCATCTGTAATGATATCATTTTTCCAGCCACAGCTCCAGGCAAGTAGAGACAAGTGCTGGAGCCACTGAGACTGAACCTCACCTCTCCTTCACAGTCCTACACTGCTCCTGTTCACTAAGTCCTCGCTTCAATACCGATGTGACAACTAGGGATCCCTCAGGAAGACTCAGGGGATCTGGCAAAAAGCCCCTGTGCTTCTTTTTACCCATTAGTAACTCCTTAGCGTATTCTCCCAATCTGATACATTACACTTTCTTCCATCACAGCTTCCTTGCTTCTGACCGTAACTGTCAGCCACTTGCCCTCCCAACTAGCCTTTTTGCCAACCCCAGCTAGCCCAGCTGTATCTGCACTGTTGCAGTGTTATTGTAGGCGCTGTAAGCTGCTGAACACCCCAGTAAAGCCCTAAAGGCCCTTTCTAGTGCTGCCTAATCCACCTCATTGTGTGACGCCTACCAGCTATTCAACAAGTCTTAACCTCTCACGCCCCCAACACAATCCCCCAGCACTCTAATGTTGGGGATCTTTTCCTCTGGGGATAATGTGACTTGGTAAAGTAATGTGGTTATTTACAAGGTGGTTTTGTCCAATGTGATGTGTAGAGAATGCTGTTCTGGAGTGAGGCCAATAAAGTAATTGAAACTACTGTAGGCTTTGACTGATATGGGCTTTTAAAGGATGGCTGATCTAAGCTGACTGTAACTGTAAATAATTTGTGCAAAATTATGGAGCCATGTTGCTAAAATCTTCATTTTCAGCCCAAAAAGTTAGATATATTTAAAATTTGAAGTTGATGGCAGAGTCTTAAATGTGACTATGTGGATGTAGTATGCAGCATTTTCTCCAGAGCTTTATCCAGGTCGGGGGAAAAGAAAAAACTTCTAGAAACTAGTAAAATAAAATGTTGTTAAAGAAAACTAGACTCAAGATATCAGCATGTGCATAGCCTAATGTTAGACGTCATTTTGTGCTGGTGTTGACTCTGTTCTCTGGGATGACACCAGTGGCCTCATTTCAAAAGAAAGTGCAAGTCAATGCAAGATACAGAGTCCAAAAAGCTACCAGTAAAATAGCCGCAAATGCCACAGCTGGAGATAACAGAAGAGGTTTTCAGGCCGTAGTTGAATGAAAGGTAGAGATGGAACAGCATTCTTGGTAGAGCTGAACAAGGAAGAAAGTTTTGCTTTTGCAGAGAAGCGTACTTACAAAATCTTACAGAGACATATATAACAACACAGCTGCAAGTAAATACCTCATCAGCCAATCATACATACAGAGGGAAGGATCAGAGATGGTCCAGTCTGCACCCTTGGCTGTGAACAGGCCTTAATCCTCTTATTCTCTCATACAAACACACACATACAGACTTGCAGCATACACACTTTAATTTTTATACAAAACAGTTTAAACGTAGTCTCAAATGCAAAGTACCAAAAAAAAAAAAAAAAAAAAAAATTGTATGAAGTTGTAACTGAAATGTGTATTTTATTGTGGAATTTATTTAGGCAAAACGTCTTTTCACCCTCATTTTCGGCATCGAATCATGGGGTGTCGTATAAATGTTAGCACCTTCACACCCACATTAAAATGTGTTTCAGGTGATTAATTTGCAATCAGACAGTGTTATAGTGTTTGGGTGTAGTAGACGGATAGTGATCCATCTGACCAAACCACACCGAGAAGTAGACAGGGATGCACTGTGAGCACATTAAACAAAACTGTAAATGTAATTGCGTTTTTAATCCACATACATGAATGTGGGTGGAACTGTGTAGGAAATTAAACAATGTGAATCACAACAATGATGTTAATAATAATATAGAATAGTGAAAACCAGGAAAATTGGATCAAAGTTGTATGAAACTGGTACCTTTATTTGTCTATACAGTTAATGCACATACTGAAAGCAAGCTGAATTATCATTTAACATTAACTTAAAAAGAAACGTCGAGCATGAAAAGTGACTGTTGACCCTCAAATGAGAAGTCAGTCATTGCTTCCAATGACATAATGATCTACCACAGTGCTTTCCTCACATACTCAGGTTCTGTCCTTGATTCCCTTGAATCCCCTGATTCACTGAAGACTGAACAATGAAATACTGAAAGCACACACACACACACACACACGCTATACATACAGAGCTCTTCCTGTGGCCGTGCAGTGTGTGTCATGTGCATGTTGTGGTGAGACTAGACTCACCACTGAGAAGCAGGGATCAAAGAAAATACAAAGGAGCTCTTAATCAGAGGGTCTGTGCCAGCCGGGCTGGGTAGAGTGCCATCTACTGCTCTATCCTTCCATCGTCTCTCTTTCTCCATCTCTGTCCCTCTTCCCCCTGAGAAGCTGGAATGGGGGCAGTTACCCATAGCGATAGTATACTTATCCTAGCTGATTGTTTTTGTGTTTTAACTTTAATCTCACCGTTGGCCCCAGCTGGCTCTGATTAGTGCTCTCACGTCACATTCCAACCCCCAACAGTCTGACACACACACACACACACACACACACACACACACATGCATGTATATGCACACTTGCCTATGTGAAAAATAATTCATGTATGTATTGGTGTAGGACCAAATGCAGGTTCCTTCCGGCTGATAACAGTATTTGTAAAACGAACCTGCCAACAGACAAAGTTAATTCCATCACTGTCATCATGTCTTTATTAGGCTTTGACTTTTACAAGGAACGAAACAGTGCATAAAAATTTATAGTACACTAGAATCTTAAAGATTATATGACATTAATTTGGTGGAAGCTATTTATTTCCCATATAATGGAGTCATGTGTATTCAGCATTCAGTAATCCTAAATGCAAATTTTGCACACGGTTAGTAGATGCAATTCTAATATTTCTAGGTGTACATAAGTACATACAGGCACATTGGTAGACATTCAAATAATTAAATACCAAGAAGTTACTGCATGTGTTTTTGTTGTCCTTGTGTTGATCTGAGCTTGTTTTTTTACATAACTAATGCAAAGTGGGCTACAAACGTCAGGTGCCATTGTGTGGCCTGAACATTTGTGTTTTCTTTCGCTCTGCATTGACCCTCTGTAACTATTTAGGATGCATGGAAACATACTTTGTCTACCAACTGAATTTGGTTTCTAACTGCAGTGAAAGTTTCATCCATTATGGTGAAGTTGTGACATGAGTCTTTACCTACAGTAATGATTGTTCTGCTTATGACACTGACTATGTTTATATGGGCTGTAATAATCCTACTATTGATCTTATTCTAAATAAGACAATATTTTGATGAAGGTGTTTACATGAGTTGCTTATATAATATTCTATTCATATTCCCATTCACATGTTACACAGCATAGTCTGATTAATGACACATGAGAAGCATGTCCAGCCTATGTCATATGTCCAATATTTTTGTGGGATTTTACCTTAAACCGGAAGTTCAACAACAACAACAACAACAACAACAACAACAAATCAAACATGTTGCTACCTTTTCACCTTTTGAGTTTTTATCTTCTATTTTCCCAAAAACTTTATGATACCCATTTCTCTCAAAATATCTAACATGGCGTTAGTTTCTGCCTCACCTCAGAAATGTTGGGACTTATTTTTAATGGTGCTGTCAGTCATCTTTTTTTCTGAGGCTCGCTGTAAACTTGCTGCTGGAAGCTAGAGTACGTGTCATCAAGCAGTTTGACTGCTGCAAATTATGTGTCGCTGTCACAAAACGCTGCGAAAACTCGAACAGGACGGCATACTGTGATTAAGGTGTACACATGTGTACAATAATGCCACTAAAACTGGAATACTCCATGTCTTAATTTGATTATTGCTTACTCCAACTATAGCCTTATTTGGAGTAAGGTAATCAGAAAATGCTGTTTACGTGGCAGTGTCTTATTCAGAGTGTTGTCTTAATCGGGTTCAAATTAGAATATCAGTGTCCATGTAAACATACTCGATGAGATCCCTACTTGTAGAAATAACCTTTTAATATAGAGTGAGGAAACTTCACCTAACCTTTCTTTGGTTTCTATTGCACCAAGAGTGATGATTAGAGCTGAAGTGAGGATCGTAGAAATGTTGCAGTCATGAGTAATTATCTCATCCTCATTTAGTGGCATACATATAATACCTGGGGTGCCTTTCCCTAACATTGCCCATTCTGTCTCAATCCCAAGGTCGGAGGGGAACTGACATTATGACTAATGAGTTTCTACTTAAACAGTAACTACCAAAATGGTAAAACCAATGGGTACACTGTAGAAAACAGCATGATCAGTTTGGTCTGTGAGGCGCTCTGGTGGAGATGAACTTCAAGAACTACTTCTCAAAGGCTACAACTTCAAGAATCTCCACAAGAAAAGACAGTGTCACATGGCAAATACAGCCTTTTACCAGCATCATTAATCAATAGCTCTGGCATGTTACAACTAAGGACACTGCGTCCAACAAATAATATATATAAAATACCATCAATAATGACTTACAGATGTTTTACACATGAAAGCATGTCAGCATCACTATGTGAGCCCTTGCTCTGCACAATCCTTAGAAAGCTGTTCAGTTGGACAGCTGAGCCCACATTAGTAGGAAAGCTCATTAACATCTACCGGAGATCATCCTGATGGACTGTGAAAAGCCAGGCTTAACACACCCTCCTGTGTAAAGGACAGCACACATTAATGTGGCTGGAGACACACATACCACATACAGGGATGGATGGCATGTGCATGGTTCAAATGCAGCCCCGTGATGGATGTTGAAAGCTCTATCATTTTATGTAATACTCAAATGCTCAGGACCAGCCTAGATCCAGCTCACTGAATTGCTCATCATTGTGTCCATTCATATTTGTGAATTAAGACAAAAACATTTTGGCAAATTCAGTGGTGTTAAGGTTAATGGTTAATGCTGCACTACTGAAATGATAAACATCAAAGAACCGCTGAATCTCTGATCTACTTTTTCCAGAATGATCACAAAGACAAAGAGATGCTTAAGGCACCTTTAAATTTACACTTCACAGTGTCAAGCCCACATTTAACTCTTTAATTGAGGATGGAAAAAGGCCTCACGCTCCGATGGGGTAAACCTAAGGCAGAAGCTAGTCCCATGAATCATGATAGTCGACAGGTTGCATGATTAAGGAGCAAATGAAAAAGAAAGTAAGTAATTCATTCTGCTAATTCAGGCCCTTGAGTTGAGACTTTCTCTTCATCTTCCCTGACCATATTTCTAAGCTACACCAGCTCCATATACACAGCTGACCACAACTTTCCCAGCGGCTGCTCATTAGAGTGTGTTATAAGGGGTGCCAACAACAGGCTGGGACACTCCTGACACTCTAAGCGGGCCGCTTTGAATTAAGTCTCTAATGAAAACCTAGCGGTGACCCAGAATTTGACTGGCTACTTACTCAGAACAGACTGACAGCCGCCTCACCACTGGACACAGTATGAAACTGCTTTTATAGGCCGACTGCTGCGTTTATACATGTGCCAAAGGAGAGCAACAAAGAACCAAGGCTGGTCAACTGAATGAGTAACACAAACAGCAAATATGGAAAAGAATGTTGTATTTGGTATGGTTAGCTGGCATTGTACACATACAACTAATCAAAACTAATTTCTCTGTAGATAAGGTCTTTTTTAAACATATTTATTTATAACAAAACTAAAATTTATTTCAATTTAGTTTTTATGTTAATTGCTCAGGCCAAAGGACATATTTTATTAAAATGAATGTGTACTCACTGAAGTAATTGCTGAGATCTCAGAAAGAGGCATGACTGGGGAACAATCATGACAAATCAGATGATCAGAACCTCTAAGTTTATCAGACATATTTTAAACTTTAAAATTAATACCCCAGCTCTTTGTTGTAAACATCAGTAACATATTATGGACTTCTTGATTTTCAACTTTGAACTTTTCTACTCGACATAGTTTAGTCGTACAAGCCCAATGAAAAGAGCAAAGTGTTAGCTCTTTGGTGCGCAGACTGTGTGCCCCCTTTCGATTCATGAATGTGCACTAGTGCAGAAAACTGGGCTGGGTAAAGAGAAATATAGATTAGAGGGTGTGGTGATGAATAAGTATGATCTCTGCCAGTCACATCACTGGTCATCACTCTGAAACAGATGTGCCAATGACTGTGATGCATGAAGACGACAGCTCAACAAATTATAGACTTTTTTTGAGTGGAAGGTACAAAGGTGCACAATGTGAGCACACAGCACCCCACATCTGCAGCCAAAGACAGGTAGTGTGCATTATTTAAAACAGTTATTTTGTACAAAAAAGGATAGAAATTATTTCTAAAAAAGGAGATTGCATGCACTTGATTACCTGAATTTCAAGGACAGGAACACACCAAACCATTTGAGTTCTGCCTCAACTGACAGTTGCACTACCATAAAAATATGACCCATGGTTTTAAATTCTGCAATGAGAGATTATTGACAACATTATCGTTGGACTTACTTTCAGCTTTATCTCTAAATAAAGTGGTAGCTAATCTGGCTATAGTGCTGACTTGTTTTGAACATGTATGACCACCTCATCACTCATGTTTTTTGCCTTGCTGGACCTCTTTTTGGCAATGTCTTCATGTTGTTGGCTCTCTGCTGCCTTAATCCAAATGTAACAGAACCCACTTTCGAGACAAACAGCACATTTCATTTTAACCCCAGCAGCTCTTGCACTGAAGCTGTCATGGGTATTTTTCTGAGATTTCAGGTCCAGACCAGTGGCAAATCAAATTGTAAAACCAGAATAAATCAGTACGAAAACATAGCGATTACAGATGCATTCATTCAGGTCACAGGTTTTACTCAGGGGCAGTTTACACGGTGCAAATTTTTCACATCAAACGAACATTTTTGTTCCTTTTACATGACGACAAAGGGCTGCTGCCCCGGAAACTGCAAATGTCTGAAACCAGGTTCCAGAGCGGAGTCCTTTGAAACCGCAACCTTCTTTCTGGCTGTGTAAACTGGCAAGCAGAGTGCCTGTGAATGCGGTGACTACGCTAATGCTAGCGCAAGTGAATGCATTTCGCTTTAGTCAATACCAAACTCTGATTAAGCACTCTGCAGTGCACTGAAAGCGGGTCGAATATGATGACAGCCTAACGAGGCGAATTTAAATGTTCGTAGCATAATTCTAGAAGTCAGTCTTCTTTCTTTAATTTGCGTTTAGGACTTAGCAGCAACAGGAAGTTAACAATTTCTACAGCTCCGACGATATATCATTACAAACTTACACCGCCGACTACTGGCTTGGCATGTATATTTCAGCATTTTGGTTGTTCATGCAAACACGGACATATTTTCAAGACACAAAGAAAAGACCTTTGCCTCATAAGCGTTTTTAAAAGATGGTCCATCAAGAGTAAGCACATTTAAACAGTTCTACTTGTGTAAGCACTTCATAAGCAAACTGCCGATGGTGGAGAACAGATCCCTCTCCATAGAACATTGACAATCCTAACCTAAACACACAAGCACAACAATACATATAAACACACTCCCATAAGTAAATATGGTTTGATGTCCTTTGACAAGCATGCTGGAAGACCCTTGTCAGTGGTTCTGGACAGGAGGGCTGGTCTCAGCTGAAAGAGGTAGCTGGTGTTGGTATCCACTGAGGAACCTGACGGACAGCACAGCGTCAGGAGACTGTCGCTCATCATCACATCACATGTCTGACCAGCCCCACAACCACGCCAAGGTAAGGGTCAGACAAGGCTGCTGCTGATCATCGTGTGTGTGTGTGTGTGTGTATGAGAATGTTGAGAATAAACAGTTGTGAAAAATACTCCATATGCAGTTCATGTCTGCATCTGTATGTCATCCTCTGACACATGATTTGGAAATGGAAATCTACCTTTAACTCTGCAGCCCTGGCTGAGTTGTGTCTGCCTCCAGGCCAGGATTTTTGCAGAACTGTGATTTTGATGTTCTTTTCTCATGATTTACTTTATCTGCATTAATGTGAAGCAAGTGCACACATCCACCTTAATAAAAGAGGCTCACCAATGCCTCTACTTCTTGAGAAGACTGAGGCGTGTGGGTCTGGGTGCCTTGGTCCTCACCACCTTCTACAGGTGCGTTATGGAAAGTGTTCTCATGTTCTGCATCACGTTGTGGTACTGTAACTGCTCTGCTGCAGACAGGAAGGCACTGCAGCGGGTGGTGAAGTCTGCACAGAGGATCATGGACAGCAGCCTGCCCAACATCAGTGACATTTACACCTGCAGGTGCAGCAAAAGGCGCCCAGCATCTTAAAGGACCCAATTCACTCTGCACATGGACTGATTGCACCCCCCACTCCTTCAGGCAGGAGGTTGTGTAGCATCAAGGCCAGGACATCCTGGCTGAAAAACAGCTTCTTTCCAGAAGCTGTGAGACTGCTGAACTTTTTGCCCAAACACCATTTAGTTTTTAACACTACCACCTGGTCTGTTT
>JAPZDX010000023.1:1720293-1730690 GCA_029783625.1 Naso annulatus | reverse complement strand
TTATGCTTATTACATGTAACATGTAGTGTCAGCTCTGGCTGTAAAAATTACATGTTATATTTATCCAAAGTAGTGAATGTGATGTGATAAAGGTGCTGACATTCTAAAAAAATAGTAAAAAATTAATATAGTCTGACACCAGAATGATTATGAACTTAAGATGCAGTTTACATCCATGTCTGTCCAGACTAACATATTAAATGAACCAAAGACTTCAATAAAAAGTATTAAGTGTACTTGGTAAAACGTAAGTTATCACTATTCTGACATTTATAATTGCAGTAAATAATTTCTAGCGACAAACATGCTGTCCTCACTTGTTTTTACAGAGGACTACAGGGGACTGACAGAGAAGCCTTGTTGCATGGTGCAGTGACCATCAGCAGAAGCTCGATATCAGCAAAACTAGTAAACTTGTGGTGGACTACAATGCTTTAAATATGGATGCTACTGCAAAGACGCTAAAATTTCTGAAACTTGAATGTTTCACACACTTGAAAAATGGCAAAAAAAAAAAAAAAAGAGATTTTGTCCAATTGGACATTTGTGTAAACCTTTGCCATTTGTGCATTCATTTCTTAAATTAGGACCAAAACTTTTTTTTTTTTTGTCAGATTTCAGTGACTTGACCTTTGACTAACAAATTCTAATCTGTTTGTCCTTGACTTAGAGTGGTAATTTGAGCAAAATTTGAAATGAACTCCACAAAGAATTCTTGACATATTGCTTTAACAAGAATGGGATGAATATACAAATATATTAATGGACAGACTGACTGACATCTTGAAAACATGTCTCCAACTACAACTGCTGCCAACATACACCTTTAAAAGAGCAGGTGCAATCCACAGTCATCAGGGCCATCATTTTAAAATAATTTCTTGTTTTCTTTTAGATCTTGCCACTTAAATAACAACGCTCACAGATCATACTCGTGTTCGGCATGTTTTGCAGCAATAAATCATTTAAAAAGTAACACAATTGCAAGAAGCTGTGGGCTACTTTGTGACTATTTATCCTGTTTATTATTTATTATTATTTACAATATAAGTACACACACAGACACAGACACACACGGTGTACAAGCATACAGACAAACAAGACTTTTGTTGGACATTGCGTTGACAGTAAGTTTCAGTGTTCTGGAAAGCTGCCCTTGCTCAGCTCAGCTCAGCTGCCTCTCCATTATGCCTCCTATAACTTATTTATGCCACAATATTTTATTGATACACACATACCCGCATGCAGGGTCATGTTAGGAGAGACTGTGTGTGCATAAAATATGTGTACACATGAAAGTCGGTGTGACAGAGTGTGGGCAGAATGTGTGTATACATGTGAACTTAGTGTATGTACTCCTAAAAACACATTGTCTGTTCAAATTGTGAATTCCGCCCACACTTCGTGTATTTGCCTGAGATGGCTGCCATGTGAAATTTTATATTTTACAGTATATGCCCTCCATCTCTGATGTGCTAAATGTGATACAGTTTGCTGGATTAGATAGTTACTGTACACTGTTAATACAACCACCTCACAAAAATCAGTATGCACAAAAAATGTTTCCTTTTTTTTTTAACCTTTATTTATTCAGGAAGGGTTCCACTGAGAGCGAACTCTCTTTTTCAGGGACGCTCTGATCACACTTACACATTTACACATTCACACCTGTAAGCTGCCCAGTACAGCGGCAGGCTTAACTGCGGCTACTGGCAGCTACACTGGAGCGAGTGGGGTCTAGGGGCTGTGCTGAAGAGCCCTCAGAGGTGGAATACGGGTGGGGCTTCAATTCCACCACCCACATAAATCCAATTGGTTGGGGATTTGAACGGGTGACCTTCTGATCACAAACTCGCCTCTCTAACCATTAGGCCACCACTGGCCCCCTTTGAGAGTAGGGGGAGAGTGTAGGTAACATCGTTTCTGTTATTGAAGGATGTGATTTCCTGCTAAATGCTAAACTTGATATTACCCACAAACAAATGTGCAAACTGATCTGCTAAGGGCGCACATTGAGAATTGCGTCTTTCAAATGAGCAAGATACAGCACACTGTCAGTTAAGCACCTTTACCTTGATGAATATGCAACGTGGGGCGTTTTTACCCGAGTGTGCAAAATACATGGAGGATTTAATGTAAATACATTAATTTAGCACAAGCACTGCGATTTTGAGAGCTGTGGCAGTGATTGTGTCTGTATAGAATACATTTGAAAGGAAGGGGTTAATCTGCGGTGTTGTGCACAGCTGGCTGCTGATACTGGGGTGAGGAGGCATGGGCCAAAAATAAAGAATGCATAGAGAATGTGTTGTTACCACTTGTGCTAACATTTTTGGTACGAAAAAAAAAAGCATACATATTGCCTATCCAGCAATTCAATTTTGGAGCTCTTGGATGAGCTCAGGGCTGATTTGGAGCTTAAGACTCCTGGCTGCACTTTGTTAAATCATTCCTTGTAAAATGAATAACAAACATTATTTAGAATAAAAAAAATATGATAAAACGCAATTTATTTTATCGTATGTATTTTGTTATCTTATTTAATGTTTTTTTCCATTTTAATGTAATTTTCATGTATTCCTTCATTTTCTTATCTGTTTTTTTTTTTTTGCAAACGACCTCTTGTTGTAGCCTATAGCCAAACCAAACACATCATTCAAAGTAACTGTAGCCTAAAGAAAATTAAATCAGCGTTTGTCTTTCTATTACTCTCTACTTTTTTGCAGTTGGCACGTCTCTCCTCCAGTGTGTTCCTCGCTTCATTTTTTGTTTGTGCTCATCATTCTCTTAACTCTTCTTGTTGGAAACCACTGAAACACACAAAACCCTCTTTTAAATAGCGCCCCCTCCACCATGTTTGCACCTGTTGCCAGTCATGCAGTTATCCTCAGTTGGTCCACAGCAAAACCTGCACCAACAAACTAGCAATATGTTAGAATGCACATGCAAATTAGTAATGTATTTGGGATCTTAGTAAATCAGGCCCTAAAAGCAGAGGTCTAAAATAAACATTCCGAGTTGACTGGGACACAAATATTGGGACTACATCGCTGGCTGCGTCTGACACGTTCTAACCCAATCTAGCATATGCTATACAGCAGAATCATCGTAAATGAACTGAAGTTCAGGGGAGTTTTAATGTCTGTTTTTTTGCATCAAACTGTGTCGAATTACTAATGATGCACATGAAGTTTCTCTTTTTGCTCCAATAAAACCCTGATAAATTCGAACAAATTTGAATAAATGGTATGCAAACTTCATTGATATAGCACTCTTCCAAATTTTCGACTATAAAATGCTTTACAACACAAGTTAGCATTCACTCATTCACACACAAGTTCGCACACTATTTCCAGGTGTTTTCTCTGAGCAGTGCCAACCATCAGGAACTCATATACAAACATTCACACATAGATGGAACAGCCATTCGGAGCAATTTAAAGTTCAGTATCTTGCCAAAGGACACTTCAACATGCCGAGGGGAGAAGTCAGGAATCAAACCACCGACCTTCTGATGAGCTACAGCTGCATGATGCATTGTTCATACTATATTAGCTGTACACCAAGTGGTTCCGCACATATGCAGTAGAATGTTCTTGTAGGCATGTACAATATGCCCGGACATCAGCAGATGGCAAAATTTATGTCACTTCGGAACACAATATTAAACTGGCATTGACTGTTGCTCATCATTAACAACCATAAGTGTATGTTGACGGAGCCCACGCTGGTTTCAGGTAAAGCTCCTCAAGAAAATAACTGACTCATGTTTACTAACTACTTTTTAGTCAAACACAATCTCCTGCTTCTTATTGGCCAACATCACACTTAAATTGTCAGTGAGAGTACATGAACAGCACAGCAGTTAATATACAACATACAATGTCAAGATCACTGTTTTATAACTTTACACCACATAGTCCAAACTCTACACTACTCAAGTATCCTGTGATTGAAGTCACTAGTATCAGCTGGAGCGACAATTTGGGGAAAATAGCCTGGATGCAGTTTGAGTGACGGGTCACAGACCACAGTGACTTCATCGTTTTAGTCGGCAGAGTGACAGAAGCAGCAGCAACAACAAGTGTTTTGCTGCGTGCTGCCGCCAACGGTGGTGAAGCAGATTGGGTGAAGTGGATCGCCCTCAGCCACAAGTCCATTTCTGATGCTCTGCACAAAGTGTGTCTCCAGCCCTCTTGTTGTATGACAGAGCCAAAACAGACGCGAGAGCGGGGCTTTAAAAAGCGCTTCCCACCACTCTCACAATCTATCTCTTTCTCTTTCTCGCCCTAATTCTCTCTCTCACTCTGCTCTCACTCGCTCGCCCTCTTTTTCTGAACCCTTACAGCCCTGTGTGTGTTTGTGTGTGTGTGTATCTCCCTTGAGCGAGCTGTTAAGTGCAGTCTCCAAAAAACTCCACAAAAGCCCATTTGCAGTCAGCTACAGCCCAACATACACACAAGTACAGAGTGACACTAACATGCATAGGCACATATACACACAATTACATTCACACACTGAGACCATCACACATGGAGACACACAATCTCTTACACTTGCACACACGCACACTTTTCACACTTCCCTCTGGGCAAAAGAGGCAGAGTGGCAGAGGCGAGGCTAGGATAAATGATACAATGATATCCAGGCCTGACTTGTCACTGGAGTTGAGAGAGAGGATGAAGAAGAGAAGGATGAAGTGGAGGAGGGGCGAGCGGTGGCAGCTCTGAATACAGGAATTATTCTTGATCGTCTCACACTGTCACCACACATTATGCTCAAACTCTTGCTTGGCAATGTGGAGAGAGAGCAAGAGAGAGAGGTTTGGAGTGGAGTTTGGGGGGTGCTGAAGGGCAGATATAATGACCACACTCTGCTTTCACACTCACTGTCTCTTCTCTCCGCGCAGCATACTCTGCGCGGCCTCAGCCAGCCTCACATTCCCTTTTCTGTTCCTCCACTTTGTCCCTGACGTCTATTTTCCCCTCTCTTATCCTCCCTGCATTCGTTCTTTCTGTCTTTCACAGCAGCAGTGAGTAGCTTTCAGGGAGAGAGTGCACTCATTTGCTCTCTCTCGCTTTCTTCTCTCTCTTCAGTTAAAGCGAGGGGACAACATGTCCCTCTGGGCATGTCACAAAATGATTAACTAATAGTTTTGAGTTTGTCAAGTATCCAAATGGTGTGCGTATGTATGTGCAGTCCATTGTGTGAGGACTTCAGTCTGTAACATTAGGCCGGCTATCGAGATCATAGCCACAGTTATGCCATGAACAATAGATATAGCTGCACATGCATAAAAGCTGCGAGAAAGCCAGTGGCTAAAAATGTTACACAGTGAATGACGTCGATAGAAAGCTGGAGACATATTTTCAGAAGGCATGTCTAATTTATTATAAATCCAGCAGATTTCTTGACAGACTGAAAGGATTTGGACTTCATGACAAACCAGACTGGCATGTTGAAAACTTAAACTATTACGTACAGTTCACTTGAGGAAACCAAAAGCATACATTCAGTTTTCTGGTGTCTTTACCCCATCTTCCTCATTGATGTCCTACAAATTCATGTCTACCAGTCGCTGGGAGACCACAGCAGGTCACTGAGCTTATGATGTTGCTGAGGGCCAGTGCTGACGTAGCATTTTTTTCTGAACGCTAGTGTCTTTCTTCAATTGTTCTCAACAAGGAGAGAATTTGTGCAGCAGGCGGCTGCACAGAGAAAAAGACCGCTCCACTTTTTATGTGCTGCCGCTCTGAGCGCTTCAAGAGCTTCAAAGTTTAAAATTTGTGTTGTGTTTGTGTTGTGTTGTTTCATTGTTTCAATGAGTGGTACATCGGTCGGGACTTGAAGATGGAGGAGAAGCTGGTGTTGGCCGTCTCCATGTACCCGGAGCTGTACGATTTGTCTAACCAAAACTATCGTAATAGAGAGAGGAAGGCCTGTTTGTGTGTTTGTGTTTGTTTATGTCATGTTCCCACATCCTCCTTGATCCACGTCTGTTCCCTACAGCTGTGATAGTGGGTCCATATCCGTTTTAAGCTTATCATCCATACAAGGTATAGGGGAAAGGATCCAACAGCCGCTTTGGCCAAGAGCCCTTTGTTGAAGTTTCTGAGTGATGGTGTTTTTTCTCCCCAGAATTTGAAAAAGTAGATGTTGTCTTTTGTAGTATTAGGTGTTTTGCCAGTCTAAATGACATGTTTTGCTGGTGAACTTTTTTAATGTCTTCCAAAATATTGACAGTACACATAATTCAGGCAATTACTTTTCCTTCAAAGTATATGTTGGAAAGCAAATTAGCAGTATAAGGTAGTAAAGATGGCATGTGGGGTAAATAAAAAACTGAGTCACATCTCATGTATTTTACTAAGAACTCCACAATGGACAGGTTGGTCTCAATCTCCCGTCATCAAATACTGACACTTTGTTGGGGCATTTGGTGTCTCACAGATGCAGAAGGTACTCTTTTGTTCTACATGAGATGCACCAGACTTCCAACACACCAACGTAAGCACATTTGTGTATATTTTAAATACTTAGCAACTTCTCCACCCTACATACTTGAGAGGTGGAGGGCAAAGTAAAGAGACAGGGCACACACACGCCTGTTGTCCAAATGACTTGACTTCTTGACCTGTGCCAAACCGAAAGTTAAACTCAAAGTTAAAAAAAAAACACAGCAAAACAAAACAAAAAATAAAAATCTTTTTTGTACCTCCACAATCAACACAACACAACCAACCATGTGTGAATCTTTTCCGAAATCAAGCCTGGGATTTTTTTCTCAAAACCTGACCAAATATTTCTGGTGCCTCGACCTAATCTAACTGCAACCACTTCACAACATACACCATGTGCTTCGAAAGGTTTTGTGGCAGGAGGGCTTTGCGCGGACACAGAGGTTAAAGGGTAACTTGTACGTCTGTGTCAGGGGCCAAAGAGCGTGACAAAAGCAGCAATATTTAATGAAGTGGGATAAAAGGTATTGCAGTGGATGATAAAAAGCAGCATACATATTAGTTAACACTTAGGAGACACTGGCTGGGAAACTAAACTTCATCAACAGGCTACCCAAGTAAAGTCTGACCAAATATGGTTCATGTTGTCGGTTACACTTCTATTTTACTCGAATCATGTCAGCTGTCAGAGGTTTGCACGCTTACAGTGTGTTATTTACCGCAGAATGAGAGCCTGCTAGCCAGCCAAAGTGACACTGCAAGAAGTCACACAAGTAAATAATGCTTGCATTCATGTGCTCTTGTTGGTGTGTGATGTTAAGTGCATGTGTGTAGAACTGAAGCTAGCAGTCGTCTGCACTGATTGATCGGAGAAGAGAGACCTTCAAGTGTGTACACTACCCCCACCCCTCCATCCATTCCTGTGTGTTGTTGCTCTTATGATGGGTATCAGTATATTAAACAAGGCTCAATAGCAAAGAAACCAGTCAGTCAGTAGGATAATAGCCTGACTGTGTAAATTAAAGTATGTGGCCAATTCAAATACAGAATGTATTGTACAACCAGTAACAGTATTATACACAGCTGTCTGCACAGGTGTGCAGTCCAGTTTCATTTTTCCTTAATAGACCAATTAATGATATTTTCCATGGAATGATTTATATAACAGTAAAATAAGTTTTTTTTTGGTGTTTTTTTGTTTTTTTAAATTTTATGAATGAGAAAAAAAATTGCAGTGGTTTATATGAAAACAACAGTGTCAGCTCCTGAAGAGCTTCGTGTAGATGCTGTGATAGCATTAGTTATATCAGAGCTGGAGAGTACTTCTTTATTGAAAGAAGAGCAAAGAACAGCACTGAAAATAGGATTTTCTTCTCGAATTATTTAGCACTTTACTGCATCATGGTTCACTGATCTGATTAGTTAAAGTAAGTCTGTAACAATGGTGAAATACACGGGATTTATCCAATCACCTGTCGGATATTTCTCATGGTTCCTGGCCTTTTCCAAGCAGTTTCCACGGATGACTGCTCAGATGGTTCTGTGTTACAGACATCTGGTATGTCAGGTTAATTTGATCTACAATCAGACTACATTAGATCAGCTCAATATAAAATATTAAATTGGACAAAATTATCTGTGTAAGGTTTAGCTGTTATGTCTTACCTAAAACAGTGTTAATGGCTTTATGCATAACAAATGGATTGAATTTGATCTGCGTGTTGCTGGCATACAATAACAAAAGAACTGGTTAAGGGAACTTTCGGTCCTAAAAGAAAAGTTTTATCTTTGCACTAATATACAGTATCATCAATATGGTATGTTCATTGCATTCCAGAAATTATTTTTTATGATGCTCTACTTAACCTTAAGTTGCAATCTCACCTCTTACTTTCTGTAAACGCTTTCCAACTTTTCACTGAATGCGTGGGATACCCCCTACATGAAACCTTTACTTCTGATCGTGACAAAAACATAAAGTAAATATATTTTATCATGGCCACAGCGTGTCCATTATTTTCCGAAAACAATGCTTGTTTAATTTGGTGCTGTGAACTCAGGTCTAGGTTAATAGTCAAAGCTGGAGGACGATTAGACTTTGGGGTTTCCTGCTTGTTAAAAAAGCAGACTAATATTAGTTTCAAAGAAAGTTACTGCCAATATAAAGTCTACATTTAAAGTGTGTATTTCTCCAAATTATGAATCCAAAATGCTTAAGTTTGTCTCGTAGGCCGCCAAGCATAACCAGTATACTCTAATCTAACTCATCTAGTTGTGATATATGTCATGCATTATTTTTTACATTCACTGTCAATATTTGTGTGACATTTCTGTACTGCACTTGTTAAGAAAAGATTATGGTGCAAAGTCAGATGAAAAGAGCATAGAAATTTAAAAGTGGAGGTGTTTTCACATCCTGAATTCTATTTATTGTTATATTAAAATTAACTTGGTGTGCAAGGCCCTGATCATTATTGATTCATTGACATAAATCTTAATACAACAAACATTGCAGTTCTAGCACAAGTTTAATTGTATGCCATAACTTCATAGAAACACAGTTAGATCTGCAGCATTAAAATAAAGTACACTGCAAATGGGTGCATGTCATTTTCTATTTTTATACTTCCAATTACATGTGCTGGGAGTGCAGGATACGTGCCTTATAACAACCCTTTGCATTGATTATACAGTATGACGCACAACTTAAACAACATTATCCACACATAAAACAGTGTTACAAACACCTAACAGCGTGACGTTCAACCAGCATCATTATGTATGTTGAATGCAGAATGATGGGACTTTGTTGGCTCTACTTTTCATAGCTCAGTGTCAGTGTAAGATAGTAACTGCAGAAACAAGCCTAAAGAATCACAATAAAATTCAAAGACTGTGACACGCAAAGTGCATTCTTATAAAGTATAGAGCAGATTTTTGAAGGTTCCTAGGAATGCAATAAACAAAAGGTAGAAATGGGACTTCTTCAAGTTTTTTTTTTATTACGAGAAATGGTTGAGACATTGACCTAAATCTGGACATTCTTCAGAAAAATAATGAGTAGATGACTCAATTACTGCCCACAGGGACTAATAACCAAGGCAATTATGGGGCTGTAGAAATGAGTAACAGTAATGAGTAATGTATTGCATTTTTCCAGTCAGAAGCCCAACACCGGTTAGATGCATATGGTAGATTACAGGCTCTTAGCAGTTGCCAGTGGCATTAAAACAATAAAGTATTATATTTGGTTATGGCAATAAGCAGTGCACATTCATCAAATGGAAAAGAACACTTGGTCCAAATGGAAAAATAGCATGCTATTAAAGCACAATGCTGTCTAGTGTTATATTGATTAGTAAATGGGGTGAGAGAGATAAGCAGCGTTATATCGTCTCTTTAAGATTTACTTTTTTAGCCAAGTGCTAAAACTAACATGCTCACATATGTTCACACGTTTGTATATGCGAATGCTCACAGTTCTGTGTTCTAGAGGAAGCTCTCAATCAACACCAAGAAATTACATCAGCAGATATTTTTATTTCAGACTTTGTTTATACTTTACGCATTTTGCAAATGCACACACGCACACACACACACACGGGCACGCACACACACACACACACACACACACGGGCACGGGCACGCACACACAGAGAGAGAGAGAGAGCTAGTATTTTTGCCAAAGTGATAACATCAGCAGTGGAACCCTCCCAAAGCCTACATACAATATGCCACCAAACCAGAGGCCTACAGGCAAGACTCCAACAGAAAATGACCAATGAATAAGTCAATTAATAAGGTTGGCTGTTTGGATCACTGCATGCTAGCTCATAAATAATAACATTTAAATCTCTATATATAATATCTATATCTATCTATCTATCTATCTATCTATATATCTATATATACATATCTATATCTATATCTATATCTATA
>JAPZDX010000023.1:1698771-1708975 GCA_029783625.1 Naso annulatus | reverse complement strand
TGGACCGACACCCGCAGCAGCTGCACGGCGCACATCTTCCTCCTTTTCTGCGGACAAAGAGAGGCAGCGAAGACACAGACACAGAGTTCCGCGTCGACGACACACGAGAGCGAAGCAGAGCGACGAACAGCGAACCCTGTTGGACTGAAGGGAGAACAACGTTTGATTTGTTGATCAATGATTTTTCATCATCACATTTCAAGCATTACAGATCTTTACCAAATGGTTTCAAAGTGCTTTGGTAGCTCTTTTTGTTTTATCACCTTTCAACACAACAGGTATAACAAACATATTTACCAACTGTTAATAAAAACATTAAATTACCACTGATAATAGAACGAACAATCGAAAGAGGCATTTAAATTCGCTACACAATATCAAAAACATTATTGATCATAACTAGTAATAATGAGAACATATAATTTAAGACATATAGGCCTACCTGATATTGTCAATTGCAGGGTTCTGTTCTATTAATGGAAGAAATAAGCTAAATTGAAAAAACGTGACAAGACCCCCCTTCTACTTCCCTTAAGAAATCTCTGATCTCAGAGGTTGTGACTTTGGAAAAACTTGGACACCACATTAATGGACAGATTCATCTTTTTATGCAGAAATGGAGGAAACCACTGCAACTTTTGGGAGTTGACTATAACCTGGATTTAAATAGATAATATGGTGGACATTTCTCACTTCCTGAATGGGAACAAAGGACATTTAAAAAACAAAAAAACAAAAACAAAAAACAAACATGGACTCGATTCGTATTATTGTGGTATTTCACCCTAGAGGCTAATATGGGCTACTGTGCAAGTGTACAGAATAGTATTTGGCTAGTATAGGAGGAGTGCAATAAATTAAGAACAATGTAAAGAAGAACGAAAAGAGAGACTGAGAAGGGTTAGGCTGAAGCTAAAGCTTATTTGCCTACCCTTTTTTCTTATGTACTATGATGTAGGCTACATGACATTTACACTTGCACTTCACTTTCAATAGTAAAGAAACAAAGTTTGAAGGAAAACTGAAGACATTTTTGAGAGTAGCATATCTGCAGGCCCGCCGCATGCTTCATCTCAACATGGCACGAGCCCACAGTACAGCTACCCCCAAAAATCCCTGAATGGAGCCAGAGTGGTCAACTATAAAATACAAAAATAGAGAAACAGATACAGAAAAAGTGAATAAAAACAAACAACAAAGAATACAAAACCAAAAAATCAAGTTCCATATACATTACATTCAGTAAGGAGTTCAAACCTCGTTTTTATAATTATTAAACTTCTTGTGTTTAAACTTTTTTTAAAAAATGTGTATTGATGTGCACATTCTTGATTCCTTCTCCAAACTTCCATAGGTTTACACCTTTGACAGACATACAGTTGTTTTTGTTCTTTGTCCTTGCCCTTATTTTCTTGAATATACCGGTGCCTGTATCCCTGAAATGATGTTGATTTTCTCTTAATTCAAACAGCCTCTAAACACAGCTTGGATTGGGTAGTTTTTGGCCTTAAACATTACTAGTGCAGTTTGAAGATCAACTAAATCCTGGAGTTTTAAAGCAGACAGGTTAATAAACATTGGATTGATTGCTGCATAGTAATTAGCTCGATTAATGATTCTTATGGCTTTTTTCTGTAGGGTAAAAATTGGTGTTGGTTTTGTAAGTGTTACCCATACCTCCACACAGTAAGTCACGTATGGAACTATGAGGGAACAATACAGTATGTAGAGAGAGATTTGGTGCAATATTTCTTTGGCTTTCTATAATACTGCAAAGATTTTTGACATTTTTGTTTTTACATTGTTTATATGTGATTTCCAACATAGTTTATGATCAACTATCACTCCCAAAAATTTATTTTTGTGCACTTTCAATTTCTGTATTATTTATTGTAATTTTTACTTGATTATTTACATGTCTCTTACCAAATATCATAAACTTTGTTTTGCTTAGATTCAGCGATAATTTATTTCTGTCAAACCACGCCTTCAGTGTGTCCAGCTCCCTTTCTGCTGTGTTCAGAAGCTGTTCCAAATTTTGATCAAAGCAAAATAAACTAGTGTCACTAGTGTCTTCGAATGCTTTTTTTTAGGTTGATAAGCACCCCCACTGTGTATTCTTTATCTGTTGCTGTTAAAAACTCCTCTACTAATTCCATCACTGCCATTGAGGCGGACCTATTTGTTCCAAAGCCATACTGATGATCAGTCAGTAAATGGTGTTTTACTATGAAATTATCTAGTCAGCTCACAGATATTTTTTTCTAGAATTTTTGAAAATTGAGGAAGCAGAGAGATGGGTCTGTGACTGGAGAAAAGATGTTTGTCTCCACTTTTATAAATGGGAATGACTTTTGCTGTTTTCATTTTGCCTGGAAAGATACCGGTTTGGAATGATCGGCTACAGATATAAGTCAGCGGTGTTGCAATACTTTCTTTAATATCTTTTAATAAAAGACATATCAATTTCTGTGCAATCAGTGGATTTTTTATATTTTTGGATGTTTTAACAATGTCAAGTATTTCCTTTTCATCAACACTTCTGATGAAAATTGAACTGGAGTTTCTATATGCAGTATTTTCATTTTCACCATCTCTCTGCTCCACAATTTCATTTGCTAAATTATAACTTACATTTACAAAATAATCATTAAATTCATTTGCAATATATTTTTTGTTGTGTGCTGTTTGTACATTTGTTTCTCTTTGAAACTGAATGAACAAAATTTACAACAACAAAAAAAAAAAAGAAAAGAAAGAAAAGAGAAAAGGAAAAAAGAAAAAACATGAAAACATTGAGCCTTCTTTTCAAAACACAAGTTAAGACATTCAGAGTCCTTTCTTTCTCTTAGGGATGAGATTTTATGTCACGGCACATTGAAATATTTTGTTCATAATATATTTAAAGATTTATACCTGTTATTTGTAATTTTATGATTTTTTTTCCTGTAGTCTATTATTGTAAACACATCTTACACATACTCACACAGCAAGGTGACATTAATGTTTGAATGCCACATAAACAATCAAATCAAATGATAAAAATGGAATAATGAGCCTGTTGGTGTAACAAAAACACAAATAATTTCTGAGATTTCTGAGACATCCAGTGGTGGAATGTAAATGAATGAATGTAAATTTACCATTTCTAAAATTAAAGGGAATTTTATTCATTATTTGCCATCAGAAACTATCATAGACTACATTATTTCGCTGAGATTATATTGCTCTGAAATCTGCCGTCCTAAATAAAGCATCTGGCGTCTCTGAGGGTAGTACCGTGGTACTTTCATTTTTTTGAATGCAACACTTTAACTTGTAACGGGCAGGCCTATGTCAGGTTGATTTAGTGGCTTTATTTTACTCCGTTAAAAGTTCTTCTGCTGAATACTGCACTGAACAACATGTGACTCGGGTCTCACTCGCGCTCGGGACGACGAGTCAGACGCAGTTAAACGTTATTTTGATGACTCATGCTTTTCCTGCTTTTGGTCGTCATCGTTTAATAAAGATTGTAAACAAATATACGTATATTCTCTGTTGCTAGGATACCTGACGCGTCACGGCGTTGCTAAGATACGGCTAACTGCGACGCCATTCCGAATCGTGTCACAGAATCCGTTGTTTTCAGCCCTTTTTAACGAGCAGTCTGTCGGTTTCCTCCGCTGAGGTATCGACCGTTGGCGGGATGGAGATCGTCCATGTTTACACGAAGCTCCGCAGTGAGTTTGGCCGCCAGTGTCTGCTCTCAGACCGGCCTGCTGAGCTGCTGGTGGATATTCCTGCGGACCCGAGTCTGGCCCAACAGTTCATTCGGAAATCCCACCGAGACCAGGCCCTGCAGGCCGGCCGGGACATGTCCGAGCACCAGGTGAGCTGCACCAAACGTCCTCGGTACCACCGAACTGTGTTTTCAAACCCTTTACTAAGACCACACTGTATGCACCTACCATCTTTACATCATTTGAGTATTATTACCCAGGATTTGACTCTGTGTTAATGTGCCGATAATGTTCTGACCTGTTTTTTATATTACAGTCACATGAAACTGCTCAAAGGGACACTTTCAGATGGATTTTGTTGACAGTTTAAAACATAAAACGATTCTGTTCACCTCAATTCAAAACAACTGAAAGCAAAAAGATATTGTTCATTAATGAAAATGACTTGAAAACAGTACTTCCTTGTCTATTCAAACATGCTCAACTAAAACCATAATGTCAAAAGACCTTCTGCACAAACTATTCACAGGATGATCTCTGCAAACAGTTGGTAGCAGTGCAAGGCCCCAGAGCCCTCAATGAATACTCTTTATTTATACCTGCACTTTAACATGTTATCCTTTGGGGTTCTGTGATCTTTTGTCTGTTGATCCATAAATACATCTACTACCACCAGTGCTTTAAGTGAAAAAATAAATAAATGCTCGGATTCCCCTTATTTAGTGTGTGTGTGTGTGCTGATTTTCACAAAACTAATTTAATTTATCAAACAAAGGCCTATTTTTATGCCTTGGTATTTGGTGTTTGACTATATATATTTGACTGTCAGATCATTCTTTGTTAAATTTAAATAGCCTATGATATAGACTTAAATTGTGCCTTTGCCACACCCGCACTGTGAATGTCATCATCATCATCATCGTTTATTTGTCAGACTCAAGGTCCATAATAAAAACATACAACACTCAATACATAAGAACAAGAGATTTAAAATAATAGACACGTTCAAAAAAGAAAAAAGAAAAGAGAGAGAAAAAATAAAGAAAACAGTGCTACACAAGACAATTATACCAATGTTTCCACGGAGGTGACCCACATCTCACATCACTGACACGAGGGCTAACCAGCTGAGCAATGATAGCATTCGGAGAAACATTCAGTCTGCAGATAAACTTATACATCTGATGTCTAAGCAAAGCCTGAAATGAGCTGACTCTCACTTTACAGAACAGCTCACTTGCACTACACCATCTCGGCTGTTTCAATAATATCCTCATGCAGTCATTGTAAGCAACCTGCAGCTTGTGAATGCTTGCCTTCTTAAATTTACACCATAATGGGGCAGTATAGAGCGGAGTACAGTATGCCCTAAAGAGACAGATCTCCACATGGTCTGAACACATGTTAAATTTCCTTCTTAGCATGTTTGCCTGAGCATAAAGGACTCGGCACTGTCTATTAATATCCTCGTCATCAATTAATTGATCTGTGATGAAATGGCCGAGGTATTTTGTTTTAGTACAGATATTCAACATTTGTCCTGTCAGATAAAAATTTGGAAATGTGAGGTCTCTGTCCTCTTTAGTATGACACAACATAATCATACTCTTCCTGGCATTATACAATATATCATGGTTGATCCCATACTCAGAACACATATTGAGCAATTGTTGCAATCCGGCACTGCTGGGGGAAAAAATTGCCAAATCATCAGAATACATGAGATGGTTTAAAAGAGTGTTTCCAATTACACAGCCTGTTCTACAGGCACCCAGTTGATGAGAAAGATCATCCATGTAGATGTTAAAAAGGGCTGGAGAGAGTAGTCCCCCCTGGTGGACGCCATGACTAGCACCAGAGCTGGTGGAGACTCTGTTGCCCCATGAGTCTTTATTTTTACTAAAAATACTTATTTTAGAAATTACTCAATATCTTTGCTGAAGCATCATATTAGCCCAAGGTCCAGGTATTCTTGCACAGAACAACACCTTGACTAGACCCGGCCGGTCTCAAGAACATCCTGTGTGCGACATGGTTTTGTTCCGTCATCCATGCTCCATCCATAACCCCTGGGGAGCGTTTCCTTTAAATTGTGTTTATTTTTCCAACTTCACGCTGTATCCTACCATCCAATCATGACTGACATGAATGAAAGATTTGTCGCTGTGGTTAATAATGATAATTACAGACAAACAATTAAACATTTAGTAAATCACAAGTAGACCTACTAAGTGAATTAAATTGCAGTAAAGTACAATACTACCCACCTAGTACAGATTGGAGCTCTTGTCTTGGTCGTCACATACCCCCTAAACTGCTCCTAACTTTATGTGCGGTGCCATAGCTTGGGATATTAATGTAGTCAAGAGAAACATGATCTGCACAGGGTGTAAACTGACTGGCTTATCTGTCATTTCTGTGTCTGACTTCTGATTTTGATGTTCTCTCCCCCATTTGATGCCGCTTCCGTCAAAAATAGACTTGGCACGTATTATTTGCAAAGCAGACTGGAGAGCTGCTTCTGAGACACACTGTGGCGCACATTTGGGATCATGAGCATTGACAAGAACGGCTGCGATTAGCTTACATGTTTGCGGTACAGCTGAAACACTCCTGTTACAGTAAGGTCTGTGGATGTCCTCCTCCACCTCTTATACTGAATCAGTTTAGAAATGTGGATCTTCACAGACAGCATGGTAAGGAGGGGTAACCAATGAGCATTTTAATATATGCAAATCTTTACTTTTTTCAGTTTCAAAGTCCACCTTACCAGGGTAACTATCATAACTGTGTGCTCAGTTCTGAGCATTGTGAAAACACTGGTAGACTACACTCATACTGTGCCTGAAGGCATCTTGTGTAGGCAGAGAGGACTGATGCTGGTGCTGTTTAGTTAACAAGCTGCTTTCACTACACTGGATATTTGGACATTATATAACAATAACTGCAGTAGCAATAGTTCCATAATTATCACATACTATACAACATAACACTACAACAAATACAAACAGTAACAAGGATCCTTGTTTTAGTTTTAGTTTCTCATCAAAATTTGAAAGTGACACTATTAATAACTAAAGTAAACCTTATCTAACCACTGCATTGGTGTGAAGGGGCATGTATCTCTCCTTAGCATCAAATGTGTTTACTGTGTTTTTTGTTGTTGTTGTTGTTGTTGTTTTAAATTTCTCTCTGTAAGTCTTTGGAAATGTGAGGATGTGATGTTGGCAGGAGGAGGACGAGGATTCAGAACACACGCCCTGGATTGTTTTTTTTCCCCTCCATCATGTTAAAACCCGACGGGATTAAAAGCCTCTCTCCACCCAGCTGTTTGTCCCCACATACTGGCCCTACTTATCCCTCCAGCCAGTGCTACTTTCCTTAAAGATTTAATCACACTGCGGTGGGATGTGTGTGTGTGTGTGTGTGTGTGTGTGTGTGTGTGTGTACCTTTACAACCAAGGCTTAGGATGTCACAGTTAGACATGAACACACATCACACATGCACATCACAATCGACTCTCAAACATGTTCCAGTATGAATGCTTTGCTACAGTATAATATTGTGGCTATTCAATTTGTTGATGTTCAGTAAGTGTAAAAATAAAAACTGTCTGCCTCTTATTGAACATTTAAAACCTAACACTGGCATATTTTGGCACAGTACCTTTAACAAGTCAGTAAATGTCAAGAAAATGTTCTCACTCTAAGAGCTGCCTCTGGGTTTTGAAGTCATTAAAGTCATTTTCAGGGTGAACATTTTATGTCGTATATTGTACAAATCCCTCATGTATACCATGATTGCACCCATCTAAGCCACCGCAATGACGCGTCAGTCTGATACATCATTGCAAGATCTATTACTATCTGACTGTTTCTGGCACTAACACAATTCATTTTTGACATGCAAGGACAATGCATGAAAAACAAAGACATTTCTGGTTCTAGTGTATCAACATAAAAAAATCCTGCCATAAGTCTAATAATTGTAGGATTAGGGCTTTCTTTCTTTTTGTGAAGTAACTTTTATGAAATTCAGCATATTTGCCGACAATTGCCATTGTTTGTTGGCAAAAATGACATTTAACAGTCTCTGCAATGTAGGGACCATTTAATTTCTAAAGGAAATGCTACATAAGACACCTTCAACCGGGTTTAGACATAAACTAGCCCCTTACTAAACAAACAGATGGCCACATTAATTCTATGCTACAAACAAAACATGTCCTCACCTAAATCGCTCTCAAAGAGAGAGGTGTACACACACACACACACACACAGCTGATGTTTCATACTCTAAGGTCTCATGCCACTGTTGCTGGGTTACCTGTGCAGTTAAGAAGCTAATGCCGGGTGAATGCTAATTCAATTAGGCTTTACTGCAAGGAGGCTGATCGAACTAACTCCTTTATTATAGGTGCTGTATGATATGTAATGGTGCGTGTGAGTGTTTAAGAGAGAGAGAGTCCCCAAGCGGTGTTACTGGGAAATCAGGTACCGTGAAAAACAGGAACAGTCTTACTAACTAACTTACTGATTGTAAATCAGGTGGTGGTCAGGTGGCATTATTACTCACAGCAACTGCTCCACCCGACATAGATTAAAGAGCAACAAAGTCCATCGAGGTGTGGAGGATGCGGATGAGTGGTGTGTTACACACACGATTTTCACCCAGGTAATAGGGGTTCAGGTTTGGTTTGAAACCAAATGTGAAACTAAAGGTCTATCTTTCATTAACCTAAACAAGTATTTCTGGTGCCAAGAGAACCAATAAAAAGCATCAGAATAGCAGCAAACTTTCCTAAACAGCCTTGATTGGAAATGACAAAAGAAGGCATTGTGCACATCAAAAACATGCAACAAAATGAATATTATTCAACATTTAGCCTAAGCTTTTTACAGAAACTTTATTCAGATGTAAGCCCCTTTGTAATCATTAACATTTTAATAAGTAACTGTATTTGTTTTGTAATGTAAGTTATTTTGTTATGCAACTTCGTTACATGTAACTAGTTACTCCCCAACTCTGCAAGTTGTAAATAAAATGTTTCCTTGTACAGTACTTGTACTTTTTTCTGTGAATCAGTCGTAGGCGAATGTAACATTTGGAAAACAGGGTTTGATCTGAACACATTAAATCTACAAAGAAAGCCTGTATTTATGCAGCTATGGACAGGGGAAATCACCATCATATCACAGTTGCACAGCATTAACAGGTCATTGTACACTTATATCATCTCAGTCTTATCCTATACTGTACTATAGGCATATTCAAGCATGGTGCCAATGCAGAGCAACTTCATTCATTAATACTCTAGCACAACAAGACAATTGACATGTTACATGAAAAAGTTCACAAAAACTCACTTAATAGACTTCCAGTCACATGCACACACTTCCATGACTGTGCTGTGAACCCATAATGATATCCCTTCAGGCTGTGTGTGTCTATGTGCGTGTGTCAGAGAGAGAGAGCGAGAGAGAGCGAGAGAGTGTCTCTGATATCCTCAGGGAAACACTGAGAGTGCTAGCTAGCTGGCGGAGTAGGTTTGTGGTGCAGTGTTAGTGTTAATGGAGATGTAAGCTCACAGGATTAGCACCCATAGGTAGGTATGTGTGTGTGTGTGTGTGTGTGTTCTTGACAGGCAGGGTCTTTCTTTCATTACATTAAGGCCAGTGCTTCTAAATCATTTACTCCTTCCGCAGTCTCAGTGGTGTCGGCTAAGTGTTAGTAATCTCCATCATACCGGGGTCTGCCTCAAGGCACTTTACTAACTACCTCACACACACTCACACAAACATGTGCTAGTACATACACACACACACAAGGTTTACTGCATCTTCACTCAGCCCTGACAGAGCGTGTCAGGAAAACTATATGTCCATCACACTCGCATGGGCATGAAATAGGCATCCATACCCTCACACAAACACACTCTCAGACGGCCTCACAAACAGCCGGCCTCTCACTCCGCTCTGAGAAACCCACTCTGCAGTCACGCAACACTTGATGCTGAAAGTAAAACAGGAAGGTCGACCTGGTACAGACGCGTTCTCGCCTTCTTGTTTCTCAATCACGAATGAACTTTGCACAAGAGATGTTTATTGTATGTCATGTCGAACTTCATCATCCAGAGGCAATCAGAGTGTAGTCCACACACACACACACACACACACACACACACTGTTGGTGACATTTACATTATCTACAACAGTCCATTGTAGTGATGTGTTTGAGGTTGCAGGTTTACAAAATGTAAGAAAGTGATAAAAACTTGTTCAATTTGAGATGCACCTAATTGTATTTAATAACTGCTTAGAAACTACAGTTTTATTTGTGTGCTGAGTGACAGCTCCTTAGACGATGTTCTAATGTTAAGATATTAAACCATTTGCTAAAATTGCCTCCTTCCTGTGTCAGTCATTGAAAAAAAGCTTCTTTTTTGTCAGTTTCACAAACTTAACACTAATGTTTGGTTTGG
>JAPZDX010000023.1:1666405-1680813 GCA_029783625.1 Naso annulatus | reverse complement strand
ACAGTATATAACCCAACCGGTGCTGTCAGATCACAGCTCACCTTGAGTCTTGGATCTGTTCCGAGGTTTCTGCTAAAAGGAAGTTTTTTGTCACCACTGTCACCTGGTGCTTACTCATGGGGGAATTGCTTTCACTTGTTGGGTCCAAAAAAACTTAATATATTTTAATCATAGAGTGTGGTCTAGACCTACAATATATGTATAGCGTCTTGAGAGGACTTTGCTGTGATTTGACGCTATATAAACAAAACTGACTTGATTTGACTTGACTCCACATCTTTCCAGTTGCTTGCTTTGCTGCTTATTGTGAAGTGTCTGTTTTGGTGTTTTCACAAGAAAGCAGGTCCTCTGCTCATGAATGGGCAGCAACTGACTACCAGTAATTGCCTTTGCAACACTTTATACACTACAACAGGATCAGAACAGCTTGTAAAAGCCTGTTTTTTACTGCATGAGCAACCATAAATCTGTTTTTACTACTACAACCAAACCCCAAAGTACGAAGTTTGCTTTAATGATCATTCTTGGTTGAACATCATCATAGCTGAATTATAAATGCCTACAGATGCTGTCACTATGGCTGACATACACCTTTTTTATTTTTTCAATGACAAATCTAATCTTTTACAACTCTGCATCAGGGGTTTTTTTTGTTGACATTTTTCTTTTTGACAAAAAATATAAATGTTATCACACGTCCATGTCACTTCAGTTCTAAAGAAGCACAAAAATTATAGGATCATACGACAATTCTTATCCACCAGTGGTCACACTGACATTAACAACATAGTGTGCAAGGTTGTAAAATACTCACTGGCCTAAAAACATCTTGTCAAACTAAGAAAAATGCACAGCCTCAAAAGCAAACCAACCCTTTAAAAAATAGATGACACTGTTTTATCCAGGATTTACATTGAGCTAGTGCTGTGGGAGCTAGACTGGCAGTGCATACCTCATTTCAAATAAAAGTTTCAATGAATTTACAATATTATTAATGTCATAGATTTAATTGTACCAAAAATGTTATGAAAAAAATGTTAAACGTTATTAGGATTTTAAATTCGGTCTTCTTGCCTGTGTAACAAAAAGTTCATTTTCACTCTCTTTTTAACAGTTACAGCAGTTTCGTTACAGATTTATGATCCGAGAAAAAATAACAATTCAAAGCAACTTAATTACCTCAATAACACCCCTAAAATCGCTCCAATTACTGATTTCTAGTAGGTGTTTTACATGTTTTATACTACAATTTTAACGGAAAACCCACACAAGCGTGAACCAATAATTTCTGTTTCTTATCACTGAGTTGCTTGTTGCTCTGCCCCTTTCTCTGAGGTCAGTGTATGATTGCATTTTGTATGTGTATGAGTGTTGATGTAGATGCAGACAGTAGTCCTGTGGTGGCAGCCAGGGTTAAGGCTCTTATAGAGAGGATAATCCAGGATAGCAAGGGGGTCTTAACTCACCCCTCCAACACACAGGGTGTCACTGGTTGGGAGGGGGGCAGGCAGAGGTGTGAAACTGAGTCCAAAATCTTTTTCAGCGTCGCTAGGCAGCCCAGTGTGCTGCAGGACGCAATCAAGGTATGAATGTTAAGTCAAGGTATGAGTGTTAAATTGCGTGTTTAACAAATGGAGGTTGTAAATGTAAAAGAAAAAATTTAAAAGGCAATATTTATGTGTACTTGAATTGATTATGTGTGTTTGACAGGTTATGGATCAAGTTACACAAGAGTCTAACCATCTAAGCCGGTAAAAAAGCACATTTTCTTTTGTCTTTTCACCACAGAAAGACAAGTGATAGAAAGACTAGGAGCAGCGGAGTGAGTAATTAAAAAAAGAACGGACAGAGTGAAAATGAGCTTATGATCTGAGAAAGGAGTGAACGAGGAGAAAAGCAAGGAAGCAGGAAGCAGCAAATGAAAGAAAGACAGAACAAAAAGGAAAAAGCTATGGAAGAATGAAAATGGGAGAGGAAAAGGTGGTTTGACCCAGAGGGGGAGGAGGTAGTCTGGAAGGAATGTACATTCTTATAACAGCAAAGGGAAGCAAAGACGAAGGGTCAAAGGAATGGCTGACAGAAAGAAAATGAGAAGAAAATTGAGGAAAGAGAATATAAAGAACAAGGATGGGAGGAAGCTGTCTTTCAATGATCAGATTTTTTTAAAGGAGGTTAAAAGGAAAAACAGAAGAGGAAAGACAGATGAAAACTACATATCTGAATCTCTGCTCTTGTCTCCGTAGATGAAAAAAGTGTTTTCTGTGTGTGTGTGTGTGTGTGTGTGTGTGTGTGTGTGTGTGTGTGTGTGTACGCATTTATGTTTGTGATTTGACAGATCTGGCGGGGGCGTTATCAGGCGAGGTAAATCGGCCTAAACCTGGTGCTAATGTCTTGGTGGGGGTGTGGGAGAGATTAATAAGGACCAGCTCCAAAAGGCTTTAGCTGGCCCGTTAAGATTCTTAACCCGCCTAACCTCCCCTGGCGCCACTGGGAATCCAAATGTCCCTGAATGTTGACGTAAAAACACAAGTTTCATTTTTAAAAGCATAATCAATCAGACCCTCTTGGTGTGGATTTTTGACTTTTCAGTTTGGGTAGTTGCACTCAGTTCTCAATAGACAGAGTTGCAGTTGAGTCAGATGAGAAATAAATTGTTGTTTAGTGGTGTAGAAACAGTGATGAAACATTTATCTTACAAAAACCCTTAAATAATTAACTTTAAACAGCAGGATAATCTTCTCTTCCTGACAGACAAACCAAACTGACACACCGAACAGTAGCTCTCACGCCCTCCTTCCTTCCTTCCTTCCTTGCTAAGGTTTAGGTGTAGGCTTGATAGTAGGGCATCACTAGACTTTGCAAAGGTAAGTGCCCTTTTGTCTGCCTTGTTCTTTAGTTTGAGGACAGTCAACTCAATGCTCCCAAAAGATCCCCTGTTTCCTTCCAAACCTTGTCGTTTTTATGATATCCATACCAAAAGAGTGCTGTGGAACGTTTGTCATTGCTTCTTAACTTCATAAATGTGTCACATGTAATTAATGCTGACTGCTGGCTGACACAAATAAAAAGCAGGGCAAGTTATTTTTCCATTTCATAACTGGACATTGCATCCAGTTATGAAAGGGAGATGGTCCATGATAGGTACACAGTGCATACATGGTTTAATATGCATGGCCTACAGCCATCATGGACAATTTAAATTTAAGACACTGTACATATATGTTGATGATACAGCTGTATTTATCTTAGTTTAACCATGTTGCCAATGCCTGCACTCAACATTAGAATTTAATATTACTGATACAATGGAAGCATTAGCAGGTGGTGTGGTGGTCACCATTGAACTGCGGTGAAAATACTACAAGAAATGTCAGAACATTAGAGGCATGCTAGCTGCAGATCAGATAAACAACATATCTACCAATTCCCAAATCTCATTTTATTATTTGCCCCATATTCTCTCTTATTTGCACACTACACACAGATAGTTGTTTTTTTGTGAACAAAACAATGTCACGATTCTCGTTAGTGTCTTGTTATTTGGACTCACCATGTGCCAATTTCAGTATGAGATTCATTAACATTTTCTCTAATCCCATCTTACTTGTCACAGGATAAGTGTCATTTGGTGTAATTTGTGTCCTGTGTGTGATGACGGTGGGACAGGCCCTGACCTAATCTGTACTGAGTTGGATTGAGACACAAATCTGGATCATTACTGATTCACAGCAATGGCTCCCTGTCCTCACCCTCTGGTGAGGAGTGATAATCTTTGTATTTGGCTCCCTGCTGCTGTTTTTTGCTCTGTGCTTGCACAGGGGGTTGAACAATAAGGTATACAGATATAATGCAACTGTTTATATCTGATTTTTTTTTTCTCTTCAGTATTGGTTTCTGACCATATCAAGGCAATAAAAACAAGTAATTTTACAGCTGTCACAAATTTCTCAAGATTTTTTAAATTGTTATTGCTGGTACAGACTTAAACCAAACTAAATCATATACACCATATCAAACATACAGTGCATGCTACTATTATACAATGCATTACATTTATCATAATGTAATATAATGCCTCATATTTTCCAGCAGCAAGGCTGTTCCTTTTTTTTTTTTTTTTTTTAAACCTCATGGTACTTTTCCTACAACTCATCTCTCTTTTTCTCTCCGTATCTCATTAGATCACAGCCATTGGTTTTCTCTTTTCCCCCACCTTTTGTTTTGATGCTGATTCATTACATCAGTGCATTCAAGCTCTAAGGATGCCATGCTCTCTCTCTATGTTGGTTGAGGTGGCTCATGTGTTTTGGTTGCCCCCTAATGAGAGATCAAAGTGTTGAGGTCCTGACCTTTAGGGGAGGTGCTGGGAGAGGAGCTTTAAATCTTGCACTCCCACTCCCTTTACTGTGATAAAAAAAATTTATCCAGACCAGCACATAGTTATAAGAAGGTCCGGGCGCATGTGCAAAGGTCAATAGCTGTGACAGTAGTTATTCTACAAGTAATGACAAGGATAAGAGAATATACTGTCTACTTTGAACTTTTTTTGTAAATTGACCATTTGTTTTTAAGGTGGGAAAAAAAAAATCTATAGTGAACATATGTTTTATTGGCTGATACTGATGAAACTCACAATGGAAATTCCTCTGAGACAGAATTTAGGACACCTTGCTTTAAACCCCGAGATAATAATTGTAATAAGCATGTAATTTAAATTCTCACCATAGACCTCAAAAGCTAGAGTCAGTGCTCATCAGTTTTTCCATGTTACACATTCAAGCTATGCCATTTCCCAGTGGCCTTGGCATATTTTCAGTAGTGAACTCAAATGCCCACTGGGTCAATTTTAGGCCAAATGTTGGATAATTACATAAAATATTTTGAATTTAGTCGAACACTGTGAGAATTTACATCAAAGGTGGAAACTTAAATGAATTGGAAACATATGATTTTGGCCCAATTTGCATGTTTTTTTCTGGGTAAGGGTAAGAATTCTGTTTCTGTTTTTAGAAACACAAGTCCATTTTTTTTTCCATTTAACGTTCTTTTAAGCTAAGGTAGGCAGTTTGTCTTTGGTGTCATCGCACAAAAATTTCATCATAACCTTTCAGCATATTGTAATTCAGGAAGTGTGAAAGAACACTAGTCTCATCTTAGCTCTGTATTCAGACCGTGATGGAACTTGGGCCAATCAGAATAATTTCAGTGTGTATTTCTATTGGATGCTCTACACTTGGTTTCTTAGCGACAGGTGACGTTGCTATGAGCTAACTGGCTGTTGAAACAAGTGATGTACCTTATATTTTAAAACTGGCCTCTGGTGGTACTGGTGTCTGCAGGCGACATCGGCTTGAGTCGAGCTGAGACGGACCAGTTTACGCACTGCAACTTTCCCTGCAACCGTTTCATCTCATACCAGATCTTTGGTGCAAACTTGACTTTAAAGAGAGAGTGACAACAAACAAAATAAAATGCAAGCTGAACCAAAACAGGGAGGGGAGGGTGCAGCAGAGTTGCTTGCCAAGGAGTCTGCGGCTACAGCTAGCTTTATTTCCAGATGTTACCTACCTAAGCTTTAATATTGTGCACATTTTTGCTTTTTTCCAAAATAGCCAACATTTTAATATATGTGAAAATTAAAACTCAAGCCTAGCAGCTTGTTATTGGCCATCTTTGCAAGACTGATACAGAAAGCGCTACAAAAGAGACAAACAAATTATACATTACAAAGGCAAAAAAATCCAAATTCACAAGAAGCTAGTCTTAATTTCCTTTCTTTACAATGGCAGCTGACAAACATTTCCATTTGGCAGTGTCTTATTGTGTTTGTGGTGGTGGGGCAAAGAGATATCAAACCTTCACATATTTCAATATCCTCCCTACAGGATGGGGATCGATTGAACGCCAGCACTTAGAGCGCAGACATGGACAGTGTATTGTGAAGGGACTGTCAAGCCACTGACAACCCAGTGGGTAAACACATTGGACTATTCACAGCTGCACTATCACACACCTACGTGTGCATATAAAAATGTACACTTACACGCATGAATGAACCCACTCACATACACCTTTGACATGCAGACACATCAACTAGGTGCACGGCCTGAGCCTGTGGAAGTGTAACATTTCAGTAATGTGCTGTTTGATCCAGGGTGTCCAGTGTCCCATAGAGCTGCTGTTTTATTAGCACAAAGAGCACTCAGGGGCTCTCCAGTTTTCTCTCTCTCTGTCTCTCTCTCTCTCACACACACACACACGCACGCATGCACACACACACACACACACACACACACACACATCTGTACAGACCCATAACCAAAGTGGGCTCTATAGACTGCACACAGACAGTGTATGTTTGTAAAATACATTGGAAATCAGCCTCGCTGACTTACCCTCTTCAGCTATCAATCAAAGCCACATCCTGCTAGGATCTATTTTCTGATTTTCTTCCTGGGAATCCCCTGCATAGGTTAATGGTATGATCTAATCTTTAAACTTTACTGTTTACAGTTAGCATATGAGCTTTGTGCATCATCAATATGCACATACTATTTAGATAGACTATAAAATCTATCTAAACTTTACAGTCCAGGCTGATATTATCCTCAGGATTTATTCTTACTCAAGGATCTGATCAGAACCTGTAATGAGACAGCTAGCTGACTCTGAGCAATGTCAAAGGTTCAAAAATATGTTGTGATATGATGACAACCAATTATACAGCTATAACTTTTTCGGTTATTGAGTAAAGTATCCTGACTCTGAATTTTATTTAGTTATTTGCCAGCACACTTAACAGACCTTAACTTGAACTTGTTTTTGTGTTCATGTTGTTAACAAAAGAAAAAAGGCAAAAGGAAAAAAAAAAGGCTCAATTTTGGGATTAAACCACTCAATCGGTTTGCTGGGTTAAAGGCAAAAGAATGGTGCTCCAAAAACAACATAAGCCAGCTGATGCTCTCTAGTTGTTTCAGAGGCTTTTCCATCCTAACTAGAATGGACTCCTGCAAGAAACCTAGTATACTCATTATTCTAAATATTCTTGGGCTAATTGTTTATGATTGTCAAACCACATTGATTATGAGGAGACGAGCCATAAGGGCTAAAAGCTCTGATACCGGATCTACTGCATCTTTTGGGGGGTGGGGTGGGGGTGCTGGTTAAGTCACTGCCATTACCCTGAGTACACACAGAAAAGAGTCAATGTGAAATTTGACCAACTCAATTTGAGTATATGTTTTTTTACTATTTTTTTTCAATACTGTTATGAGCTTACTTGACTCTTTCATAGCAAACACTATCAGGGGAATATCACTAGCTGTGCTATCGACAGAGAGAGAGGAGGGTCCGGATAATGCATAGACCGTGACTGCAGACTGGATCATATTAACACATCTCATTGATGTGGCTTTTAACAGATATCATATTCATCCTCAGCATGATGTGTGGAAATGGTCCATATGAACTGGTGATGTAGCTCAGAGCTTCATCTTGTGATCACATAATAGTATAATGACATTATGAAATCATCGTATTATGTGAATCATCCTCATAAGACTTGCATTTGCTTTTCACTGACACCCATACAGAAAGGGCCCATTTGCAGATAGCGTCGCACAGCTAACTTTTTCTACACTTTCATAATCTGAACATAAGAGCAATGCCTGCACCTTTAAGATAAGTAAGTCTCTGTACAGAAAATGCCACTCAGTCTCGATATGGTCCGCGTAAATTGTTTCAAGGGCCACAGCTTTTCATCTTGTGATTATGTATGACATAGAGTTAATGCATTATATGAGTCATCATAAGACTTACATTTGCTTTACTGACAGCCATAGTAGAACACTATGAACAGCCACAATCTGCCCACACAAGTGAGATGCTGTAGTCTTGTCGTGAAGAAAACAACTAAAACAACAAAACAACAACATTTAGATTACACTTAAAGTCTCCTCTGGGAGCCCAGCTGATGAAATGGGTTTAGGTGGTTATCAGCTTGATGTTGTAATCTACTAGGTCCTTGATTTGGGGTATCTCTGCTCAATCTTTAGTGCTGCTGTGGTATTTATGTTTGTCTCCATCTGTTCTGTTAAGAGCTCATTAAAGTGGTGTTTTTGACTGCACGAAAATCCCAACAACCTGTCAGTTGAATAGTGAGTTCAACATTGTGATTTATTTCTTTTTGGATATCGGTGGACAAAATGCGACTGTGTGTGAGTTGGAATCTCATTTGCTTACTGATCAATGGCAGATAAGATGACTGCTCATGCTAATTACCCACCTCTTTTATTTCAAATAATTCACTTTCTTTGAAAGCTACCTTGCAGAGAAACAACCTGCACTGCAGGACAAAATGACAGTATGAATGATTGTCAAATTTATGCATTCATTCATGAAGCTTAATCATTGTCAATTAATGATTAGCTTTCAGATGGACAAAACATGTCTTAAACTCAATTTCTTAGCAGTATCTTGTCCCCAATATCTCAACTGTCTTCAGCAAATGTAAGTTTTAGTGAATTTGGCAGCATGTGGGGCAATAATGATACAAATTGTTTTGTGTGTGTTTTGGGATAACCTCAGCACCATCCCGCAGTAATCTCCTGGATGTAGAGAAAACCTAGCGATGACATGGGCCATGAACTGGCAGCGATACACCCTGACAGCAGACACAGTGCCCTCCATAACCCTTATCAAAACACCCCGTCCCATGCTCCTGATGGATTAGCCCATGTCTGTAGGTTTACACAGGGCTCAAAGACAAGGAGGGGGTGTGAGGACAGAGGAGTGTCTGCCCCATCTCACCTCCACTGGCCTTTGGGGTGGACTGTGATAGGATTGGGCCTATTGGAGCCAGGGGGAAGATAATGAATGAGGGTGAATTACTTGTGTGTGGGTGTGTGTGTGTGTGTGTGTTTGAGTGTGTGAGAGAGTGTGTGCTGACAGTGCCAGGGGAACATGTGTTATGAATCTATCAGGCTAGGCGCCTGGGCCATCATCGGACGGACAGGGGTCCAGTTCCAAGTGCTCAGGACTGCTAGGATGACCGGCATGCTTGGCAGCTACGTCCCCCCCAACACACACACACACACACACACACAACCACACACACACACACACACAAACATAGACAAGCTTCCCCTGTGCTCGACACTTTAGACTGATTGGGCTAGCAACTGCAACAGCTGGCTGAGGATTAAGGCATGGCCAGATTCAGTGTGTATTTTTTCCTTTGTGTGTTTGTGTGTGAGTGTGTGTGTGTGTGTGTTGCTGCAAAGGGACTAGCCAGTCCCTCTGGCACCTGTCGCCTAAACCCAATCCTTGCCCTCCTAAGCTGGGTGGATGAGCAGAGCCCAGTTCTCCTCTGGGACCCTGTACTCCTGCCCCAGAGTGCTGGGCTGAGCTGATGAGTTCAGTTGGGTAGCGAGGGCATACTGGGGGCAACTGGGGGACAACCATGGTTGGGAATGATGGCAGGAGGTGGTTCCAAACAGTGGTAGGGACACACCTCCTCTCAAAAACACAACAACATAATGAGAGAAGCTGAAACAAGGTAACAAGAGACAAATTAAAATGAAAACAAATATGTAAATGGTATGCAAGAGAAACCTCCTCACCACCCCCACCAGCACCCACTGGGGCAGCAGGGTGAGGGCAAAACAGCTTGTGTGGATCAGTGTGCTATTAATGGGACTTATAACACATGAGGGTGAAAAGGGCCTGACAATTTTACGCCCTCATTGCAAACTAGCTTGAGCACATATACTGAAATATTGGCAGGGGCACACACACACCACACACACACACACACGCACGCACGCACGCACGCACGCACGCACGCACACACATTTAGGTGAGACAGGGCAGTGATGAGCTCTCAGCACCCTGCCTTCCATCCATTTGATGACTCTATTTTCTGCACACAGACACACACACACACACACACACACATATTCCATGCATCTTCTTCTGCCTTCAATAGACTGCATTACTGCATGCAAACATTAGGAACATGCACACTGTGACCATCACTGCCCAGGGTGTATAAACTGTTACAGCAAAACTCAGCAGAGTTGCAAAAATTAAATAAAACAAGGCCAGTAGTTAATCTAATCTATGACTTCAAGAAATTCATTTCTGGCTCAGAATGTACTTTAAGTAAAAGAACTCATACTAATAAAGATTTTTAAGTATTTCATTACACTGACAGAGGATGTAAATACTTACAGGGACACACATTTTCAGGAGTAGTAATACATGTTTTAAAGGGTAATCTGCATACATCACATAAGGAAAGAAAAAAACAGAGTAGATTATCGTACAGTGTGGAACTGCTTTCTATGGATAAAAACTTACAAACTTCAACTGATGATGTCACTGCAACCGTTTTGCACCTAAGGTAACAACACTGACTAAGGTGTGGCTGTAGTAAGACTGGACCTTTGGTTTTAATTTTCCCTGTAACTACGTCTCTTTTATCCAAGCTTAACAGTTGCATGGCTACCACAGGCACATAAATCATAGAGCTCCTTTGAACTGTCAGTGCTGGAAGTGATGTTCATCTGTTGCCCTACATAAGAACAGGAGAAAACTGCTTATCATGTTGGCTTGGCTTCAAGATTTAAGCAGTTTTTTAGTATTAAAGCTGTCACAGCTATACATACTGTCAGCGGTATATGGAGCAGTACATGAAGCCTGCCATGACACGTTTATCAGGGTCTATGTGCCCCTGGCTGATGCCAGCTGTCATGACAGAGATGTGTAACGCAACTTTGTATCACGTGACTTCATTCAATGAATGACAAGAATCATAATGTTCAGTTCTATCAAAATTTATGATGTAGTTTAGAGCTCTGCGTTGGGATCCCACAGAATATGCAAATCTCGTGGAAGCAGGTGGTGTTACTGTTGCTGTGGGCGAGGACGGGTGGTCAAAAAACAAACAGCAAGTCCCTGGATCACTAACAAGATGGAGACACCGGCACCTCAAAATCCAAAAGCTATGGAAATTCTTTTCACTCTTTGATTGTACCTTCATTCATTCATTCATTCATTCATTCATGCATGGAATTTTCTATGTTATAAAGCAGTTGATTTGTTTTTCATTACGTGTAGTGGTACAAATAACTACAGTTAATAAAACTGACATGTTTAAGTGAGTAGGAGAAAAGAATAGAAACTAGAAAGCCTTGTCTAGAATCCAATGAAATTGGGATTGTGCCCGTGATCTGTGTGTTAAAAAACACAGATTGAAAACAGACTAAAACCTTTGCAAAAGGAAGAACACATGTTCTACAATAATAAGTAAAATAAGTGATGTCATTTTGCCCTAAAAGAGGTGTGCTTATTGCTGTAGAATATTTGTGATTAGTGTGTAGCCTTATTATGCAAAAGCAATTTTACAGCTTTATTACCAACAAGTGTGCATTTCTTTATTGATATCCAGTGTTTTCCCTACATAAATTTTACAGCGGCACACCGCATTGCATTTTGACCACTGTTTAGTTGATTGATTGATTGATTAATTTATGAAAAAAGAGAAAAAGGGAGGACCAGAGAGCGCTCCGTCTTTATCTCGAAATTTGGATTATCGATTTTGCAGAAGGAAAAAATAACTGTCCATCAGATTCACCTGGGTATTGCACCTAAACAGGATAGCAAATGCAACCAACTAACTGTATCTACCACTAGACAGAGCAGGCAGGAACATCAAATGTAGGTGGAGGCCAGAGCAGAGAGAAAGTGATGCAGAAGCAGAAAAAGAGCAAAGAGGAGACAAGCAAAGTTTCTACTTCAGTTTAAAGAGCCATTCTGATAAGGGCAGATAGACACACACATAAACGTCCCAGCAGGGCACACTTTGCAAACATTCAAAAACTCTGCGCCCGAGTGACATCACCACTGCTATGTCTCTATCCAAGGGGAAACACTGATATTACACACACTGTTTGCCTGGGGGCTGGGAGAAGGCGGAGACTCAGTGCAACCCCACACACCGAGTGAAATGTTAGGAATATTTGCAGGTGCGGGCGTGAGTGGAACACACATCGCAGTGGTGGACAGTACTGGTTAGAAATTGGGGGGGGGGGGGGGCAGGTAAAGAAAACAGTCATGCGCAAGGCTCTCATGTAGATACAACTGTGCTATGTCAGCATAATGTACACCTCTTCTAATTAAATGCTGCCCTGTTTGGCACTTAAACATTCAAAAATATGTACTTATGGGCTAACTGCATGTTTGGCACACAAGACTGCTTGTGACAAGTACCTATCAGGGATGAAATTTTTAAATAGTCATTCACAATTGTATAATCTTGTCTTAAAAAATCACTCTTGTTTTTACCAGCCCCTGGTAATAATGCAATACTACATAGTATTGCATTATTACCAAGCGCTGGTAAACCATGTAAGGTATGTTTTTTTCCAAGCAAGGGCAGCAGTATAGCATTTGGTACAGTGCTGTGGGATGGGCTTAGCCTGGGCCCAGACCAGAGACTCCGCCCACTCCACTGAGTGGACTTGATTCTCTTGTTCAGGTATTGTCTCCACTTCGAGCAATCCTGAGAGGGAGAGAATTAGATTTTCCCTTACCCTTCCTCATTGGTCATTGCCTTTTCAAATGTAATCCATGCGAACGGTCATTGTGTTGCGAGGGAATGCTTTGCCTACTGGGAGTATGTGTGAGAAGAAGTATGGCAAAGGGACAGAACCAAAATCCAAAATTGTCTGTTAAATTATCAAGCTGTTAAATTATCACACAGATTTAGTTACATTATGTCGTGATTGAGATTCTGACCCACCATGCATTGTGGAAACAGACAAATAAACTTTTTTCATTATGAGTAGACAGCAGGGCCTACAGGGGTAATTCCTGCCTCTCGCTTTTGCTCACATTCTCACTCACACTCTCTTACCCCTGGCAGGTGCTGCACGAAGGAACTTCGGTTTAAACAGACGTGTCACAGCTACTTTTCCCCATCACACCACATACAACATCACTGGTCCTGTAACACGGCTTTGTCAGTTGGAATGTAGGATATTTCACGACAGACAGCTTAGTCCCGTCTGTGGCTCCCCACTCCTGGTGCTCATTGGATTATCGCTTTTTCAACCGGGAGAATCACAGTTTCACAACACAATGCCAGACCAAGAGAATCAAGTCCATTCAGTGGAGTGGGTGGAGCTTCTGGTCTGGGCCTGGGCTAGGATTGGCTGGATGTTCATTTAGAAAAAGGAGAAATCCAGAAACCACTATAGACGTCAAAAAGTTCTGAATGTTAATTTATCTTATTTTTCCTACTTTCGACATAATTATTTTTAAAAAATATTCGAGAGCACTCAACCCAGAAGAGGTGGTGTGTTTTACCCTTGTGGTGTGATGGAATACAGAGAAAGTGACTCGTTTCAATAATTTCCAGAGACACCATTTTAACTTACATCAATGGGGGGCAAAGAATTTTAATGCATCACTTCCATGCTCAGAGGAAGCAGTAAAACACAAGCTGTGCCCCAGTTTAATACCATTTAATAAATGTATACAAAAAAATTGCAATTAATTGCATAAAGTATTTCATTTGTGCCCCGACAGGAGTCAATCATACTGCAACTTTGGAATGCCAGTTATATTTAAAAAAAACAAAAAACAAAACTAAAACTAAAACAAAAACAAACAAAAAAATAAAACACTTTTTTGTGCATTGCACCCTGGGACAGTAGTATACAACCACACAGTCAGAAAATCATCAAATTGATATTATCTGCATATGGATTTTTGAGATCTTACTTTTGTCATTGGTCCAATTTTAACTCACTACATGCAAAACTCCTAGAATTAGTATGTAGTATGTAATGGGGACACAGCTACTATTGTGCACAGAACAGTTAATGCTTGTGAAGGCTGCCTATACATCGACTCACTACTGTGTGACAGTTGCAGACGTGAACTTGTATAAAAAGTTTTAGGATTATCACGGATTACAAGGCAACATTGCATGAATTCTATTTTTAGAAAGGTGCAGTTTGTGCTTTTGTGTTCTACATGTGCATCACTGTGAGGTTTAGTCATGTTTGGCTTTCTTGTGATGTGTGCTGCTGTTTTGCTATTGGCCAGTTTTATCCATTGTGTATGAATAGGTGTGTCTGTTTGTGTGTGTGAAGTCGGGTCTGGGCAGCTCCATGTGATGGAAAGCAGATCTAGGCTCTGCTTCTTCTCACCCAGCGCTCACAACATCTTCAAACCAAAAACATACACACACATGCACACGCAGACATATACACACACACACACAGGTAGGCAGGAAACACAATGCAACACACACACACGCACGCACGCATGCACGCACGCACACAAACACACACACACACACACATAAATGGACTCCAAGTATTGCAACATGGACCAGCATG
>JAPZDX010000023.1:1608547-1619018 GCA_029783625.1 Naso annulatus | reverse complement strand
GAAACAACCTATTAGCGCTAACTGGTCAGTTTACTGTGTATTAGGGCTGCTTATTCCATTACCAATCACGTGTGCATATATGTGTGTGTGGGTGTGTGTGTGTGTGTGTGTGTGTGTGTGTGTGTGTGTGTGTGTGTGTGTGTATGTGTGCAGTTGGAATCAGGGGAGCCTTGAGGATGATGATATAAGCCCTGAGGAGACAACTTTTTTGTAGATATTCAAATCTGTGAGGGAAGTTTGTGATTGCTACCACTAAGAAACAACGGAAGTGTTGTTCTTCTAAAATGTGTGTGTGTTTGTGTCAAGTCAAAACTTGGTAAATCTGGTGTGTGTATAACTGTAAAAATATGTGTGCATATCTGTGAGAGGTAATTAAATGCATAAATGTAGAATTTGTCTGAAAGTCTGTGAATGTTAGGTCAGATTGCATTAGCGAGGAGGTGTGTGACATGTGATTGTGTGTGTGTGTGTGTGTGTGTGTGTGTGTGTGACTGTGTAAGGTGAGAGAAAGAGGGCATCAGAGGAGCTATCTGGGTGGGTGGTTCTGAAACACACAAGCCCATTTTGGAGAGGGTAAGAGAAAGGGGCATGACGCGTCAATCTGGAGCCAAGACTCAGTTGTGTGTGTGTGTGTGTGTGTGTGTGTGTTTGTTGCGTGAGGGTGAGGGGGTAGATCCCATTGTGTGTGTCAACAAGCTGTCCCATTCAGTGCCTGTGTGGCTAAACTCTGCTAATTAGCGTTGCCTCAGGCTGGGCCTTGCTAACACAGCACTCATCACAGCTACAGCCTTTAACACACACACACACACACACACACACACCAACTCTGAACCAAAACATGGGGGTGGGTGGGGGCATTGTAAAGAAAAAGGGAGATAGAAGAATGTGTGAAAAACAGACAGAGGAGTCCGGATGCAACCTCATCAAACAATGACAAACCGTAAATTTGTCACACTGCAGCATTTACTGTAAATGAGAATATTTTAATGGTAAAACATTTAAAAACCAAGAGCGTCTGCTGTTTCTGCTCATGCCAGAGTGGAAAATCCACTAAGAGAAAAACTGCTACTTGTTATCACAAACTACAACTACATTCTACAAAATGTATATTTATTGAAGAATTATTAGATCAACAACTTGGTATCATATTCATCATTTTAGAGGCTGTGTTAGTGAAAGCAACAACCACTGACTCTACTGTATATATACAGATTTGCAACATCAACCTGCAGAGGAAGGAAGTGTGTTAAGTGTGGCTGCAGTGATGTAGTCCAACGCTACTGCCAAACTGAACACTGATAATAGATGGTCTACATAAAAAACTTAAAATTATGTTTTATTACAAGGTCTTCAATAGGTCAATGCCATGGCCTTTTAAATCAGTTATTACTGTAATGTTTGTAAATGCTAACTCTGAAATCAATGTGTCTGAATTTTACAAATGCTCAAATCTGTAATCGTGCAATTGACTGGTTTGGACTAAGCATTATTTTTAGACCCCGTTTAGAGGGCACAAGTTTTCACATCAAACGAAACACTTTTGACAGCAGCGTGCTGGTGCCCCTGAAACCACAAACTTTTGAAACAGGGTTCAAGAGTGCAGCCTTTTGAAACCGCAGCCTTCTTTCCAACTGTGCAAACTGGCAAACCGCAAAGCCTGTGAAAGTGGTAACTACGCTAATGCTAATGCTAATGCTAATGCATGTTAATTCATTCCTCAATAGCCACTACCAAACTGATTAAGCATTCCACAGAGCACCCAAAGCAAGTCGAATATGATGACAGTCTAATGGAGCAAATTCGAGTGTTTGTAGCATAATTTTAAAAGTCAAACTACGGCTGAATTTCTTTAATTTGTGGCTGCTTAGGGCTTAGCAGCAACAGGAAGTAAACAACTTTAGGCAGCTCCGACAGTATGTCATTATAAAGTTACACCGCCGACTATCGGCCTGGCATGCTTACTACAGCACTTTAGGTTCTCCATGGAAACGCAGATTTTTCTAAAGGTGCAAAGGAAAGACTTTTCCATTTTTAGTAGGGCTGCCCTCATCTAAACATGGCCTTAGTTTTAGCAGTGGGTTTCTGTATGTAGCCAGTTTGCATATTTAAGCCAGTTCATTAGCATAAAAGTATTCTGCATTGAAATGAAAGGTCTGTTCAATCGCAAAAGACTTATTTTTGATTGGCTCTTTATGTTCCCCTCATTCTTATTGATAGGTGGGGCAATGGCAACATTTGTTATAAAAGCTTTTTATTAGTCAAGAATTGCCAAAACTGCATCCTGATAGAAAAAATATACAGTGCCGTAGGCAAGAACTCAGAATCCTTCATGACTTTATTGTGTTAACAAGATGGACAAATGCAAAGAGTGAGAGGAACAGAAATGAACAAAAGAACAGAATCCAAGGAGGCCGGTCATATGATGCAGTGGGCACAAGAAAGATGGGAGCTGAGGGTGAGAAAATGAGGGCATGTCACCCTCCATCAGTACAACCAGTTCTCTCTGTTTTTTCCTGCTCAACACTTTTTTTTCCCACCACCAGCAAGCTATTTCCAACCCACAGTGCACATACATGCGTGTGTGTGTGTGTGTGTGTGTGTTTGAGTGAGTGTGTGCTGGAGGTGATGTTTGGGGTGGAGACCATTAAAGCGCTGTTAAAATACAAGCAAAAGGAGAGGGAAAAAAAGAGAAGTGAGACAGTGAGGGAAGGAGCTCACACTCAGCGACTATCTTGGTCCGCCCAGCAGTCTACTGGCAGCCTGTCAATACTATGAGCACAGAGGTGCGAGATGAGTCAACAACCTAATTCTAACATCAAACTTTCATGGGCAGTGGAGGGGAAGATCAGGATGGAGAGATGTTTGCTGTTAACGCTTTCTCCATCACCTGACCTTCACTCCTTCAAACCTTTTAAAAACCGAGCCCTTTAACACACTCACACACATACAGTGGCCGCATACACATGAAGGAACACACGCGGGGTAGCACTTTTAAAGTTCTGACCTGCGGCTGAATTACATTTGGAGCGTTTTAGCAAGATATAATAGTGACCCTCTCACTCTCTCTTACTGCCCCCCACACTTTGCAGAAGCTCTCTCGCCTAGACAGAGAGAGTGCCAGTGGCTTTATTTATTAAATATGGCCTGAGAGAAGAAGCAACATGAGCAAGCTGAGAAACCGTTTTAAAGGACTGGCTTTTAATGGCTTTCTGACACGATGGGATGGTAGTAGCTTGGTGGCAGCTTGAAGAGGACTCCTCTTGAGTGCCGAATGGTGTCTGTCTAAAGCTTGTTGTTCCACAGTGAGTGCATGGGAATGCGCTGTGGACATGGGGAGGACGGGAAAATTAAGATCATTCAGTGCTGCAAGCCAGAAACGCTGCAATGACTGTCTATGGAATTAGCAAAAACTCCTTCTAATATTTGGATCTTACTAATTTGATCAGATTATTTTAGTGAACTAAGCAACTAAGATGTTTGTTACTTTTAGCAGTACACAAATTTGACCAAAATATAATTTTCTGCTACTCATATATAGCCCAGTGAGTTTATTAAGTTGATAAAAAAAACTACACAGGGATTTGGTGATCACTTCCCATGTGCAAAAAGAAAACAGGGCAGAAGCTCTAGCATTTTTGTGATTAATCAATGAAAGAACAACACCAGGGACAAAACACCACACTCTATTAAACTGGGAGATTTGCATGACAGATGATGATTAAAATCAAAATAGTAAAGGACCAGATATTATGACTTTTATGTAGGTGCCAAGCTGCAAAATTGTTAGTTTGTATGTGTTTTCTGATTGCATGTCTGATATTATTGAGCTATAGTTAAAGTTGGGTGAAGAAAGTTTTCAGCTGTAGTAAATGTGACAGGAGCACAGAAGGTAGGCAGGTGACCTTGTTGTAGAATGACAAAGGTGCAATCATTGTGGATACATGGATTTTTTTATTTTATTTATTAATTTTTTAAAAGTATGATCACGATGGTTCTTTATTGTTAATTTTGTATTCTAACCATCACGACTACTGTCTGCAAACCTCAAAGGTGCTGCATATCACTTTTTGCACCAATTACACTGCAATAACAGTACTGATGTCAGTCAGTGTCAGTCAGTACTGATGTCTACTTAAAATGGAGGCACAAGTGTGTATGGCAGTGTAATGGATGTTGACTAAAAGTTAAGAAACTGTTCCCACATCAGGAGCTGAACGTGGGCCTCCTTGGTGAAAACCAGGACTTGCAACAGCGAGACCATAAAGATCTGTATATTATAAACATGTACTTTATGTTGTGACCTATGGTATAAGACAGAGCCCATGATTCAAAGCAGACTGAGTCACATTTTTAGCCAAATTTGAACAAAGTCATGAAAATTTTGAGGAAGTGTAAAGTAATTGGTGCTAAAACATAACATATTGTACCTTTAACAGATGACTTATTTTAAGCCAAACCATGATCTTTCACTGAATCAATTTGTTTTGAGTCTAAATCTAACCAAACCTTATCTATAGCGTTGTCACACTGCACAACTTTTTTTTATTGTTTGTTTTAAAACAGTGTTTGTAACCCTGATAAGGTCAGATCAAAAAAATACTGCGATGGTGGAACAGCATTTTTGTTGATTACTTAAAATGTCTCCGACAAATGTTTTTATTAATCAGTTAAATAAGATCAGCTCTAAATAAAATACACATTACTGTGGATAATCGGTTTAGTAATAATCTGTTATTTTTATTCTATCTGAGTGACCTTAATCAATAAAGACAGTAAACGGCAACATCATCTCTCAGACACAAACAGCAGTGCAGCTGCAGCATTTTCTTTTGAAAAAAGCCACCTCTACAATAAAACAGCTTTCTTAAAGCATCAGGTTTGGAGAGACAGGTTTGTGTGTGTCTTGAGGTCACATCCCACTCTAACTGCAAAGATCTGGAAGATCTGGAACTTTTTTTAATCACCATGCTCTGTGGTGCCCCTTAGATGGGCTGCTGTACCAGAATCACCTGTTGCAAATAGCTAAATAGCTAAGAGTTCTTCTGGGACGTTCCCAGTGTACATTTAAGGAACTCCTTCAGTAAGAATCTATGTGTTTCAGCTCATAGTTCCACATTTGGTGGATTAAAAAGATTTAAAGTAATTATAAAGATAAATCAGATTATGTTCAGTGGTGCTTTGGACTCAAAAATGAAAGGATTACAAGAAACTACATTAAATAAAAAATCATTTTAAACCACAAGGTTGTATAATCAGATTTAGTTTGTAGTGCCTTTATAAATGGATTATTATTAATAAGGTCTTAAAATACAACTATTTCTATTATTCTACAGCTTGTCAACAGACATTTCTGCATTTGTGTGACTTTTCTGTATGCAAGATTTTCAATACATTTCAACATATTTTGTACACTTGTCAATCAAAGCTACCAATGCCATATTCATAAAGTGATTGTATGGTGTAAATGCATAATATCAGCAGAGACACAGCATTCAATTCCTACAACTAATGCACCTCTCTGCCAGCGCTACATTTCTATCTTCGCTCTTTCGGATCGTTTGTCTTGACACTGCTGATCTCTAATCCAGAATAAAGATGAAACTGCATAAAAAATACAATAACTTAAATAACTAATGAGGTACATTAATCACACACCACACATACTATATGAACATGTTGAATGGTGATAATACAAAGACGAAGAGCTGAGGTTAAGTAGGGAATTCAATTATTTATGACCACATAAAAAAATACCTTTGAGCCCCATTTCATTCTTGCTGGTCTGAAGCAAGGTTACACTGAGTTAGTGTCAGTCAGTGCCAGGCGGTCTCATCCACTATTTATATGATGGAGGTTCTTGAAAAAAGCTAGTGAATGTTTCTTATTATAGCTAAGATTATCTTACATAACGACTATTACTATTACTAAATTCAACAAATGAACATTCTACAAGAACTAAAAGAAAACAAATAAACTTATAAAACCTGACTAAGTCTACATTGAGAGTTACACAGTTAAATTCTATAATTACCCTGGATTTGAGGTTTTATAGTCTGTTTTAGTGTGAAACATTTAGAGCTGTTTTTGTGGGGAAATAAGTATTTCTCACAAAAGAAATACTTAGGGCCAATGTTTGGGCAATTACAGTTTTTTAAATTAAAATTATCTGAGATGACAATCACTTCCAGTTTGTCCACAAGTATCTAGATATTCAGTAAGTCTTTAAAAAACTACTGTATTGCTCTAAAGATATAACAAAGTGATGTATGATGTTTAGTCATGCTTAATTTTGATTTATGGTAGTCGAGCCCCACAATCAAGCTCAGACTACTCAGCCGCCAAAACACTGTCAAAACCGTCATGTTGCCAAGCGGAGGATCACACTCTGGTTGGTAAATCACATTCTCTGTGGTTGCCAATGTGTGGGAAGCTGACAGCCAACTCCATCTTGAATTTCTACTGTCCTTTGAAGGGACAACTGTAAAACATCTCATCGGGGCTCAGTGGTTGGGATTTTCGGCAAATGATGATGACAGCAAGGCCAACAAACAAGTTTGGAGGATTTTTCCAAATGTTCTTTGCTGGCTGTGTGATGGCAGAGTGGGAGAGCAAAGAGAAGGGAGGGAGGATTGAGGAAAACGAGGCGGGAAAACATGGAAGGAAAGAGTATAAGTGTTGACAGAAAAGAGAGATGATTTGAAGAGTCTGACGTACAAAGGCAGGGAGACAGAGCATAGATTAAAAGGTGAGGTGTCAAGGCTAGAATCAACCAGTGTGGAAGCAACACAGAGACTAATTTTGGACAGGAGCAGTTGACAGCTCATAATTTCTGTTAGCACACAATTAGTGCTTCTGATAACTGCAATGTAATACTGATGTTGTTTTAATATACACACAATAATAATAATAATAATAATAATAATAATAATAATAATAATAATAATAATAATAATAATAATAACAATAATAATAATACAGCACCCCCAAAATAAGTTCATTTTTATTATGCTCATAAAACAGCCAAATTAAGTAAATGTAAGTGTTCTTTTGATGCCTTTGCACAGTTATGGTTACTCTCATTCTCCCTATCCATGTAGTTAACATAATTATTTGTTACAAGAGTGACAAAACATACAAAAAACAAAGACAAAGGCTGTGACAGCAAAACTGCAGGACACACACACTGCACCACATTCAGTTTACAAATGTAAAGTCGTATTCATAATAGAAGTCAGAACAAGTGATATGACTAGTAGCCTAGCAGGTGGCTGATGTTAGCTGAGGCTGGCAACCATTCAGTCAAGTAACCTAATGATAATGTCCATAAAGCTACTGACTTAAGAGAACCTTTAGAAACAAAAGGAAATTTAACTTAATATTATAGTGTATTTGCTACAGTGTACTTAGCAGTTTTCACTGTTCTGCTGTAGTTATTTACTAAGGCTACATCCACATTACTACATTTTTGTTTAAAAATTAAAACGATCTCTGTCCAGACCTGCTTGTTGGGTTGTTTTATTGAAAAGCTTTTGCGGAAAAAAAAAACAAAAAACCCCTCCTTCCATACCTTTCCGACGTGAGGACCAGAACAAGCATTTTGTAACTCTCTGGTACTAAAAATCTGACAAACAAACCCACAACACACAGCATAAGCGATTCCAAGAATGTTTCTGAGGTGAGAGTATCAAAAGTGTGTCACTATCCCTGTTTGGACAGTTCACTGTGTCTCACCCTCCTCTGTGACTTCCCCCCCATGCATGAGCAACAGCTGCCTTTTGACACTGTCGGACACTTAATACCAACTACATAGGTTCAAGCACTTCACAAATCATTATCACACCAACAAACTTGCACTTACCTGAAATCTGTAAGTATTTCTATACATCTCAGAGGACACCTTACTTAACAGCTTGCATACCCTTCTGCACCTTATCAGAAGTTATCGATGCTTGTCTTTCATGTGTACTTACATCAAACTCCATGTTTCTTTTCAAGCCCATCGTTCTCCCACTTAGCAGTGAATAGTGGGCCAAAAAGATTAAGAGTAAAACTAATATTTACAGTGATAAAGTAATGCAACAGTATCACACAATAGTAAAACTATAATATACGTTGCATTCCCTAACAAGCTAACGAGTATAATGTTTATGCATTTTCTCATTCCTTAATGCGGTTGATAATCAATGCTATATTTCATGATAGCATCTGATGCAATAAGACAGTAAGTTTACAAGCACAGTTAAGTCGACCTATGGTTATAGCTCCATTAGGCCATTTAATTGGACTACTGTCTTTGTCTTAGTATTCAAGCACTGAGGGAGAATCGATATATTGTCCGACTCCGCTTTGGTCAGCAGCAATATGCCCCATTCATCTGGCTGCTACTGGACCTTCCTCTGGTTAGACAAACAAGCTACAAACAGGTTAGCAAGTGGCTAGCGAAATCCACGTCGAATGGTGAAAACACTGACAACTTTACAGTGTTGTACACTTCATATCTACACTTTACTTTTTGTACAAATTCGATGTATGCTTCCCCTCGTGCTTACGGAATTTTTGTTTTCTTCCTGGCTTTTTTCCACAAATTTTTGGTGTTCAAGTTCTGGGTCAAAGATGGCGACTGTCAATCATGCTCAGGTTGCTTAAGCCAGTCCAGGTCCAGTTGAGGCATATAAATGCAGGGGTAATTCGACTCCCAATCGCATTATCTGGGTGTGTTAGCTCAACTTTGAGAGATTCGATTTAGTACAATATCTGTCAGACTAATGTGTTTGCATGCATTTTAAAAGTCTGGTTTTAGCCGGACTAACACAATAAGTCAATTTTCTCTAACGTCATGACAACATACTGACTGTACAACCTAAAAGTAAGATGGTAAGTAAGAGTCTTTGCAACAGTGAAATGCTCTAGCTCAAGGTGTTGCTGATTTTCTTCATCTGAAAAGAAAGAGAAACTGTAAACATTAACTGTAGACTTTGGGTAACAAAAAATTCAAAGTAAGATAAGAAATCAGCAATTTCCTCCTTTGGGTTCTGCTGCCCTCAAGCACCACATCCATCATATCACAAGAAGATGTCACTGCATTTTTCTTCTTTTTCATTCCTAAGTATCAATACATGCTCAGTGTGCTGACAAAGGGTAAGCAAAAAGGAGGTTGTTGACAGAAGTATATGTAACAGAGCTGGAGAGTGGCACATTTTCATCATCAACATAAGTGAGCTCTGTCCCACCGATGGTAACATTTATCAACTCATCGGCCTAAACTGTTGAGTGACCCTGATGCAGGGTAATTTTTTCTAGGTCCTGCTGTCCTCTTAGGTCAACGCTACACTGTCCTGGGGAGAGGCCATCGCTTGCATGAATAAGTAAAGACCGTTGGGAGACCAAAGTCCGTTGGCTGACGTTTCCACCCCAATGGATTTTAACACATTAGGAAGCCCCACTGCCAGTAATGAGACAGAGACAGAGGGCTAAGGGGGGGCCTACATCCTCAGAGCATAACTCCCTAAGCACTCTAAACTGTGTCACTCTCAACCTGTTATTGTTGTGCAAATGTTACTCACATCTCATGTGAAAAAGATGGCATTCCTGTTTGGTAATCTGTTAGTTAAAGTTCACTGATATAATTCGTAACTTCAGCACAACTTTATAGAAACTGTCAGACTTTAATTAGAGTATAATCACTGGAAAAGCATACCGTATCATTCCGTAATAATGGAGTTTCCATGCTTCAAATCCAGATATAATGATCTTATGATTCCTGAGAAGAAGTTTGTTGTTAACAGTCAGCATAATAAAATACTCTTTCACTAAGTCTATCATTAATGTCTTGTCATTTACATTAAGTATTTCCACATCACAGTTAGCTTGTAGTTGAGGTTTTTAACAATTTTGACTAGCAGCACTTCAAGAAAAGTGTTTTCACATTTTCTAAACTGCTGTTAAAAACAAGCTTAGCATAAAAAAAAAAAAAATCTTGATTGACGACCTCTTGTGGCGATGTAGATAATGACAGTCCTTTCACATAAGGACTGTTGTGTTCATATCAAATTACAGTGCACCACTGCCAACTATGAGGGGCATTGGTGTAGCAAACTTTATGGAGAGTGAAGCTATAATTAAAACAGAGGTTCTAGGTCGTTTCAATTCACTGAGTGTTTTTAGAGGATTTATCAGGCTCCAACCAAGGGAGTTCATACTGTAGCCAAGGTTGTGTGTTGTTCTTTAGAAAAAGAATGTGTGTGTGTTTTCTCCTCATCTCAGCCCCAGTGCCCCTGTGCCCTGGCCTCTCTTCCTCCCCCACTGTGTGCGAGTTTATTCACAGGAAATGCAGGAGAGCCTTACGGGTGGCTGGGCTGATGCGAAGCGACGTGGCGTCTCCAGCGAGCCGAGAACTTAGCATGTCAGGCAGGTCAGCACGGGGCAAGCAGACAGTCGATAAAATATTCAATACAGCACTCCCAGTTCATGG
>JAPZDX010000023.1:1454039-1467450 GCA_029783625.1 Naso annulatus | reverse complement strand
CCCACCCCTCCTTGTCTCAACACTATTTGCATTCTACTCTTGCATCAAGCCTCTCTCTCTATCCTTCGCGCTTTTTCTCTCTCCTCAGCCACCCCGTGTCACGCTATCTCATGTTTCTCTCAACTCTTTTAATACCCAATTTGCATCCAATACAAGCAAGAGGCTTCCAATGAGGAGCCGACGTGTGACAGGACAAGCTCTGAAGACTGTGTGTGTCCACACAAACACTGTGTCTTATTTGAATTGTTCTGCCAGAGAGGAAATTTCAGTCAAAGGAGGAAAAAAAAATGTAGCAGGTCTGGAAAGGAACTGTGTTTGGTAGCGTTAGGAGGCAGCAGGTTAGACAGGTTGAGTGATGCTCTGGGAATTAGAAGAGACCTTGAACCTAAAGATGATATTGCTGCTGTGAGACAGAGGGGTTGAGAAAGAGAAGGAAGCAGAGTATGGAAGACAAGAAAAAAAGCTTTGATGTCCCAGCAGGGGAACACTTTTATGATCATGACTAGACTTTAAACATTTGGAGATTTTTTGGATTAAAGTTGATATTTTTTGCTTACTTCCTATTTCCATGGCCAAAGCACATAAAACCTCTTTCCACATGCCAACAGTTGCTGTGTGTAGTGAAAACTTTACTGATCAATGTGCTTGACAGAACCGACCTTGTCAGGGTGCAAACAGCATTTGGATGTTGAATCACAATCAGCCACTGAAACTTATTTTAGCGATTAACGGTTGTGTTTTGGCTGCATGAAGCAGGTTTTATGACAGGGTTTAATAAACAACAAAAAAAACATACACATAGATGCTGGATTGAAATGTATTTCTTCTTCTCTTCTTTTAGAGTGAAATTATTTTTTTGGTCAAACATCTGTAAACAGAAAAAAAAACCTCTTAGAAAAGTACAAACTATTCTTACAACGACACAGATTCATTGTAAAAATGTGTGGCTGGAGATCCCTGTCGGTCAAAGACCTGCAGCCTGATGATGGTCTTGCGACCAAAACTTGGCTTTATTATGTCATACTTCAAAGTATACAGAGCATCTCTGCTCCACAAAATAATTCCTCAGCTGTAATGTTCATTCTCCACTGGTCAAGGTTTTTTCAATTTAAATGCAGGCTATGCTGAGTAGACTGTCACACAATTAGAAGTTGTTAATACCTTCCTTAATTAGTGCTGGGTGTCCAACCTCAGTATTTTGGTCCTGATATACATGGACTAAAACATGTCTGTGGTGTCAAATATGTCCTATTAAAAAACAAGCACTGGATGACTGGTCAAATTATTTAGTCTGTTTATGTATGGCCCTTTGTGATGTGCATTTCTAACCCCTCTGCAAACATCTGAGTGACAGCTTGAATCATATAACACTTCCTACACAGCTCTGCCTAAATAGAACTTTGTTATAATAATGCAAATTCTGCAACAAAATGGAAACAAACAGCAACATGAGGTCAAGAGATGAAATGTTTGCCATGTCACCTTCAATAAATACTGCAAAAAAACAACAAACCTGTTTAACAAACGGCGGAACACTAAAAATAATCTTATTTTTGTTGTTGTTGAAGGAGCATCCTGTCATGTGAAAATGCCTTCTAAATCATCTTTTCAACTTATCCCCCAAAGGAGGGAAAAAATTATAGAAACCACCAAGATACCAACTGCCTTCCTAAGTTACACATTTCGGTTTAGGCCAGCTGCTTACAACACGACGATATACATTTGTAAACTATTGGAGACTTTGGCGTTTGGTATCTATTTCAACATCTTTGAGTGTTTGAGCTGACTGAGTTTTCAACCATCACATTTTCTGCATCAGTGTGATGATGGACCTTTACATGTAAGGTATTTCATTTACTGGACATTGCATTCAGGTTATATTACCCATTACCACTTTTTTGACAGATTTTTATGAAAATGTGTCACAGTACATCATTTTTTGCTACTGGATACAATGATTTAAATGAGATGCATCAGTTTTTCATCCATGATGTACAGTACAAATATTCAGTAAACAGCTGAACCCAAATGGAATCAAAGAGAAACTAAATGATCCTCCCAGATTGATGTCTTTCCATTTTTAACAATATTTAAGCACTTTCTGACATCATAAAATATACAGTCAAATTTTATATTCCATCTAATAAATTATGGTACGGATGAGGAGTATTTATGCAAATCTATTACTTGAACTAGAGAAAAGTTGGAAAAAGTCTCCCTCAAGTTCACAATGACCATCACTAAGGCTGTGGTCATTTATTCATCTGCAAAATTAAATAAATACATCAATAAAAAAATTAATAACTATCATTGATACAACCTGTAGAAGAGCCGAGAACATACTCTTTGCTTTGCTGTTATTTTTTTCTAAACACGAAACTGTTCTGCAGCAGAACCGCCACTGCAAGCACTGCAGCTCCATCTGCACTGGTTTTGATTGTTATACAATTCTGCATTGGAGAGAAATGATCCAGTGTTTGATGAACAGATGACGACAGACGAACCAAAAATGTCTGAAAAGTTATGTTTTCTTTGATCAGATATGTGATTTTTTTCCCCCAAAATCAGTCCAAAATTAAAGTAAGGGAAGTTTTGACTATTTTGATTTTAAATGTACTACTACTGCTAAATATTTTGTCAAATTAATAAAAGGGTTTAAATGTTTTCCTCGAAGTTTCCCTGACATGTTAAAGGAGGGAGGGATTAAAGGAGGGGAGAGGAAGAAGGGGAGCCTGTAGTCCTTCTGAGCAGGAGAAAGCTGTTCTAACATCCCAATTCCCCAAAGCACCATTATTAAAACACTCACTTCCACAGGGGAAGGAAAGAGAGGGAGAGAAAAAAAAACAGAAGGGAAGAGAAGAGAGAGAGATAGACAGCAGGGAGAGTTAAATGTGTCGAACAAAAAGGAGAAGAAAAAAAAGAGGGAGTGGGGTCCCCCACTGGACAGAGTAAAAACAAATTAAAAGAGCCCTTATAAAACACAGATGCTGCAAAGAAAATAAACTTCACAAGATTTACTGTTTTGCAAAGGAATCGGAAGACTGGTGGAAAAGTCATCAGGTCTTTTTTTCCCCTCCTCCCTCCTTTTTTCTTTCTCTCTCAGGTAACAATGTGGCGGAGGGATCTATCTCCTCAGTTTTCCCTTTCCCCCCTCTCGTTTCTCTTTGTATGGCAATCCTGCTCGTCTGCTATTTTCAGTTGGAGTTAAGAGTCGAGGTCACGCCGGCCTGTGTGAAAATGGCTTCCTGCCCGGTCCCCCGCTCCCAAACCGCAAGCTAACGGGAGGTTTTATTAAAAGCCCTATTTGGAAACATTTTTTGAACATTTGGGGTTTTAAGTGATTTTTTTATGTCAGTCATCAATAAAGAAAAATGGGCGATAACAGCAAAAAAAATAAAAATCTACAATTTGAAATATAGACTGAGTGTAAACAATTGGTGCACAGAAAGGAGGAGTGTGTTCAGAGCTCAGAGCAATTTGTTCTGTAATGAAGAGGAAAAATCTGCACCCGAGGGGATTCAAACTACAGCAGCACAGAAGCAGAACATGTCTACATGCAAAAACACATGTGCTCACTTCTGACAAACAACCAAACATAATCACGAATCGGGTGAATGTGTGCAAACATGAAAACACACACACTCGTACACACAAACAGCACCCTGAAATCAGATCTACAAGTTTACAGCATGTCAGTATTTACAAGGCTTCATCAGACAGGACTGAGTCACCAGCAAGAAGAAATGGAAGGAGGGCAGACGGCTCCACTGGATCAGATGACACCCACACTCCCACCATATGTGTGTGTGGATGAGTGCGTACACGTGTGTGTGTAGCCATCACCTGATTTGGGTCAAGGAGCGACTATACTCACAGTAAAGAGGACTGGTTATGACCAGTGATTGGATGTTTGGGAGAGACGGAGAGGGTGTGTGCGTGTGTGTGTGGTGTTCAGCGGGAGGCACAAACAACACACACTTACAAACCAATTTAGAGAGAGCATGAAAAAACAGAGAGTGCTGTAGAAAAACTGGAAAATTCGTGGAGGTTTTGTTTTGTCCTTTACACTTTTTCTCTAAAGGGAACATGACAAAGAGGGAATTATAAATCTGTAAGTCTAAGACAACTATAATATGTAAGAAACATGGAATAATTGACTAAAAGCTGTCTTGATTTAAAGATGTGTCTGCCCGATTACAAAAAGTAAAAAGATTTTTTTATTATTAATTTATTTGCTAATTCTGGTGACAAATGCCAGGCTGGCAGGAGAGGAAGGTGAAGAAGTTCTTATTGTCTCACATCGCTGTCTAACATTTAGTTACACTAAAATGAAAAAAATAATCATTTGTGTTGCTTGATTTTGTTGCATAAAAACATAAGGCAAAATGTGAGGCTTAAAATAACATTTTAGGCTCTATTACTTTTGCTTTTTTAAGGTAGCTAATGAAATGTTAAAAAGACCAACACAGTGTACAATGTACATTGGATGATACAGGACCTATAATGTGCTTTGGCTGATAGTCATTTAACAGCAATTGAAAATAATAGCGTAGAGTTTATATTTAATAAATTAAGTGTGTCTAAATGCCAAAGGTCCTGTTTTATCTCTATATAAATTTTCAGCAGGGGTGGAAAATCCCCAGGAAGAAAAGGTACAATCAACAAGGAGAGAGGAATAAAAAATTCAAAAATCATCATAATAATCTTTTTTTTTTTTTTTTAATGACTGCAAGACAATGCAAAAATATGAACTGCAGCCTGTCTATACAAACTATTTTCAACAACACAGACAATTTAGGGCTTTCTAACCTTACAAATAACGTTACTACAGACAGATCAGAGTGTGCTTGAAGTCCCCAGACTCTCTGACCTCGCCCATCACAGAGGAGGCTGGCTGCATCCGTCTCTCTGTCTGGGTCAAAATGCTTCTCCTTTGATAACTATGTGGTCCGAAAGAGAGGAAACAATAAGAGAGCAGATAATGAGACGTTTGCGCTGCCGTCAGAGCCGTCCTCCATGATCTTTACATGCAACTGAATGAAAATGATCAGGCCAAGTGTTCAACATTTCCCTCACATTCATAATAGTCACTAATGGCAATTTTCCTGCAGTTAACGCAGCATTCAGTTTACTCTTTTTTTTATGAGGTTGGTATTTGAGCCGGTCTTCTTCCAACTGCATTAATAATCAAACAACACAAGCCCTCTCATGCTCCACACTGCATGAAAAACACAAACGCTGTGGTCACACAGAGATCTGATTTGATATCGTCAATAAAAAATAAGCCTAATCTTGTGCTGCCTCATTGAAATTACAGTTATGTTCAGCTGTGACAGAAGCTCTGTTTGAAGAGCGGGTAAAGTCTGAGGGGCCGTTTTGATCCGAATTTAGCTAGCAGAGTTTTGACAGCATCCAAATCTAAATAAATGCCATGTCAAAAACACTCAAACGTGATTCAAGTAAGCAGGGAATGTAAGAGCGATGAAGGACAAGGTTTCTTAGACCTGTTCATTTTACTTTTGAAAAGAAGTACATCTGAAGGGTTAATTATGCACATCGTGTTTAAAAATTACTGATGAATATCACCTGGGTGACTGTGTTCTCTAAATCAACACACACCTATCTATCTATCTATAATCATTTTTTTTCCATTTAAGTTCATATTCATATAAAAGATTGATCTTATGTATGTCACTCTGGTCATCTTGGCATTTGAAAACATGAATCAAAAATTGTAGAAAGTTGTAATTGTAAATGACATGCCTGTCAAGTGTTTTTCTTCATAGCATACTGTACACACACATCAGACCTGTAGGGGTACCGTGCAAAATGCATAGCGTAGCATGATATCTGGATATTTAGCAAATGAAGGACAATGCAAAAAATTTTGTTCCATAACTTCCTAACAAAGCTTTAGGCTTAGAAACAGAAAAATTTAAATAGAAATGAGAGAAAAACAAAGAATTGTAAAAGCTTTAAAAAAAAAAAGACTGACACGCTGCAGCAGAACAAAGGCTGGATGTAAAACCTATTGATGCTGTGACAATGGCAGGCTTTGGCTTTTTTTGGATTGTGCACTTTTCACATGGTCGGAAATAAGCTGGAAGCCACAAGTGCCGTCTGTGTGTAATGGCAAGTCAGCTTTATTTCTTTATCTCTACCTTCCAATTTTGCAAATCAAATAATGATGAGTGCAGCAGCGAGCACCCAGTGATAAGAGGGTTTAGTGGTTGTGGAGATTGAGTTATTAGGGTTCGTATAAAAAGGACAGAGGTCTCTGGCGGAGCCCGAATGCTGGCCAAGATACATATTCCTCACACTGTATATTTTTGGTCGCTTTAAAAGCCCTAAAAGTAGAGAGGAAGGCTAATTTTCAGGGTAAACAGCTTGTTCGATTGCAGAGTGGTTTTGCGCTGAGCTCTCCGTTTATTGACTCAAGCCGAGCTGGGCTTTGGCTCCTCTGCTGACCACAAGGAGAAGCTTGCCGACGAAGCCTGCAACAAATACAAGCTGCTAACACGAGCTTACCTTTGATAGCACACAATGGTTAAATCAAACGTACTGAGTAATGCACAAAGCCTAATCCTCTTGACTATATGGCAGGTTGAGAGAAAAATGCTTTTAAAAGAACATCTGCTCCTTTCAGAAAGCTGTTTTCTTGTCATTTCCTCTTTCAAGCTGACTTGTAATTTGTTGGGCAAATTATTAAGATATATTAAAGTTTGATGTTGGATTCTGAACACTTGTATGAAAAAATTCAAATCTTCATTTTCATAGCTGCTTAAACAATGTTAAAAATAACATCTAAAGAAAAAAGGCTTCACCTCCTCTGTCATCGACTAAAGACAATAGGAAAGAAGGCAAATTTCAAAGCAAAGAGGTCTCCACATTCAACAGAAGACTGTTCAGACAACTAAAAAAAATAAATAAATAAAACAAAAGAAAAACTTACTCCAAAGGAGGGCTGCAAGTTGTTTTAGCTACAGGAAGTGAGCATTCATTAAAAAAGCCAGAGAATTTTACTGTCTCTCTCACTGTTGTTAGATTTGTATCAAAGCAAAACCCTTACAGCACAACTCCAGCTTTGCAACTCCTTTCCTCTGTCTACACGGCCTGGCTGCTCTCCTCCTTCCTCTTTACACCACACAGAATCCTGACCACACAGCGCCACACGGAGGACAACTCTGGTACGAAAAGAAATAGCTGTCTCCAGGTTTAGTCTGGAATTTTAAAACTTCTGTGGTCTAATATTCATATATTCTCCATGTTTTTTCAGTAATCCACATTTCTTTTACCTCTTTGGAAATTTATTTTATCATATGCATGCAGCAATTAGCATTCTTTTATTGTCCCTTTATTGATTTCCCCAAATTCCTTATCTGTTGCTGTTTCTTTGTAGCTTGCCACCAAGACACAGAGGCACGATATACATGAACACAAACACAAGTTAAACAAATGCTGTTGTCACTGATAAATGGTGTTGAGTGAATGCCAGGGGAAAGTGTTAGGAAAGTGTTATATGCATGCTGTGTTTTTGTGCAGATACAGTGCATGTACAACATGAGACAAGCTCAGAGGGAGGAATTACTAATAATGTTGGTACCTGTGTAAGTCCTGACACTTCTATATCTACTCTATATCATGTTATCATTGGCACAATGGTTGGTGATTTCACTCTAGAACTTTAGTGGTCTGATGTAAGATAGAAATGACTCTCTAAATTTAACACTGTAACATCAGGACTAGATTTTTTCAATTTATTTTTTAACAGATGTGGATTTGTGATTGTGATTATTTAACTATAAACAGAAAAAATGGAATACAGTGTCACAGTACACATTTAAAGCTACACTTGAACACTGTTATACTGCATAATTTATCATTTAAACCATAGTAGCTACTTCTTTGATTCGCTGGCTGTAATAGAATTACAACAACATTAAAGCTACTATTTTTATTTCATGCATTCATTTTCATATATGTCCAATTCCTTTCATGTTCAGTTCGTTTTGTCAGCTTAAAGACTCGACTCTGTGTGAGTGATGTGTGATGTGTTCTTGTGGGTTTTAGCATGTTGTTTGCTCTGTTGCTCTGCCATTTTTATTTTAAAGAAAACTAAAGCACACTACAACCACACCAACTGTTTGAACACCAGCTGAGTTTCAATTAAAATGCATTTGACACCAACACATCTGGTCGCATCTGCCTGTTGTAGGCAAAGTTACAATGAGAAGGAATATTGAAGCTCACACTGGGACAAAAAAAACAAAAAACATGAAGCCGACATAAAACATCCTAAATCTGCTGAGGAAGAACAAAAGCTCCACAGCAGTAACAAAAAAACAAACAAACAGGTATGTCAATGCAGTCACGTTGTGAATATGTGTGAGGGTAGCAGCCACAATGTGGTCAGTACATAACAGAACTGGCACAAATACAATGGGATGTGGAAGTAAAAAAACACGGGAAAAAAGTTAATAGAAAGAGCACAATTTGATTAAAAAATAAATAAAAAATACAAAAACATAAGGGACATGTGGGCCTTTGGTGGCTTTAAGAATGCTGGGTAGCTCAGTCTCAGGCTGGACACTGAGTCGAGGCAGACAGCTCATCATGATGACTGAAATCTGGACAATTCATTTAACTCCCTGTTTCTTGCTGTTGACACGCTTTTAAAATTAACTTGCAACTTACTGTGACAAATCTATCTTCTATCTATGTGAAACTGAGATTTGGACATCTTCAGCTGCACTCTGTAACTGTTTAACTTACAGTAACTATACTGTCAAAAACAGGGTCACAGTAGGGTCGTATACATACGTGTCACCCACCAACAGTTATGAGGTAATGTTTCCTTGGCATCGACCTCTGCAGAGCGTTGGTGTTTTTCACCGCAGGACGATGACTGACGAAGGGGAGTGCAGGGGGAGGGGGGAGGCGAGATAAAACAAAAGTCCAAACCCAAATAAGCAAGCCGTCAGCCTCTAATAGCAGAAAGGAAGTGCCCCTTTATCAACAAGTGAATTAACAGTTTCCCGTCACACCTTGTTTTTTGCCTCCCCCTTTCTCTCTGAACCAGCGCCAGGGCCCAGATGGCCCCACGATCGGACCACCAGGGCTTCTGCTCGGTGAGGAAACAAATCTGTTGCACTGACTAATAGCCTCGTGTTGATGTTTCATGGTTGGGAAGTGTATGACCAACGCTGTGTATACACACAAAGGCACCCATGCATGTTAAAAATGCACACAAAGTCATAACTAACGTAAGAGTGTTGCAGAAAAGGGTGAAGCAGTGCTGCATGTTTAAAGTGACTTGTAATCAGTAGAAAAAAGTCTGATCTACATCTACAGCACTGGAGGGGGCAAAGCAGAGCCCTATACAAAGAAATGCTCAGATATAATAAAAATATCAAACACGGGTTTTAGATTTTTACGATCAAGTTGTTTTTGGAGAAAACCAAACCTGTTTGCACTGCGTTGTGCCGTATTATACAGTACTGTGGCTGGATCTGAAAAACATCTGAATAATAAAACTCTACAGTGGCTGCCTGGTATACCCTCAGTAACCTCTGCCCTGTGCACAGAAACTGCACTTACTAATCAAGGCTTGTATGCGCTCGGCCGCAGACAAACCGCGCTTTACAGCATGGGACGGTCACATTATGGGTCATCACCTCAAATGACAATACAATGATCATACAGGGAAAAGGCTTTGGAAAAAGCAGGGGGAGGTGGGGGGGTGTACTGTATAGAGGGACACAAATAGCCATTCCGGATTTTAACTGTGACAAGAAGATGGCCAATTGCAGTCTCTATTTTTAGGCATGTTGGCGGCCTGGGCTGGCAGCTTTGAGAAGGATGTGTACTTTTCTACAGTTCCTTCCCAAAAATCAACGCTGTCCTTGCTGGCGACAATCACAGAGCAGCTGTTGTGGCTAGGTGGCCCGGCCCCGGCATGCCTCACCCTGCTGCTTTCTGAGAGCAAAAGAAAACCGCCTTCACTGCCCCAAATTCACACCCGGTGTGCAAAAACAGTAGGAAGGCAGACACAAAAGCAAATGTGACTCAATGTGTTTGTATCCGGTGAAAATTGGGCAAATTATGGAGTTTTTATCAACGCTGGTGGCAGTGGTAGTGGTGGAGGGGGCTGGATTTCTAAATTTACACGTGGCAGGATGCCTTGGAGACAAATTATCTTCAAAATAACAGACACACATAGACCTACATGGCCTTGTCCCACAGAGAACCCACTAGTGAACTGATAATGACCTACCGCGATGTGCACTTTTTGGTACTTTTGCTCCATGTAAATACATGCTTGGTTTGGGGGTGAGGATAATCTTGTTTTGGTGCAGGAGTTGGTCTGACAAGTCCAATTTATCATTGACTTCATTCTCAACACTAGGAGAAGCCCCAAATCATCGCAACTTTGCAATTCCGTTGTAAAAGTCATTGTATGACGACAATAAAGCTTCTTTAAATATGCACTGCACCGCACAATGTACACCTTTGCAAAGAGCGCCTTATCTGGTGAAGACTCTACTGCTATGACAATTACATTAAAATGACTTTGTTATTTTTCATTATAATGACTTACAATGACTTATAATTTTATTATAAATTTTCCTGTAAAACATCCGACCCCTTTTCTTAAATAAATAAACAAATAAATAAGGGAACTCTACATGTATGTTTGCTAGCGATATGGGTTGTGAAAAACTTAGTCTGGCATCGACCTCTCTCCACAGCACTCAGCGCTGGGGAAAGGTCTGGCTCTGTATACACATTCTAGTATAGAGGAAAAAAACGCTCCGCCTGGTTTGTTTTTCTCTAAACCAATCACGATCATCGTGGGTTATGCAAAGTCCTGGATACTGCAACTGTGCCTCTGCAAAGTAGTGTCGATTTAGACGTGCAGAAAACAGCCATGGTGTTAAAATGTCTAATTTCCCATCATCCAAACTGGCCATTTCCGGCATGTGGGTGGCTAACTCAGAGGTTATTATTGCTGGTTCTCATAGCAGTGGGGACTTTGAAACTTTGAAACTAAAGGTGCGTACACACTAAAATGAAAAAGAAAAATTGCGTTGTGTGATTATCATCGTGTGATCAAATCACTCAAGTTGAATATTTTGAAATGGTGTGAAGACTTGATGGATGCAAAAACCACCTCCCTCACGCATCAGTTCGCAGCCATCCCATCGGTCCATCGCAGCGCCCAAGGCGATTTTGCATCATGCTACTGACTTTGTATGTAATTTCACCGCGCCACAAATTAAATTCACTTCTGGTGTGTATACAGCTTAACGTGCAGAGAGCGGACGGGTTGGGGAATGCTGGGCTGCTCTTCCAGCACCTACTCAACCAATGGCAGTCTTACACCTGCAGTGCACATCCAGTGGGTCAGACTATTTAAAACTAATTTAATAAATTAGCTGACATATCATTATCAGATTTGTTCATAAATCAGATGTGGAAGCTAGCAGGCCCAGAAGTAAAGGCCACATGTGCAAGAAAAACTGACAAATTTGGCAGTGATACTCAACAAGATTTTGAAACATCAAACAAGTGTGAAGTGAAAAAGCGAATCACTGCATGTTTGCACATTAACCATGTAGAAAATGTAATTTAACAAAACAAAATACATCTACACACTAGCACCTTTATCGTCACTCGTTGTTTAGTTTAAGAGTGAGATCAGACCCTGAAATTGATCACCGAAGGGACTGAAAACTGACCAGTGAGTCATGTGACATATTTTACATCAAGCTGAAAATTGTTTGCATACATGTTTGCTTAGCTATTTATTTATTTATTTATTCTTGCTTTAGATTACACATCATTCTGCTTGTTTGTTGAATAATTTGCCGCGTTGGTTCAAAGGTACAGGTTCTTCAAAAAACATACCTGATCTCCAGGCGCAGACAGATCCCACTTTACAGACTAGAGGAGGTCACCGTGACTTACTGAACTTACACAGCACTAGACATTCCTATATAAATGAGGTTGTAACAGTATAAGTACACCAAGCGATGCCCTTGTAGCTCACACAGTAAGGCGCTTTGTGTGTATCAGAATGTAAGTTAGTGTCCGTATGGTATGGATTAACACCTTGACAAAGCGGTGGAAATCTGACTTCAATTTCCTGTGGATTATATTATAAACTGTAAATTATTAGAGTTTGGAAAACCTTCCATCTTATCTCAGAGAGCTTAGCTAACTCTTCACTGCAGCTCAACTATAACCTTCATGCTGACCTTCTCCTTTTTTGTGTTCTACCATTAAACAGTGATCAGTTCTGTACATAGCCTTCTCTAAATGTACACACACACACACACATTCAATAAGGTATCACTGTGAGGACTAATTGTTGACAGGTGGCCCCAGTGCTCTGCTCTGAGACTAAAGTGTGATTTACGACCGCGCTCCCTGAGACCCCGGTTTTCAGCGCTGCTACTACAAACTTGTCTTTCTCTCCCTCTGTCTGTCGCTACCCCTCCTTCATTCCCCCTGTTCTATCTCTCCTTCATTTTTCTCAATTGCACCTCATTACTTTGCTCACTCACTTTCACCTCCTACCACTTTGATGTTTCTGTCCCACTTGTCTCTCATCGCAGCAGAGCGGTGACTCTCCAAAGGCAGACATCCTTTTAATGTTTGATGGCCTATTTTTCACAGCGTGGAGGAATGTGCGTGCGTGTGTGTGTATTTTGGTGTAGGGGTTACAGAGGGGTCTGGGTCTAGACAAGCAGGACAGGAAGGAGAGAGGAAACAAGAGCGACGTCTTTCAAGACAGTGTGTCAGTACATTTGTGTGTGTGTGTGTGTGTGTGTGTGTGTGCGCATGTACTTGGCTGGAGGAACAGGGTGAGTTGAGGGGCAGGCAGATAACAATTTTACTTGACCCCGAGCTCAGGGTCCCAGCATCTTCTGTTGTCAATTCTGGCCCCTCTGAGGACTGAGAGAATATTTCGAAGAAATGAGCTTGTTACAAGTATCTTGTAAGCAGGAAATGCACACGGAGAAGTGGTAACTGATATAATTCACATCACAATATGTGTTCTTTTACAGTGCAGTACAATTCTTCTGATTTGGCGCTTTCACAGTTAACTGACTTCAATAACTGTGTCATTAATACAAATTTCTGTCATAGTGATGCTGCTCAGCCTGTTTGTGTTGCCGGGGTCACTGGCTATAGGTCTGTTAGCCATTCTGCTTCGCTCACCTCTAACACTCTCCACTGGGTCTCCGCAGGGGCGTAGAATTGGGTAGGGACACTAGGGACACGTCCCTACCAATATCCAGCCACTAATGTGTCGTCACTATCAATACAACCGCTGTACGTGGCGTTTAGTCAATGATTATGGCACACAAAGGGTTAACAGTCGGTCTCTGCTAGAGGTCCCGCCTCT
>JAPZDX010000023.1:1429363-1443243 GCA_029783625.1 Naso annulatus | reverse complement strand
CCCCCCCCCCCCCCCGCATTTCATACCTTGGCCTCAGTTTCACCACGATGCAGGGTATAGAGATGGTGAACAGCGCTCTGTGAGGATGCCCATGGGTGGGTGAGAATCTGGAAGACGTGAAAATCATGGCCCAGAGTGTCAGCGGTCACGAGCAGCATTCCTACAAAAAACACACATACAGTCATCAGGTTAGAACTCTCTCCACAGCTGGATGCAAAAAAACCTCCCAAAAACTGGTTATCATTACCGTCTATGTACTCAGCTGTGGTCTTTGGTCAGCAAGTAAAATTTAAAATCCCATTCCTTACACATCACCTTTTTACTGCTGGGTAGATTTTTAAGTGTAAAATATTGTCAATCATAGACATTTTGCTAGAGCCAGGCGGTAGCACCAAGCTAACTGGGCAGTAGCTGGGTACTGTTTATAAATCACATGGTATCAGATCGGAGCACAGACTCACCAATACAGATACCAGAATCTTTGGTGGTATCAGAGGCATTTTACTGATACTACCGATGGTATCGGTACCGAACAACTCTACTTTCTTCTCTACACTTTCATTACCTTTATCTAAACAATATGCAGTAAAATTATCAAGTCATCAAACATTCTCTAAAAAAGTCTGTGCTTTGATACCAAAAGATTTATGATTGTTAAAAATAATAAAAAATTGTAGGTGTATTTAACATGTAGGTTAAAAACTCAATCAACATCTTTGAAAATTGCTCCTAGTTTTCAGTAAAAATTATTTAGTCTCTTTTATTACAATAATTTAAAGTTCATAATATTAATCTTTCTCTTCGAGTTGACCAAAGATACCCTAAGTCAGGACTGTGTGTTCAAACACTGCCACTGGTAAACTGATACAAAGTCAGGCCAATCAAAATATTTCACTTCAGTGGCTCACATGGAGGCAGCCAACTCTACCAACTGTGCAGGACATATGCTAGACAGCATGACAGACTTACTGCACATTTAAAACAAACCATCCCATTAAATCAAAGCCAGTTATCGTTAGTCGCTGTCATAAAATGTAACCTTCCTTCACATGGTCCCTCAGTTTTTTTAAAAGCAGGCCTCAATGCGTGTGCTTCTTCAAGTACAGACAAGATGATGAGTGTTTGTAAAACAGAGAATCAGTGTATTCATACATCCGTGTATAGTCATGCCTGTGTGAGTGTGCACTGAGATTCACCACAGCTCAGCACAAGTGTAACCCCCACTGACAGGCCCATTCATTTGGTTCTATTTTATTTGAAGCTCGTCAAACTGCAGAAAGTATAGGCCCTCACCATAAACAACATGCTCAACAAACCACACCAGAACAAACCCAGATATAAACTGGCTCGGTTGGGAAAAACGCCATACTGCTTTTCAAGCGCAACCCAAAACCCATCCCCAGAAGCCTTTTGAGATGTTACAAATAAACTCATAGATTGGGCAGTAACTCAAAATGTTGGACACGCATCACTGATACAGAGTGCAAGATTTTTAAAAAAATGTCCAGACTTCTTTTTGACAACTCCCAGACACAAATGATATTAAAGTAATTAGTAATTTTCCTCTGAGTTTTTCCCCATGGAATCTTTTATGTGGAAGCTGCAGTAGGTTTTAATTAGTGGCCGGGCTTTATTGGGTGGCATGTCAAATGTGAAAAGAGGAGGCTGGAATGGCATGAGATTAAAAGGATTCAGCAACACGTGCAAGGGAGATGGAAAACACTCCCTCACTGGAAAAAAAAAGTCTGCTACAAAATTTTGCACATTCATTCAGAGTTGAAAGGTTTCTTTTTTAAGACTTGTGTATAGCTGGAGTACAGTTATATTTATAGATGATAAAGAGGTGGAATAAGGGCGGGACAGAGTGTTTGAGTGATGGGGTCATGCAGCTCATCAGAGGTGGAGGAGGACAAGCAGAAGAGAAACCAAGTGAAGCGTGCATTAGGACAGTGGTCAGCTTTTCATGCTGTATCAGAGCAACCAGGAAGCCAAGAAGCTAAGGCACAGGGCCTGTAAACTCTTGAATACCCACGCCCCAAACGAGGTGCCAAGCCACAAGAAGCATTTGCGTCAACTGGGAATACAGAGAAAAAAGGGACGGGGCCCTTCTAATTATAGAGCCTGGAAACGGAAGCGCAGGGTGATTAGGAGCTGAGGCGCTGCGGTCTGTTTATCTGGGAGCTTCCTCTCGCTCTAGAACCCTCTCTACCCCCACACTCCACTCTTTCTTTCTCTCTTCCTCCTCTCTCTGTTTTGGTCGGACCACGCCCACCTGGTGGCTGGGGCGTCTGGCCCTTGGGTTTCTGACAGATGAGGCTTGGCCACGGTGTTTTGGCCAGGGCCATCTTTTCTCTTCTGCTGATGGCAGAGACTGGGCTCCAAAAAAGTAACAGCTCAGAAAGACTGGAGAGCTTTGTGAGTGCAAGTGCCTGAGGACTGGAGGTTTTGTGGCCTTGTTGAAATACAGAGGCCCTCGCCGTGAGGCGTCAGTCGGTTAGCCCGCGGGAAGGCCAAATTAAAAAGTAGCTGAGCCACTCGGCGGGTGAAAAGAGAGGGTTTCGGGGAAACCAGAGGCTGGCCCAAGCAGGGTTTGACACATCCTATTTATAACACCTAGTCCTAGAGGTTACAATGTTATTTACGATGTTTTAGTACCAAAATCGCTGGCACACGCACTTAGACATGCGCTAAACTGGAAGGGATGACCTCTAATTTGCCATGTGTGCGAGACATGCGTCTGTATGGGACATGAGAGAAGTGATATAATCATTTCCATAAATATCTGCTTTTGCTTTCTGTTTGGGCTTTTTCCCTAAAATCTTTTGGTTTGTTTTGCTGCAGGCTTTACTGTCCCATCTCTGACCATATAAACAGAAAACATCTGCTCAATCCCATTAATAGTGGGAGGATGTTTCATTTACAAAGTGGTTGGGCTAGCTTTATTCTTGACAAAGGCAGATGGGAGTTGTGGAGTGAAGACGGAAATGGAGAGAGCAGCACAGAAAGCGGTGATTTCACTACTTGGCAACACAAAAGGCCACAACAAAACTAGTCCACTTTTTAATTAACAACACTTGGCTCAGAAAAAAGCCTTGAAAATCGGGAAAATCTAAAATTATAACCATGTGGAAGGCATAAGGCTTACAAGATGGAGTTCTAGGGGGACTCAGATAGCTTTGCAGTTACCAGGATGCATAAACTTCAGAGCAAATGAGCCCCAACACACAAATGAAAGAGTATCCATCGTAAGATGAGGCTTTGTCTTCAGGGCTACTAATTTTGGGGCAGTACAGGACTCCTTGTGTGTCTGCATGCCTTTACAAACATTACAGATTGACTTTGTATTCTGTGTACACATCATATAAATTCAACCAAAGTTTTAGTATTGCTTTAAGTTTTTAACCACAGAGGAACACGATCATTTTCCTAATCCACATTTTTTCCTGCCATTAATTAATTCACCTCCACACTGACCTTCAACTACGGTACCGACAAATCCACCTACACGTGCTTTTATCTTTTACAGTGTAAAACTGAAAAATTTCTAAGCCAAAAATTTGGCCTTTCCACTACAGAAATATTCTGATGGTTACATTAGTGATATATTAATAGGTTTGTGTTTTCTTTAGAACCATTGCGGATGCAGCTTCTCACTGCAGTGCTAATGGCAGGAGGGAGGACAGCGCCCAACTAATCCTCTCACCACCAGAGAACCACACTAACATGCAGGCAGTTTTATTTCCACTGGGCAGCAGGGTACGTGGACTGGACTGCAAGTGCCCAACAAACATACTTTAAGCCAAATACCTACATGGATATTTACATAGGTATTTGAGTTAAAGAAATCAGGTTTTAAAATCTGATGTACCATCTATCGGTCAGTATTAATTTTTAAACATACCACTAATGCCTTAAAGTTTAATTCTGGTTTAGAAAAACTGGTTGGTAACAATCCTTATTGAAAACTCTGTATGCACAGTTGTGGTAAGTTGTGTAGGACAACGCTGAACCAGGAAGTCAGTCTCTTTATAGTGATGAATGTTAACTGCGAACAGTGTGGGTTTAATTTTATAGTGTGCCTTCGTTTTCTCTGTCAAAATGGTTTGGCCAATGCTGGTGGTGTGTCAACTATAAGTCTGAATTTTGTGTTTCTTGCCTAACTGTTTTTAGCAAAATCAGAGTTTCCCATTACTGTGTTAGATCAAACAAAGGTCTCAAAGTAAAATAATATTTTTTCATTACAACATAAAAGATCTTTAATGTTGTGTTTTGCACCGCTGCTCAGCAAAGCACATCTCATTAATCTCCCTTCGCGTCCAGTCAATCAGCCCCTCCCCCTTGCTGTTTGCACACAGGCCAGGGTTCAAGACCAACAGCGTCCCTTCGTCCAGGGGATGATAAAAAATGTGTTTGAGATGATCAGAAATCTTTTCCTCGACAAGCTGCGTCTTTTGTCCAGTCAGTTCAAAACCCAAAGATTCTTCATTTTCCACTGTTACAAATGATAATATGATAATGATTAATAAATGTATGCAGATATTAGACCAACCATAATTTCCTAATAGAAAGTTGTTTTAAAGTTACATCTGCAAAACTATAAAGAGAACATCTTGTCTCTTTATTTCCAGTGGTTTATTTTTTTACCTTGCTGCAGGTGAAACATCACAGTGGACCCCAGGACTCAGTAGCTGTGTTTGCATTAATTATGATGACCAACAACTGGTCTGGAACGAATAAACTAGGCTGCAAAGTGCAGTTTGGTCAGAAGATGGCTGTACAAGCAACGTTACATATGGCTGTTATAAACATTAGAGGAAGTAAAGGGTGTAGGGCGGAAACAAAACATTGCAGCATTCCATCGCTGTTTTCTATCTAAAATTGCAGTTGTGTTCTTCAGATGAGATCTAGAAATACTTCAGTCTCCATGTCGCTCCACACATACCTGTTGTTGCTACCAGCCATATTTTTAAGTGTTTGGGGAATATCTGTGAATACAGCAGAATCAGCCTCTGTAAAAGTTAGCCTGCTACTTCTTCTGGGGAGTGTAAACAGCTGATAAAAATTCACTAAGTCACAATTAATTTGAAACAGCTGTTTCCGTCTCCCATTTTGCACAAAACTGTTCTTTGACAAAAGCAAAAACCATCTCAAGCGAGCGTAAAAGCTTTTTTCTTGCACTGAAGCCTTTTTCTTTTTTTGTCAAATTCTAGCATATTCATTTACCATTTCTAATGCAATGTTTCAAAATACACATCAAATACATTAATGGAAACATGGCTGATTCTCAAAGCTGCAGATGGTAACTTCGTAGTAAACATCAATAACTTTTTGTGTTCTACCCGGAAAAAATGTCACAATACACATAGACAGCTATAAGTAAGTAACGTGGTCAGAGTATGGTGACATCTGTGTTTTCCCATCATGCCTCTGTATTCAGGATTAACAAAAATCCAATCGTTCCCATTGTATTTGCCCAGTCATTGATGCTATCTGTACTCTCTGTCCTGATTGGTCGGTTTACGCTGCGCTTCTTAGCGACAGGTAACGTTGGTACGAGCTGATTAGCTATTCATGACTTACCCTCCGATTTCTGTCTGCCAACAACAGAGTGTCTGCAGGCGACACTGTCAGTCAGCTCGAGCTGAGACAGACCAATTTACTCTGCTGCAACTTTCCCTGCAACCGTTTTGTCTCGGTTCAAACTGGACTTAAGAGAGGACAACAAACAAAACGCAAGCCTACGCAAACGGCCACAGCAGAGTTGCTTCCCAGCAAATTTCACGCTACAGCTAACATTAGCTTGTTAGCTCATTAGCAGAAGTTACCCTCTGCAAGTTTAAGTGTGGCTACAGGTTGCGCAGAGTACACTTCTGACAACACTCAGGTGGTGAACCTGGCTTGAAACTTTTCTCCAATAAAACTTTGCCTTTTAGTCTGGCATTAATTTAACCTTAAATGGGTTTGCGTGTGAAAATAGTTTAAAGTAGCATTACAGAATGCAGTCCCTCAAAGATTAGGAGATGTGATAGTCAACAATGTGTTTTACAGGTTTCTCAAGTCTCTAAAACCTCATTCATATTTGATCCTACAGACCAAGAAAAGGAAACAGAACAGGGAAGGAGGGCCAAAAAGTTTGGGGGAATGGAGGGAGGGTGAAGGCTGCTAAGGAAAACAGAGAAAACAATGGAGGAAAAGAGGTAGGAAAGGTGCTTAAGGTTCATTTAATGTACAGTGAGCTGAAACCAAGGGTTGCATTTTTTTACAGGCTTCACAGGCAGACCACCTCTGAGCACTTAGATATTAATAGATATGAAAAAAGGTGTGTGTAGTTAACCTATTTGAGAAGTAGCCATTAGTTTGGTATTACTTTGCTGGAACGCCAGCTTTTAACAGGGCAGAACTCGCCTAGCTTTTATGTTGCGCCGACACATGGGGCAGGGACCGTAGCGGTCAAGTTCACAAAGCGTGACTGTTCTCAAGGCAGAGCTTCAGGTTTGGTCTTTCATCACCTTAAGTGGAAAACACACTACTAGAGTCTGTTTTTACAGAGCAGGTCACATATTTGAACACTTCCGGCTAGAACTGTTATAAACAAAAGAGAGAAGACTTTACTTTAGGCTGTTCAATGGTCACAACAGAGGATGAACAGGCTGCATGAAGAGGTAAAAACTTAAGAGTAATACTCCACACCTACTTCACCTGCAATAGTTCATCAACCAAGACCCCAATGACAATTTGCTGACTCTAATCCAAACTGTAAGCGAATCCTAATTCTTTTATTTAATCTCTTTTGGGGGGGGGGGGGGTCAACATGGGACAAACATGTTCCCACAGCAGCTTAGAATAAACTTCAGCACCAGGTCTCTTCTGATGCTATGTTTATAGAAGCCCCATAACAAATTACTCTGTGACTGTGATCAGCACTTAATCCCCTTTCTGAGCAGACACGCAGACACTGAGGTTGGAGAAGTAAGCTTCTTGCATTTACACAGTCCCTTTTAAAATTCTCAGACTTCTGTTCAGCTGGTGTTAACAAATGAAATCCTTTCAAACATTCATAGCCGCTGGTCACAGGTAAGATTTCACAGTGCTTTAATTGTCAGTGGATTTAGACAGAAGACAGACGGGAGCGGTGTGTGTGGTTGCATGAGAACACTGAGTTAAGTAAAATTTAAGGTTTTTGCACAATGTTCAAAATTTTTGAATTGCAAAATCAAGATTTCTTAATTACAACATAAGCAAACAATATATTGTTGCTGTCTGTGAAACTAACAATGTCATGGACCACTTGGCAAAGTAGCTCACACTAATGAGTCACAAACACTAATGTGAACGGCAGTGCGGACGTGCTTGCAAACTAAGTGGCTGGAGGCTCGACCGCTCATGACAGCCATGTGATGGGTGTTGGTCTGTTGTTTTGAATAAAAACATGTATGCAAAATAATGACAGCCCTGTAAGTTCCAGTGCGGCTCATTTATCTTTCTACCAGCCACATCTAAAAGATGTTGGCCAGTCCCATTGATAATATTTTGGTCCGAAGCACAATATCTGGACATGCCCAGATTGCTATGAAATTACTTTTGTATCAAAGGTTAAATGTCCCAAATTTTATCTCAAAGACCTCGTCATCTTTCATCTTTTGCTAAAATGAAGGTAAAAATTCCACTTTTAAATAAAATGTTAAAAAGATTTGTAGAATGACATGAAATTTCCTTGTTCCCCAGAGAATGAACTCTTTCATTACTTTTATTTTGGACATTTAAAGGTAAACTTTGCACCACCCAATGACCAAAAGATTCTCCTTTTTTTTGTTTGTTTGTTTTCTGGCTTCAGTGGGTTTTTGCTTTCTGGGTCCAAAAGAGCATAAGAACTTAAGTTCTTGTCCAACAGAATTGTACTGATTTAAGGAAATAATTTTCTGATACGACCTTTATTTGAATTGAATGAAGAAATTTGTGATGTGGTAAAAACTATTCTGGGGCCAGTGGGGTGTAAGAAAATATTGATACATATTAATATCGCAATACTATGTTTTGCAGTATTGCATCAATTCTCAAAAACACTGTGTTTTTTAATTAATAGTTTTCATGCTAAGATTCGTAAAAGTGGTTTCTTTTGTTTTTTTTAAACCCCAAATTGCGAATGCATAAAAACTACTGCTATGACATTTATACATTTTACATGGTGTTTATACTAAGACAGTTTTACTGAAATAAGACTGAAAAAAAAACATGCAATATATCACCTTGCTTATGGTACTGCAATATATTGTAATAAATCATATCATAACCCCTGTATTGTATCGCCAGACTCTTAACAATACACAGCCCCAGGGGCCAGTATGCATCATCTGATCTGGCAAAACTAAGTGTTCCCACAACACTACAATATGTTTTTATGCTACTAATGCTGTGTATTTAATGTAAATGTATTTAATGTCATAATGTCAGCTGCTTAAGTTCTCCCTTTGATTTCCAACTGTTGTACTGTCAGTGTCCTTGAGCAAGGCTCTGTCTCAGAGCTGTAGCTGGGTCTGTATAGTGGCTGCCCACTGCTTCTAAGGGGTGGGTCAACTGCAGAGAATCAATATGTTGTACAATGATTATAATTCTTCTCCCTTTTCATAGACCCAGCTGCCAGGGCAAAAAAAAAAAACAGTGCTAAAATCAAGGGAACAAATAACTTAGCAACTACACTCTTTCCCACCAAGCCACCCACCTACACACATCCCGTAAAGAAGTTACAAATGATCTGCGTGTTACCACTGTGTGGGCTGTGAATGACTCCACACTACTGAGGTGTCTGGTAGGTTGTTGAGTATCAGGCACGGGGGGGACCAGCATGAGCCTCTCAGTCAGGCTTTCCAAGGACCTTGAGTCATCGTCACTGACCGATCCAGTTACTCTCTTTTCATCTGGCCATGTAACTATTATCACCTTTTCCAGACGATATCTACTCTTAATTTACATCATGTTTTACTGAAGTCTCATGTCGTTATCTGCCCATAGATACTCAGCACATGCACTTTTTCATGATCAGCGGACATCTGTAAAAACCCACAATGATAACCAGAAGAAAATAGTCTAGCAGTGCATGACTTTGTACCATTTTATTTTAGGGCTACAAGCCAGTTTTACTTGCAGAAACTCTGAAATTTATTATCAAAGTTATTGTTTTTGAGATGTTGTGTGTGAATAGCTGAATTCTGTAAATTTATTAAAGTTGTGAAGCTTGACAAATTTCTTGAGAGCAACATTTCACCAATGGCTTGGGTAATATCTCCATAAATCCAGGTAGGCGCAAGAGAGGCTTTGCTACTGGTCCTGCCTGAGTGCAATAATTTCATTCAATACTAAATCCAAATTGTGGTTTTAGCTGCATTTATACTGCCTTGTCTTGATGCCCATCTCTTATTTTTCACCTATTTCTGATTTTTCTGACTGCCTGCTTATCTACTTGTGACACAAAATCCCGTATCTGCATTTACAGTTGGTGAACATCTGAGCTGCTCTTCACCTAACAGCTCCTTCTTGTTCCGTTGCTTTCACAGACGGTATAAAACTGCTCCAACACGTTTAAAATTGTTTAGCTGTCAACAAATGCTGAAAATGGTCGCTGGTTTGCTCTGCAAACTTGCATTCAATGATCGATAGTTGTAAGCTAGCTAAGCTAATGAACACATTGTACTTCTTGTGATTAGCCTACTTCAAAATAAAAGTCAACTCGCATTTACCAGTTATAAATTCTTTTAATGTGAAGCTGCAGCTGCAGGAAATGTTGAGATTTGCATAAGCAGTAACTTAACACTGCATTCTACCAATGGTGTCACAAGTCGGTGAGAAAATTTTGTCAAACAGCAACTTCACATGCCTGCTATCAAGCGCTTAAAACTGCACTGTCACAACAAACCCTTCTTGTAAATGGAATTGTTTCTGTACAAACCCTGCATTTTGCCTGCACTGTTTCTTACTCCTACGGCTTAAAAGACATAACTTAGTTCATGTTTTCTTTGGTAACAATTGTTACACATAACCAAATCATATCAAATTTATTTTCACATATGGATGAGGCCTGAATGGATCTGAGAATATTAGATTCCATGTGCTTTTTTACTACTTACACAAGCATAGTTCATATAAAATCTGTGCCACATAAGAGGAAAAAAATGAAAGTGGGCCACTTGAACCATGTTGTGTAAATACTGTATGTTCAGATTCAATTCAGTTATATTAAAAACAACCAGTTAGGCATGCAGTTCATCTTCTCTATCAAAGTTATCAAAGTTAATTACCAAATACCTTCAGAAAGCAGTCACCTCTAAACTGCTGACCATACTGGCATCCACAGTGTTATTGTGTCAACCGTCATACATATGAGGTGGGAATGTATATATGTTGGCCTCTAAAGATATAGAACTATTATTCAAATTTTTCACTGCATTAAATGTTTTCCTTGTGCACCAGAAGCAAAGGATTTGAAATTTGTTATTGGTCTATTTTTAGGAGGCCTTGTGATGAACAACTGAAATTTATCATTCTTTTTTGTTACTTACAGGGACTTCAAGATCTTCCTGCCAATACATACTTTACAGTAAATTCTCCCTGCCTCTGCTGGCATGGGAGAAAATAATATTAATACACGAAAAGACTGTCACTAAAAAGAGAGACATAATCACCCTTAAAACAGTTCCCAAGTAAAATTCAGAGTCAGTGGAACTGCCCAACCCAGTCAAAATACTGAAAAAGGCAAGACAGGGAACCCTGCAGAGCAGCTGTTGTAAATCACATCAGAGCCAGCTGAGAGTGCTAATTACTATCTTGGTGTGAAGACACAACTCAATCCATGCTAAATGTGTGGCCATAAACGTGTGGCGGAGTGAAGCTACTTGTGTGTGGGAATTCCCCTTGTGTTCAACATGTGCGTGTGGGTACAGGGTTTTTCGGCAATGGCCTGGTTTCTTTCACACATAAGTAAGATGGAGAGACAGAGTTATTACACCATGGAGAGCTGCCTTCACGGCACAGCTGCCTTAATGGTCAGGCTCAACAGGCCAGGCTATTCATTAGACTGGCATGTTACTAAACCAGGGATATGGTTTATGGGACAGTTTCGTGTGGGGAGAGATTCAGTCTTGATTCATCTGCCATTACTCCTGGCTTTGATGGGGTATTCAAAACCTCCATATCCAGAACGGTTGCACAAAAATTAAGTTCTGTTTCTGTGCTAGCCTGCTGTGTTTTATGGGACCGAGGAGGACATTGAAAAAGATTCTTCATAGCACAAAGGTGGGTGTATACTGTATTTGCATATCCTTTAAAAACAATTTTATTAAAGGATTACATCAAAGTACATCTTTAGTTTATTAAATAATTCTGCAATATTGGAGCCCTGCAGTGTGCGAGCCATTTTTTTCTTTGTGTCATAATTACAATCAACCTAGCACCTGCCCTCTTTGGTTTGGATGTACGTGTCCACTCGACTTTTGTTACATTAAAGTAAAGGCAGTTTGTAAGCGGCACAAGGTACCCTAGCTTTTGTGTGCAGCGCAGAAGGTCCTTCGTTGTGAGATGATTGCAGTTATAAAACAGCTGTAGTTGGGTTAGGTTTAGGCATCCAAATAACTCAGTAAGGATTTAAGCAAAAATTGTGCTTCCACAGTCACACATCTTTGGCTTCACATGACCCTTGAAACCAGGTCTTCGGGCTGAGGGTCCTGTGTATGACCTGCAACTGTACCTTCGCCTCTACCTCTCTTAGGTCATTGCTGTTCTACATACTACATTATTTCGTGGAAGGGTTTACCCATGAGTTTGTTCAAGACTTGGTGTGCCTCATACAGACACTAAAGAGTAGCTTGTGCGTCTGAATGAGGCACCAGCAGGCTTAACAAAGGTTTGTTTTAGTGTGACAAGCTGGGAATAACTCTGGTTTGGAAAGGTGGCTGACTAATTTGGTTTACTGCGCGGAGACAATAGTTCTACAGTTGCATTAGCAACATCCATTCCCAACAATACCCAAGAACATGTTATGTGTTTGAATGAAGTTGCCAAGCCAATTAAACACGTTTACTCAAGTACTGTAGTGTACTTCGGTACATTGCTGAGCTATTGATATTGTGATTCAATATGTCTACTTTATGAGTGTTTTTCATTACATTCAAAGGGAAAAACTTGTACTTTTATCACATTTACACTTATTTTAAAAACTGTAGTTACACGGTAAAAAAGAGATTAAAGTCCCCTTCAAACACACCTTTTTACTAAAATGTAACCGCAATTTGACATGCAGGTCTGATATCTATATAAGCACCTGAATCACGTGTACGGAAATTAATGACAACAATCTTACTAGGTTGGACCTAAAACATACCACAAAACTTTTGAGACAACAAAAGTCTGATTTTATTGCCATAAAATTAATGTAAAGGCATGCAGTGTAACTTGCATTACAGTAAGAAAAGTTTTAAATAAAACTTGTAATTGAAATGTTTAGATGGCATTCTTGCTACTTTTATTAAGTATAAATACAGTACTTCTTTCGTCACTGCATACACAGCAATTGATTCTTATGTGACTGACTAGGACTTTACAAAAAGAGATTTAAGAGAATAAAGAGCAGACTCGCATGGTTTCTGGTTCAATCACTCCATCTAGTGCCAGTCAAAGTCAAAAGTAATGCTTAAGCTGTTGGACAATATCTCTGCCATCAAAACATGAGTGTATTTTGACCTTGGCATCGTACCTAATAATCAAAGTCAAGGATCGTTAAGGACAAGTGAAGAGGACGAGACGTGAAAGAAAACAAGCACACACACATTGCAGCTGTTAAAGAGAGCGCTTTGCCACTGCACTTCATCTGCGTCCCTCTAATTACACCACTAGGAATAGATCCACAGATCCACCGAAGCGCTGCACAGCGCCAGCTGCCACACCAAGAGCTGGCAGTCAAGGTCCGCCCTCTGTTGAGCCTCCAACACACACAAGCCACTGGGGTTTCTTACATAACACTTCCAGGCCAAAACTTCTGGGCTTTCCAGGATCTGTTTGAGTCATGTCATTGTTTCCTGCTAAGTCCATCTTTCTTGTTTCTGCCATGTTGCTTGACCACGGTGAAGGGAGCCTCAGTAGTGCCAGGAAGGCAAGTCAGGAAAAACCAAATCCCCTCACTCTTTGGAAAGAGCTCACTTAGAGCCATGCCAATTAACCAGTCACTCAGGATTTGGGCTCGGATCAAAAAAGAGGCCTCTAATTATGGAACACTCCACAGCAGGCCAGAGATGAAAATGAATAAAAGAATAAACAATAATATAGAGAGTGCTGCAATCACAACAGTGGAAAAGAGGAGTTTCTACATTTGAACATTCATTCTAGTCTCATTGCACGCCTAAAGTGCAATGAAAAAAGAGATGTTTTTGTTTTTTGTTTTTTGGATACAAGTCTGCTACTGCCCTTCAGATTTGACCCACAGTATATGAGGCAAAAAGATTAAAAGTGTGTTTAGAGATTTAAGTTTGATGATGTAAGGGTCACAGGGGACCCTGTCAGAATCTCCAAGTACACCGAAACTAACTGCCATATGTACTGCACTGTACTATGTTGATGGTGCACACCACTCAAACCTTGCTTCAAAACGTTGAAAGAAAAAAAAAACAAAACACCTGAATGTCAAAAGTCAAAAGCTTTAAGTTGAAATAAGCAACGAGGGGACTGCATTACTCCCGTCCTTACATCCTTAGGGTTAGGGCAACCCTAAGGGCTCGCTGTTCCTTTAGTATAAACTGCAACATTCTTCTGACTGTCAAAATGGCCGCCCACCTAGAGCCAGGTTCTGCCCGAGGTTTCTTCCCGTTAAAGGGGAGTTTTTCCTCGCCGCTGTCGCC
>JAPZDX010000023.1:1406456-1418210 GCA_029783625.1 Naso annulatus | reverse complement strand
CACACACTGTGCAACAATCTTGAAAAATAAGAGAGAAAACTGTACAAATGAGAGGTCAAACAAAGGAGACTTTTTGGCTTTTTTCTGCTAAACAGGAAGTCTGTACGTAGGTAGACACTAAAACTCCCTCTGCATTGAGGTGATCTACCGTGGGGCTTCCTTTGGGGCAGCCTACAGAAGTTTTCAGACAAATCAGATGTAGCAACAATTACCACTAATTTGTGAGGCAGTGGGGGCCTGTTGGCAATTTTGCAAATGCATAGTAAGGTATCGTACTGCCTCATGGTGTAACTGTTCATCTCTGCTTGCTTTGATTGGCCGATCAGCTGACTGACATGAATTGACTCTTCTTCAACATTCTGCTGCAGCTCACTGCATTCCTTTTTTTTGCACCCCCAGCCATCTGCAGTGCCGCAGCCAAAACAGATCACCTACATTGATGATTTTGTATGAATAAAGTTGACAGAAGAAGTCAAAGAGCCACAGCTGACTCATTCTAGTAACTTCACTGGCCACTTTGACAAGCCAACCAAAGCCTGTCCCGACTGGCCAGACACAGGTGCAATACACAATACAGAATGACAGAACGGACCAAATGAAAGTCATTATTGTATTGCCCACATTTGGAGTTTAACTGCTGTGGTTGGTGGAAGACGATAACAAAAAACAAAAAACTGTTTACTGTAACTTTACTACATTTAGATTTTTAACACTTTGTCATGTTGTCAAACCACCTCTTCTGACAGGAAACTAAAACCCAAACTACCTATGCTCTCATCAAAGCCACCAGACTCCTTTGACAAACACAACAACTTTACCTAGCACAACATGGACATGGCTGGTAGGCTGGTGTGTTAGTGTTACTGAGGAAATTTAATTTTTAATAAAAGGTAAGTTTGGAGTCACTAGACTCATAGAAATACAAACCAATCAAGGTGTGTTGGACCAGCAACTACCATGTTCGGTGAGTTAAAATTATTGCTTTTGTGAGAGGAGACTGGTAGCTTTGGTAAGAACATTGTGAAAACTTTGGTGTCCAGTTAGAAAGGGCCATCTGAGGGCAAAGTAAAGCCGTGCAAATCTTCAAAAGGTAAGAATACTTCAAGTGATACTGCAATATTTGTGAAGTAGCTTCAGATGTTCTGCTCCTAATAATAAGGACTTTTAGGATCAACATGATGCTCTACAGCATTATTGTGACAACCTGTGCACTCCTGAGAGCTGGAGGTCATGACTGATGTCACCACTAGCTGAAAACAATGGAGGAGCATGTGCACTCAGACAATCTGTCAAAAAAATACATAAGCGCTTGTTTTAAAAGACGTGAAACTTGCTGAATATTTAGTAGTGTCCTCTCATGTACCAACACTAAACATGAAGCTCCATACGGATATAAAATCCAGAAATGGCTGTTTGTTTTGTGAAGAAGCTGAAAGGGCCGCTTTTGGGTTATATGTCCGTGTTTTTGATGGATTGTCTGAGCGCACAAGCTCCTCCGTTGCTTTCACCCAGCAGTGATGTCAGCAAGGAGCTCCAGCTCTCAGGACTGCACCACTTGTCATAAAAATGCTGTAGAACATTGTATATGGTCGTAAATATCCTTATGATAGGGCTTAATGTGCAAAAAACCAAACTTCTCCTTTAAAATATGCCATCACAGTCTTGGGGAAATAAGGAGAGATAGATCACAGTTTAGCATAGGGATGTATCCAGGATGTATGTAAACCATCGAGACAAATGACGGAGAAAATTTCCTCAGAATGCAGAGGAGCCATTGCAACATGGATAACACCTCTATGTCTGTCAAACAAAAGTTGTTTTTTGACAGTAATGTAACTGCGCTGTCTGTGGTTTGTATGCAGTTTTACATCTTTGCTTACGATTTTCTTATGACAAGACAGTCAGTGTTTCGTCAATTAGGAGTCCCAGAGCCATTAATGTTTAGGGTTCGTTCAGTCAGAACGAATGAACGGCATTATCCGTCAACTTGTCGATGGTATTCTTTTCCACAACACTAGAAGGCAGCAAAATGTGGTGGTTCCACATTTGTTGTCAAATTCCTAGCTAACACTCTCCTACCTGTTGTGTTTCCTTCCCAGAACTGTTTCAGAATTATATCCCTGGTTTTACACCCTGGAAAGGAAAAATTCCTGTGTATACTAGAATCTGTTCGTATGGTCACTGTGAAGACCCAGAACAAGATTGTAAGAGAAGTTGCAATAAACAGAAGTCATATCTCAATTTTCAGTGATCTAATTACAAGCATTTAGCACGGTCAACCTATAGTTAAACGCTGATACTTGCAACAACTGCTGCTGATGGCGAAATGAAACAAGTCTCTCCCCTTTCAAAATGGTCCCCTCTGTAGTTCAATGAAAATATACAAAAAAACCGCTACAAAGTGTGGTATCAACACTCCTTCTCTGCATTCAGCCTCAAAATTTTTCCCTAAATTTGTATTTGCTTTTGAAGTCAAGTAAAAATAAAGATTTTTGAAAGTAGATTACGACAAAAAAATTCAGACACTTGTGTTTACTGCAGTTAACAAGAAACATTCGGTCCTTTTGTCAGGAAAACAATTACATATTACGGTATATTTTGGTCCCTAACTATTTTTGGTTTGATATGCGAGTATATGTAATCCAGTCCTTCTGTGTAGCAAATCCATTCCATCAAATTAGCCTTATGTTGTACCATCTATGACATATAAATTCTTACATTCGAGCTTCGCCCAGAGAGCTTGAGCTGGAATTATGTTTTCCGTCTGTACAGCCACAACGGAAATGAGAGACGCAGAATCTGGACAAGAAAACGTTTGGGGCTTTTATACTCTGTGCAGTTTCTCCTCATTGCAAATCGATATTCTCCCATATCCAACCATTTTTTTCCACATGTCTACCTCCGGGTAGTTATAAATTTTCAGATGTGGACAGCCAGGGCATTTTCCGCCACACGGCAGCCGTGCGGAGGGGCATGCCTGCTGGTGTGATGTCACTCAGTGTTGACCTTTGTGACCCTCACAAATGCGACAAGCGGAATTCCAGCTTTAGTCTGAATTGGTTGTCAGTAAAAATCATGCTAGTATAGGTACGGTTGGCCCCTGGATGTATAGCTCATATAGCAATGTCATTGGTATGGTGAAGACAAAGAAAGGCAAAGACAAAGAAACACAAAGTCTCCTCGAGGCTCATGACAAAGTGCAACAACAAGCCAAGAAGACGCAGTGGTGAAACTTGGTGGTCCTCAGGCCACAGCGTATCATCTACTCAAACAATGAGAGAGTCCTGGCTGCAAGTGATGGAGACAGAAAACAAGTGTGCAAGAGGAGTGCACCTGAGGATGAAGCTGTTCTCATCATGTGGTTTGAAAACACCTTGAACAGCCCTTGCTCATTTTAAAGCTACACTCTTTTTTTAACATCAATAAAATTTAGCAAATAGAGACACTGTCAGGTTCATTACTTTATATTCATGCAATAAATATACCAATGGCAATCAGATGGTAATCTGCACAAGAAATATAGACAAAAAACAAACAGTAGTAATCACTTTGGCTTGGTCAGACGTGCTCTCAAAGAAAAACTCAGAATGCCGAACCCTATTTACGGAACAACACAATTAAATATGATAAGTCTGTTTACAATCCCTAAGCACTTTCACTCAGTCATGTTAAATAATAGTGTGTAATCAGCTTTAAGGGAAGTGTAAAATAATGAAAGCAATGAAAAGATGTGTGTATGTATTGTCACTTACTTTGGCTGCATTGATCACTGTAGCCGTATAGGACTGTGCATTGTCACCACAAGCTCCTCCACGAGACTGGTGACATCTTATCAACTGTAAAAACACAAAGGATTACACACAAATACAAGACATACATTACAGTGAAAGTCTACAAAATATGTTTGAAAAGAAAAATGTGGGAAATTAACTCAGGTTAAAGAAATTTAAAAGGGCCCCATCTTCACTCTTTGGAGGAAATTGGTTTTGCTTTCATTACACAACCAAATAGCCAATCTAATTTAATTTCAAATACAATATCACTTGAATGACTCTGTCCCAGTATGCCTCCTACTGTTGAAATAACTAGATTTAGTCATTTCTGGAAATCCTCAGGCAGTCACACAAACAGTGGTCCCATCTGTCAATTACTTGAGTGGGCTGGCTCCAAAACACTATTGTGCATTAAATGTATTGCAGAGTGCGCAACAGAGCATTCTGGGTTTTGTAAATACTTAACAATCCCATTAAACAGAAGAGAACAGAAAACTCATGTGCGTCTGTTGATTTTCAAAATGTTATCATCTCATGTGGACTCTTCTTGGAATGAGTTGTTTATCCAGACAGATTAAAGAGGGAGGATATAGATAAAATGCATTTTTTGGATTGTAAATATGTCGCTTTTCTGATAAGCTACTTCTGCAATAGATGACTGCGTGTGTGTGTGTGTGTGTGTGTGTGTGTGTGTGTGTACTACCTTGTTCTCAGCGTAGGCCAGCCAGCGGCTTCCCAGAGCTATTGGATTGAGGCTTGGGCCAGGACAGGGATAGCAGCCTGAAAGGACACAACTATGATCAGGGCACATAATGATGCTGGGAAAAACAGTCTTCCAACCATTTCATCCTCAGAGCTGCAATTATTGATTCAGATTCAATTCTATGTGGTATCACACTCCTAGCAAATATTTAACAATGTTGGAGGTACTAACTTTTAACTCAGATGTGACTTGAAGTACCAAAAATTCCAATAAAGCTATGTGACTTCCACAAACATGTACTACATTTCAGCAAATGATGTCTACCCACAATTTTTCTCCACACACTATTTTATGAGGCAACAGATTTATTACCATAAATAGAAAGTCAATTCTTAAAGCTGACTGGTATTATATAGGCTTTTGTTTTTGATTTACCGAATACAGAAGGACACCTTTTTCAAAGAATTAACCTTAAAATACAAAATTTAAAAGTCGGTGAAGTTAATTTGTTAGACTGAGGGTGCATCAAGTAAACTACCAGTTTAGTTTTTAAACAGACAAACAAGGGGGATTTTAACACAGGTTTGGCACGGGGAAACAGAGGTCACAGTGATGAAGTGGTGTTTTTCTTTTTATCCTTCATGTCCTGTTGCTCCCAAAATCAAGGAAACACATTTCAAAATTGTATGTGCTATTTACCTGTTTAGCGATTTTTTTTTTTTTAAACATAAAAGATTTCATTTTGATGTGAATCCTTGTGTTTTTTGTTCTTCAAATGTGGAAAATGTTGAACATTATAACATTATTAACACTATTCTTCGATTGTTCATACAACAAACTGTCTTGGTCTGATGTCCACAGCTGGTTGCCTTTAAATACTGATAATATAATTTTATGTAAATTATGGAATGTTATCTGTTATACATATACTTTAAATGCTAACATCACAGATGTTATTAACTCTGTTATAATTCTGGGTAAACAACATATTGATACATGTAAAAGGAAAAGTATCCACCCCTCTTCTTCTTTTACATGTATGTGTTATTTTGTCAAATATTATAAATCACTACACTGTATGCATAAAACAAATAGAATGGCCAGAAAACTTTATTCTGATATATGAAAATCCTTGTTCTTGTAATGTCTCTTACACTTTAGTGCTCCTTTGATTGTTTACCAAATTATAATTTTTCTATTAACATTCCACCACAATGGTTCAATCAGCATGGTGTTTTTTTTAAAGATATTTTCAGATTAGAATTTGTTTCATCATTCCATCATTGCCTTCTTAAAAATTCTATTATCTATATTTCTGTGACTTCTGTCCCCTTCTCTTTTCTGTTAATTTCTTTGTGTTAATAAAGAAATGAAAAAACAATGATCAGGGCAAGGTTGTCACATGGTAATTTCAATAGAAATCAAATTCATACATATTTTGGTTACTGATTTCATGATCAAAAGTATGCAGGAACAAACTGGAACACATATGCAAAGATGTATGCATATAATCCTCCTTCCTGAAGAGTGTCTGCAGCTATCTTAAACCATTAATGTGTTTGTGGGAAGTGTCTTGTTGGGAAAGAAAAATGGGAGTCTAGAGAGAATGACGGTAGTATGTTGTTTTTAACCGTTGTCTGTATGTGCAAAGTATGACCTAATGCAAACTGCGGTACACAATAAATTGAGGATGGCTTCTTTGCTGATTGACCGACACAATAATCCCTCTGGGGACACTCACACCACACACATTTACATTGCAAACACAGCCGGTAATCTCCAGCAGAAATAAAAATAGCAACCAATAATCCTAAATGACAAATAAAGCTGTGTCTTTACTAACAGCTAAATGTCTTGCAAATCACAAGAATATATTTGTCTCTTTTCACTAGAACAGATGTGGAAGTAAACAAAAGGTGGACTGCTATGATCAAAACTAAGCACCCTGTATGGAGGCATCTGTCACTTCTGCTGCAGGGTTAAATCAACCAGAAGCAGGCAAACATGTGCTTGTAAACAGGCTAGAGAAATTATTGATATTGTTATAAATATCTCTGAATGCAAGCAGATCAAGACAGCAACAGTATCCCTTTATCCAGTATAAGTAAACACACAGCAAAATAATGTTGATCCACTAATGATCACACCTGCTGCGTTGGAGAACACAGGCCCCTGTCACAAACACACTCAGCTAATGTAAGTGTGTGGAAATGCAGGGGCAAATGGCTTGCTCATAATAATTTAGTGCTCAGGGAGCAGATGAGGTAAAGCCAGTAATTTGGGATGCTGGGGAACATGCTAGCGGGGAGAAAATTTGGGTGGGGGGTTTGAGGTATGCCACAAGGGCTGCTGGTGTTTGATATCCTGGCTGAGGAGCAGGGGGCCGACCAAGCAGAGGAAACACGTGACAGGTGGAATCAAAGAAAAGAAAGCAGGGTTGGAGCTTTCGAAGGTCATGGCATACTATAAATATAATATAATGTTTTAATATTTAAAACCATGTCAATTACTGATGTTGATTTTTGTAATTTAGATCAAATTTATGGTGTGGACAGGACATTTACACTTGATTACTGCAGAAAGTTCTATTACAATATATTTTATTCTTAGTAAATCATTTGGGGCATCCAACATTGGTTTGCATGACTGGCCCCTGGCTACAAATACAAAAGCATGCAACAACAATTTAGAGCGTAAAGTAACAGAGTCTTTGACAACATTGCCTGTTTTGCCTTTTAACACATAAAATGTGTGTTAAAGGCAAAACAGTATGTGGTAACAAACTGAAAAAAATGAATAAACACAGATAGTCAAACCCACATAATATTAGGCCAATTGGAGGCAGATATGACCAAGCCCTAGTTTACCCATTGTGCTAAATGTTTTAGATCAAGGTGGTTTTTGGTCACTTTAGATTTAAATACAGAAAGTCAAATCTCATAAACTGAGAATCTCAGATTTCTCAAATCATCCAAAAAAGGAAAAAAGGGTAAATATTATCTCTGTTAACTATCAAGCTCTCACAACAGAGAAGGAAATTGGTTTGCAGAATCACAATTTCCTGAGAAGTCTAAGCAGCCCAGACACCTGCCTGAGTTTCAAAGAGTTGTGGAAGCGTTAATGGGAAAAATAGAGAATTCCCTCATGACTAATTTTTCATAGCATTTAAATTGTAGCTGTTGAATTGTACAAATAATAATTAAAGTTGCAAGATTATCAATTAAACATCGATAGTCTTTTTGAGAATCAATACAACATCGCAAGACATAATATTGACGTATCAATATTTTCTGACACCCCTAATACTTATACTTGCTATTTTGAGTGCAGAAGTACATTTACACTAGGCCTGGGCGATACAGATGAAAACTCTGTCAAAATAGTGAAGCTTCATATCAGCTGATATAATAATTATTAATTATGTAGGTTGTGACTGTCAACTAGTCGTTCACTCTAAGGGGTGGTGGCAGCTAAGGTGATAAAATGAGAAAATAACACCATATTGTACACAGTATTGTAAGGATGACTATTGGTAATTTAACAAAATATTAACCCAATGACATTTTTAGATAAATAACCATCAGTAAGGTGAATAAGTTGGTAAAGGTAAACAAAAGAACAACAAGAACAGTCTGGTAAGTTCAAAAGATCACATCACTGTACTGTAGGCCTAATGAAGCCTTTTCAACTAGGAAAAGACAACACTTTTGTCAAATTATGATATAACAACACCCAAAATCTGTCATAATATTTTGTCTCACATCCCAATACAATACAATATCGATACACCACCCAGCCCTAATTTACACAAACAAGTTTGGCAAAATACAGTATGCTGACCAGGGTATTATATTTAGAACAATCAAAAAGTTGAGTGTGGATACCTGTTCACATAATAACCTCAAAGGTTACCCAGTTATTTATGAAGCCGAGGGGGAGGGACCACCAACCTGCACAGCTGGCGAAAAGCTGTTTTGGTAACACATCTCGTCTCTATAATGCATTATAACACATTATGAACATATATAACGCATTATAAACACATTTATAATGCATTATGGGTGGTTACACCACGGTCTTGGTGAATACTCAATAATGATAGGCTAGAGGGTGTCAATTAACTTTTGATATACTGGCACCTATGGAACACCTATGGAACCTATGATACATGGTTATTATTAGACGATTTCATAAATTTTACCGGAGCTCCGCGGAGAGAAGGAGGGAGGATCATCACATGAAGCAGGAGCAGCGTTTCTGCTGGTAACTTTTCGCTGTGACCGCCACGGCAATACCAAATGTCAAAAGCAAATAAAACATTTTGCTATCAGTCAGCTGATCCGCTTCCTCATTATATACACTGTTATTATTAAATGTGTTAGTACATTCACCTGTGAGGCCTGTGCTGCTCTCTTTGGAGCCTCGACAGGAGGTGAAGATGACCCATGACCAAGAGTCTATGAACACACAGTGTCATGAAGAAGATTCAGACATTCATACATGAGACGTCCTCTTTATTGCCTGAACTATCGCTGTGCATTCAATCCGTACACATTGTTAGAATCCATTGTGTGATGGGAAAACGTCTCATATCCACACAGTCACAGAAAGTAAAGTGTGCAGCATTCTTCTCCAGCGCACCGCAGAGTCTCTCCTCCTGCAGCTGTTGACAGCCTGTCACAGCAGGGCTGGTCCTAGACAGTTTGGGGCCCTGGGTGAGATTAGGGTTTGGGGCCCCCAAACTGCTACGCCATCAGTTAACCACCATTACCCGTTGTCAGTTGGATTTTGTTTTAAAATATTTTTGGGTTGTTTACTTTCTTATTTAGCAAGTGAAATGTATGCACCACACAGCCAGAAAAAGTACATCCTAGGCAGGGCAAGCAGGAATTTAGATGAGGCAAGTAGATTTGAGAAGTACTTGTCCTGCAGGGCAAGTAGGAAAAAACCTTAACGTTGGACCCTGAAGTTGTGGCTAAAGACAGTAACACATCTAACATTTACCTTGAAATGAGTCAAGATCCTCAAGGCCTCCAGTAAGAGTCTGTGGAAGAAGGGTTTTTATTTTCTATCTATTCATTTTTCTATTGGTGATAAGATTTAAACTCTGCAAGACTTGTCTTAGTAGGATAATTGCAAGTTGTAATGGAGTTTTATCACTATTTTTGACATTTCAGTCAAATCAGATAATCAACAGATTAATTGAAAATAACATCTGTTCGTAACAGTTTTTTGTACAGGAACCAGTGACTTGAAAAATAATGCGGTAAAATATCAAGTTCTGTTGCTCCTGTTGTATTTGTAACAGCAAAGCAGCTTTTCAAGAAAAAAAAAGCTTAATCAGAATCATAATCAGAATTACTTTATTGATCCCCAACTGGAAATTGCTTTTCGTTACAACAACAGCTCCTACTCACAGTGTACAAGTGTTCAAAACAAAGAGCAAATGTAGGCAATAAGAATACAAGCTGCTGAAGGACCTCAGCCGCCTCCGAATATAGAGGCGGCTCTGGCCCTTCCTGTAGAGGGCATCAGTGTTCTTCCCCCAGTCCAGTTTATTGTCAGTGTGTATCCCCAGATACTTGTAATCCTAACCCTTAACAGGATCGTGCCAGTATTGTAATGGGAAATTTATCTGTAGGTTTACAGTAACAGCTTTAGTTTAAATTGAAAAGTGCACAGTTGAAATAAATTGAATGAAATCAGAAGAATTTCCAAAAACTAGGAATGTTAGATTTAAAGCAGACTACTTGAGACAGTATTGACCTTTCTCAAGTGAAGATGTGTCAGTATCTCATTTAATAATGGCAAAAATGGCAAAAAAAAGTTAAAAAAAAATCAAAAAAGTGTTGCTTGTTTTCTATTTACCACTATATTACACATTACCACATTGTTTAACAGTGGGGGCAAACTATTTTGCTCTCCTTGCAACTGTGTGTTGGAACACAAACGCTTTTCTTACCAAAGTTGTAGGCTATCTATATCTGTTTTGTTTTGTAAAGCCACGGGACTTCTGTGACTCAGGAATGTTTTGTAAGTTTGAGCCATGTCACTGAGTTTAGAAAATAAAACAAGATGAGAGCTAAAATATTCCCAGCACTTTCTGTGATGTAGTATGCTTGCTTTTCATAGGAAGTCATTAAATGACTCTTTTACATTTAGGTAGTAGCCTAGTTAGAATAGGGTGTTGGGGGAATCACTTTTTTTTTCTTTTTTCATCAAATCGCATTTTTTGGCAGCTCCAGCGGTTTTCGTAACCTTTTGCAAGTTTTGAAAGTTCCCTCAATTTTAGCAAATTCCCGCAATTTTACAGCATAAAATCCCATAAAAATCCCAAATATTCCATTGCGTTTTTTAAGAAAAGCTGCCGCATAATCAAGGTTTTTTGCCTGCAACAATCACAAAAAACTCTTTTTCTGGAGGGACTGATTTAAAAGCAGAGCTGTAAACTCTGATTCACAGTGACCCCTTGATATAACTTTTATTTTAACTTAAACTTTTATGTATTATTAACAGAGTGAACCACTTACATCCTGTTTTTTCATGAATGCAACACCAAGAGTTGGCAGCAGTTCTTCAGAAAGAAAATCTCCCCATCACTACCGACAACTATGATTTTACTGAATTTTAACCAAACCTGGTTTGAAGTTACATCTCCTCCCCACTCTTGTCATTTATTCATAGCAGAGGTGTTACTGATTGATGGATTTCTAACAATGAAATGTGTTGGGTTTTTTCTTACAGAAGTGCTTGTCAGAGGTGCGAGGGCCCCTGGTGGATTTGGGAGTCAGTGAGTATGGCATCCTGTCAGCAATCACCACACTGAGTGACACTCAAAATGACCTGGGTTTGAACCATCAGCTGCCCTCCAGCTGCCCCCAGCCCAGATACTCTGTGGACGACATCACACTCTTCAGACAGATCGCCCTGGACCTACGTAAGCTCAAACAATGGAATGAAGTTGTAGGATGAGTGTGTAGCTGACACCCTGTTGAATGTTGCCTTCTGTTGAAAACCTACCCTTTACCTTTTTAAAATGAGGATATTTTGCCTCCTTTTTAGAACTGATTTTAAAACTGCTAATTCAGTCCTGAAAATTATGTTAAAGGGCATCATACAGTGCAACTCTTTTCTGACTGTGCATAATGTTTAAGATAAAGATAAAGATTTTGTATTGACCAGAGCACAGTTTTAGAAATAAATGAAATATTAAATTGTATTTTCCTTTTAGAGTTGCAAGACTTTTGATACAGCACAATAAAAGTTTCTCGGCGGCCC
>JAPZDX010000023.1:1349993-1361087 GCA_029783625.1 Naso annulatus | reverse complement strand
TTGCTTGTCAGTGAAAGACCCGATCCCATCAATAACTGACCACCAACCTAAACACAACTTACATGCAATGTGGGGATTTTTTATTTTGTTTTTTGTTTGTCTAGGGTTTTTTGTTTCGGTTTTTTGTCTTTCTCTTGTGTTTTCTTTACACTGTCTTTTCAGACGGCAGTGAAGTTCAGTTGGATCTTTGCCTGTGTGTTACCGCCTGAGCAGAAGGTTGGTGCCACTGTTTAAATTGAATTCTGTCCATAACACGGTCAACACTGTCACCCAGTGGACAAAAGTATGCAGTGAAATACAGTGTTGGTTTTAAGCAGCCAAAAGTGCCAAGCCAATGTGATTGTTAACATCAGGAAAAGTTCTAGATTATGACCACATCAACATATTTTATTCTTTTTCTTTGCCATTGAACTGAAGTTTCACGGTACAAAATCAAGATGACTAAAACACATTTCAAAAGGATTCAATTCAGAGCAGGGTTTCTGATGTGTAACACACTGAGCAATGCCTTTTTTTCATCATCATTGAGTTGTTTAAACTAAAGTTGTTCAGTACTGCAGTGTGTGTTGGTCAGTTGGTGTCTTTGTAACAGCAGATTGCTGCTCCACTCTGTCAACATTAGTCTGACCGAAAGCATAGAAAGTTCATATTATGCTTCAGGTTCATCACACAAAGGTTATTATGAAGTCACTGGATCAAAAAGAAACAAACTTGCAACCTTTGCCTTGTTTAAAGATTAGAATCTTGACAGTTGTAAGGTAACTGTAGTGTGTGCGCTGTAAATCACCCAGCTGCTGCACTTCCTTCACAGTTCAGTTCATTTTAACATCCCATTATTAGCTCGTACTTCAAGATCATTTTTTTGACATTAGTCAATCAATTTTAAATCACAGAAGACTGAACACTTGATTTTTACTTTCATCAATTGTTTCACACACTCTTAATAGTGAATGTTATGGAGTGTAACTCCTCTAAAGAAGACTTCTTCAGATGTATTTTCAGTTGCTCTGTTGAAAGTCAGTAGGATTGCTCTGACTGATGAGCCTCACTTCTCAAAGATACAAAAGATCCATTTCTTCATTGTGTCATTATTGTTCTTTTCATCGGCCACTCGGGTGGGCGGCGGACATGTCCTTACAGATCAAATGATGTCAGCAGAGTTTGACTTTTGAACCCAGGACCACCATGCTGCAATGTTTGCATTATCTAATCACACATCAGCTGTACACAGTGTTCATTAACACTGAAAGCACAAAATTTGTTTTCAACACCTAAAGTTAAAAAATAAAGTCACATTAAAAACAGGCTTCACCAGTCATAAACAGACCTATTTTTAACACAATTGAAACATTAAGGAACAACGAAACAAGTTGTGGACCTTTAACTACTGGTTTTGTAACAGTGACTGCAATAAGCTCATCTGTCAAAGAGACTGCATCACGAGCATTTGCATTTCACAACTTATCAATGAGTTACGAATGTCATGTGAAAATGTAATGCTATTCTTGAACAAAGACTTTTGACAATTAGTCTGAACACTTACACAATAAAAATGTTTTATTTGCTTTTGGTACTGAGTAGAGACCCATTAACCCTTAAGTAGTTTCAAATATTTTCTTTCTCCCCATCTTTTGACATGAAAAAATAAAACTTTTAAGGTTGTTTTTTTTTTTTTTTTCATGTCAAAAGATGGGGAGAGAGGGAGTCTGTCTGTGGAGACCAATGGCTGGAATCACACTGAGACGTGCCGCACTAGGCGGGAAAACACCTGAGGGAGCTGCCACTCCACATTTTGACGTCTAACGTTTAATTTTTTTTAATACTTAAATGCGCGCCAAAGATGACAGCTGATGACATCTGGATCAGCTGTCAGTCAGTTAAACAGCTGTTTGTGTCTGCACACATCAGTACTGTAATATTAGGCACACAGCTATCAGAGTTTCTCTCTTTGTAATGTTACCTGATCAATAAACATCTGCACCGAATAAGAAGCTGCATGCTGGATTTAAACTGTGACCTGTGTCAAGCAGAGGCACACAAAGAATTTCTACTGAAAGAAACATTCATATTGTTGATTATTAGCGTTCTCTGTTTTTATTGATGTCCTGATTTTAGTCATGGTTTAATATCCCAGAATTTAACTGAAGTGTCTTTTGAACACTGGAATTTAATTGTGAGGCTAAAATGTTTTAGAAAAATTAAGATTTGGTCACTTTTATCAACGCTTGGTCAGCCTGACAGGTGACTCTGGCAAACAGACTCATCTTCTCTCTCTGACTTTAATCCACAAAAATAATCCAAATCCATAACAGTTCACATAGGAAGTAGCAACTCATGAAAAGAAAACTATTTCTAATGAATGCAGAAAGTTGGAATTTGCGATGCAGGTCGATTTAAGGTGTGGCCCCTAAATTTCCTGCTTGCGCTCCTAAAAATTTTCAGTAAAGCACTACAGTGCTCCTGGTAAAAAAAAGTTCGTCTGGAGCCCTGTTATGGAACAAAAGATCCAGGCAGATAAAGGCTAAGGTTGACCTGTACAGGCCCATTAGGTGTGTGACTTACAGATATACTCCAGATCTGCATCCCGTCAGAGTAGCCAATCATTAGGCACAGAGGAGGGTCAGTCGTACCGCTGTGCATCTCCATAAACTCTGGGTTGCGTGCAGTGTCTGTGCAAACAAGTAGACATTGAATAAAGACTAATCAGAGGATGTGTTAAATGATCAAACATTCTGACAAACAAAGCACAAATTAATTACATCTGGGGCCTGTTTGACAAAGCAGGTTTAGTAAAAACTCAGTCTGCTAATGAGGGAAAGTCTGGGTTTTCTGTTCTGGAGAGGAAGGTAACTCAAACCCGAGCAAGAGGAGTAACTCCAGCCCGTTTCAGAAAGGATGTTAACTCAAACTTTAAGTCAGCTGCTATCGTAACAAGTTCCTCTCTGTCTCCTCCCTCTTTCAGCGCCAGAAACGCTGTTTCATTTCCTCATTTATTCAGTCCGTAGCCGAGTTTCAGCCGAGTTTTTTTTTTTGGTAGCCGAGTTTTACTGTCCGTCTGTCTGAATAAAAATCCAAGTTGGTTACTTAGTCTGTTGGGCATAGGCTGCTGTGTTGAACATGGCATGTCCTTGTGTTGAGGATCCTATAGATGAGGAGGCCACATCACTGTGCGGGGATTAACATATAGGCTACGGCAGGAGATGATTTTGAGACCCCGACTACATGTTTTATCATTTCCAGATGACGACCTACTGCGGTGCCATCTCTGAGTTTCCCATCTGAGGGTAAATCCACTCAGAGTTCAGGGTAAGACTCAGAGTTTGTGGAACCTCTTTTCTGAAATGGGCCTCTGGTACACTGTCATGTTTTTTTAATATTATTTTATTATCACACCACTTTACTTATTCTGCTCTCTGTGAAACCCATACATTCATTTGCCTTGCCAAAATCTGAAGAATACTTCACATATCTCACTGCAATTCCTTGTTTTTGTTTGTCTGATTTTCTGCATTTTCTTATTGGTTTGACTGGTTTGTGTCACAGCTCCAGTTCATAATTAAATTCGACATTTACCAAATGGTATTCTGTCCCAACAAATAATCTTTTGCTTTGTATTGTTCCCTTATACACAAACATCAAACAGTGGGGTTTCAAGAGTGCAGTTTCATATGGTGTCAACTTACTGTAAAAGCCTGTCAGTATTTTGAACTCAGCAGCAAGAACAAACAGCAGCAAAACAATGAGGTATGTTACAAAATGTCAGTTTAACAAGAAATATCATTATTGACTTCGGGAATTGCAGTTTTTCCAAAAAAACAGAATGGAAGATAAAACTATCCCAAAGACATACTGGCTATAACAACATGCAGAGAGCTTGAAAGCCCAAGACAAGCTGAAACAGACAACTTTTCACAAGTTCTAGCACTCAGCTTCTACTTTATTATATTATCTGGGATTTTATTTTTAGGTCATATCACCCAGCCCTAGTTTAGATGCTGTGAAAAATGCTCATACTAACAAAAAAATCATTTGTAGCCTGGCCTGCTGGTTCAGTCGCAGGAAATAATTGGTCTGGGAGTTAATTCTCAGCTTTAAAAGGGGCATTATCAGACGGCATTGACAAAAATACCTCTTGATGTAACTCAATAGACATAAAACTAATCAGAGCAACGAAATCTGTGGTGTAGCACAGCACAACACATTTGTTGGGATGGTTCTTAGTCCCGTTAAAAGCAGGAAAAAATTGCAGCATGGTCATAAACATTCTCAAATTACAGCTAAATACAGCACTAAAGTCAGTTTGAGATTTGAGGCAGGCAACAGGCAGTGCAGGAACAGAATCTTGATTCATATTTGATCAGCACCGCCTAGATTTAAACACTCAATGTTCCTATGAGGTGGAACATTTCAGATTTAGCTTTAGGTGTGTGTATTTGTGTATGATTCTCTGAGAGGAAGCTGTAAGAAAATCAGATGAGAGTCAGCTGACAACCCTCTTACGCAACACCAGTGAAGACCTTATCAATACTTGACGTGTCACTGTGGGACTGACTGAGTCAGTCTCGAGATATCACACTACTGCTCCATTGTCTTCCATATAAATCAAAACAACCTGAAAGTCAGTAGAGAAAATCTTGCCGGGGTCTTCTCTCTATTCTGCCTCTGTTAAAGACAGCTGATTCACCACACAGCGTCTGCAATTCTTCTAATTAGCAACTCTCAAACTTTAACAGTCACAGCACCAAACATGCATCAAAAGTTATTAGCCTTGCACAAGCTGGTTAAAAAATCGAAGTGGGATCAAGGCCAGACTCTTTCTCTGTACTCATTCTTGTCCCAGTATTGCATTTAACTATCTTTCAGTCAATGAGACTATTCAGGTTGTGATGCAATATAAATAAAATTGACTTGACCAACAGTGAATCAGTTTTTATTATCAAAATCTACAAACACGTACATGTTTTCTGCAATGCAGAAATCACAGGGCCCCTCACCTGAATTCGGACTGACAACTTGGCTAAAAACAGGAATTCTGTTAAAGTCAATTGTGTGTAGGGCTGGGTGAAAGAAAAAAAAATCAATTTATCAAAGCAATCAATGCATCGCAATTAATTTTTTCCCAATTCAATATCATTTTAAATAAATCCTCAAATCAATTCCCAAAAAAAATGTCAGGGCTCGAGTTTGAGGACCTCTCGCTGACCCTGGGTCCGTAAAAATAGGATCAGGGAGGAGGTAAACTAATTTTGGGACGAATTTGGGACAAGAGATATAAATACTTGCAATCGTTACAATGAATGGAAATAAAAAATGAAACTGACTGCACATTTTTGCACATTGATGTTGACCGTTCTGTTGTTTGCCTGCTAGTTAACAAGTGAGCAGCTGACGTTTGCATTTCGTTACAGTGACCTAAAAACAGAGGCAACAGCTCAAATCAGGTAACGAGCGTTAAGACCCACCACTAAATCGCTTAAATCATACTTAACATTATCGTCTCTCTCTTCTCATTTCGTCCTGCAACATGTCGCCTCTCCCCAAGACAGGTTCTTGTCAGCTCCTCCAACTCGGACACATCAATTAGCAAGATCAAAAAATCATTTTGAAAGTTTTTTGTTGTCCAACATGATTAATATTTCATCAGTAATGATGATCTCCAACTAGCGTTTCTGTCCACAGTCAACATATGGCTTTAAGGCAGCGCATGGCTCATTTGCATATAGGCTAAATAAGGTTTACCACAGATTTTACAGGCCCACAGCTGTACTCTCAAATTCAGTGAAACTTTTCAGTTTTCATGTCAGCTGCATGTGAAGAAATCAACATTCAACAGTGTTTGTAGACTATTTATTGATTCATGTTTTTTATTTCTCCACCCAGCAAACAAGCTCTTAGCTCTTTAGTCCGCACTTAGGAGCGCACTGTTCTGTTGATGTTTAATTCTTTATTAATTAAAAATACTGAAATGCTAAAATACATTTTGGGGCTAGTTTGTTCTAAACTAACACGAATAATGCTCACAATATTATTCAACAAATATCAGAAGGCACTGTAATGAATTATCTGGGTATTTCTGTCATCTTTCCATATGAATCAGTTTTAAAGCATTATGATCAATATCGAAACTCAAAGAATTAAAACTGAACTGAGTTGTGAGGTCCTTGACAATAAAGCAGCCCTAATTGTGTAACATTTAATCTATTAAAAACAAATGCTAGGTTTTTCTTTTTTATCTATGGAAGACTTTTAGATGGAAATGAGCCCCTGCTCTTTCTGAAGAGCAGTACATAGTTCCAACTCTCTCTTTTTAAACAAAACGTACGCTGTTTGCCAGTTTTTAGGACTTACCGTTGATGTCAGCTTTCTCAAAGCGAACCCAAATGATTTTCTCTTTTTCATCCATAGGAGGAGCCCCTGTGTATGCCTGCAGAGTGAATATAAGAAAAGAGAGGGGACAAAATTTACATTTAAAAAACTAAATAAATAAATAAAAAACTGCCAACATACCAAACATGACTGTATATTCCAAAATCTAATAACAACATTCAGTTTACCAGCCAGAGGTATTTTTGTAAAATTAAAGCCACAGAAAATCTGTCGAACGAGCATTGTTTGGGTTGGAAGCTTGTGTATTATGTAGTAATCTGGCTACCTGGTAGAGCCCACCTAGCACACTGTGGCCAGTGTAGTTAATATAAAGACAATAACATGCAGTTTTTTGGGTATTTTTTCCATGTCTTTTTTTCCCATGACAAATTAATTAGTTTAAGTTATGTAAGATTTGGCTGATCAAGATTTTCCCTCACAGCACCGCGGCTAACAACGGCATTACCACACGTGAAGATTCCAACAGCCTGGTTAGCCTTTGCTTTTCTTTCTGTGTCCCATTGCTACACGAAACACTGATTGTATACAATACTGTCTATATGATAATTAATGTACATAATGTACCTAATTATACATCGTAGTCATTGCACTTTACAGTTTAGATCTGAGAGGACAATTAAATGTCACAATAATTTGTCAAAATACTTATCTATTTTTGTTTTGTTTTGTTTTCTGAGATCTTTTTGCAGCTTCTTCATCATCATCATCAACAATTTATCTGTATCTGTATGCCACTCTGTCATTTCCTGGGTGCATTGCATGGTTTTTAGCATGCATACTGATTTGGTTGAGACTGCTTTTCAAGTAAGAACAGAACAACACACTCAAGACACAAACTAAAATCATTATCGATAAATTGGGATACAATTTATAAAGGCAATTAGAAGAAGTGAATAAAAATTCCTGTTAACAAGAGTGAAAACATGTCAGAGGCGCGTTACCTGGGGGACCACATCCTGCAGAAAGGTCACCACACTCTCCATGTAAGACTGCTCCCTGTGACAGCAAAGAGCTCATGTCATCTCTAATGATAACACATTTATTAACAGTTCTGAGTTAAACAGCACATCAATATGTCCAACTTCCATTTCAGGGATTTCTGATATAATAAAGGAAAAAGATTGCAGATATTTGTTCTTACGTAGCAGCTTGCGCTCGCACCACAACCCCTCCAGCACAGCGACTGGGTCTGCGTGGAGAGTCCGAAGCCATTTTGTCTCCTGTTTTTTAACCTTGAAGGAACAAAGAAACATTTTAACGTAAAAAAACTATAACAAAACTAAATATTCATTTGAACTAGTACTAACTTTTACTTAACCTGACTGTACCTGGTGGTTTTCTACACACAGCCTCAGAGCGCAACAGAAATGCTGAGCTCATGAGATCAGGATGGTTAACCAGGCTAACTTTTACTTGCCCTGATAATTAGATAACTTTTTTTGTAATCATGCAAGAATTGGCATGACACAGATCCTATTGCAGCAGTTATCATGTGGAAGGCAGGCAGCAGTTACATTGCTTGGCTTTTTACATCTATGATTCAGCAACACTTTAGGTGTGGCATGTTAATGAGTTTTAACATTTTTTTGCCTTAAACTAAAATATTAAAAATACTCGTCACAATTTCGCAGAGCCCAACATATTCAGATTCTCTGTTTTCATTGATTTACAATGATCTACATTAAGGGGAAAAGAAACAGAGAACTTTGGGCATTTCTGCGTCATTAATTACTTTTACAATCAAAGTTGCAGTTGGAAATTTTGGAGTAACAATATAACTTTTTTGTGTTCTATTTGTAAAAAATGTCATAATACCCATAGACAGCTGTTCGAAAGTGACGTGGTCTGAGAGTATGGTATGATCTCTGTGTTTTCCCATCATGCCTCGGTATTCAGGACTCAAAAATCCTATCACTCCCGTTCTATTTGCCCAATCTGTGACACTCTTTGTACTCTCTGTCCTGATTGCTCTGTCTATGCTGCGCTTCTTAGTGACATGTGTCGTCAGTGCAAGTTGATTAGCTGTTAGCGCTGTGCTCTGACTTGCCTCAACTGACAACAGAGTGTTTGCAAGCGACACCACCACAGCTGGGACACACATCTCGCATCTACTCTGCAGCAAGTCTGCGCTGCCAATCTGCTGCGTCTCGCAAACAAAATTTATTAAAGCAAGTCATTTGCTGCTTTTAAAGTCATTATATTAAGGAGTTCTGGTCCTGTTTAGACACTGCAGGTGTGTCTCCACCTTGACCCACGTTGCGCACGGTGTTGTTAGATAAAGTCAGCCAAAGCCCGTAATCAGTATGAATCAAAAAGCAAAACCTATCTTCACTACATTGGGTCTCTGGCTTGACTGTTATTTATCCTAAAATACAAATACTGTTTTACACATTCAAATGTTTCACACTTAAATCTTTAAATGAAGGGATCCTCTGCGCATATACACTTTTAAGAGGTTTCGTTTTGAAAGACACACTGAAAGTGTTGAAACTAGAGTAAATGTTGCTGGTATGATGTCAGTATGACTGTCGACACGTTATTTCTCCATCTATTCCCGCAGAGAACCACGTGCATCTCGTTGAAAAAAATCAGCAAGCCTCCTGAGCTGAGCTGTTACGTATCTGCCGACGTGCTTCCATCGTGCATTCGACATGCGTTCGACGTCTGTCTCTCGTGTGCTGCGTGGCTGCTCTAATCGGTTTTAATGGCATGCGAAAAATAAGCCAATGTGCTGCTGACACAGACGTGACGCAGACGCAGGATGCGTGTCCCCAGCTTCAGTCGGCTCAAGCTCAAGCTGAGACGGACCAGTTTACTCTGATGCAACTTTCCCTGCAAACATTTTGTCTTGGTTTAAACTGGACTTAAAAGAGAGTCAGTGACAACAAACAAAATAAAACTTAAGCTGCAGCAAAAACAGAGAGGGGAGGCTGCAGCAGAGTCGCATCCTGACGAGTCCCATGCCACAGCTAACGTTAGCATGTTAGCTTGTTAGCAAAGGTTTCCAACTACAGCTTTAACGATTTATCAACTGTTGGAATATTTTAAGTTTTTTATTGTTTCTCGTGCCGTGACATGATCCTTCTTTTTAGAGTTATCGATCTTTACCTACACTGAGCACCCTTAATCAGTCAATACAGGTCATAATTACAAACAGTTAGAGAGATTAACACATCACAGCTTAGTTTCAGAGAACTGTAAGTAAAATCCAAACACAGCGGTGCTCTTCAGGCTTGTGCTTTGTAGTCATGTAACAGACTGAGGAATAGTTGCTTCTGGAAGAGGAGGGGTTTAATTTGACGTTTCAACTTGTTGAAAAGTTTTATTTAATAAGAAAGTAGAAAAAATATTCAGACTGGCTGACATCAGGGGCTTTAGAGAACGCTGAAAGTGTATCCCCACGACTTCCATTGAACATGCAAAACTGCTAGCACAAGGTGGCTATCTGGGGACCTACTGAATGCACAGAGAAGGTAAAAGCATCTATGTTATTGTCTTACTTAGAGATTGTGGATGATATGCTAAACCCTCCAAAACAGTACTGATTTCCTTTAAACCTAATTAAAGGTAAAAATGTTGTACATTTCATTATAATAACCTTGCAAAAATAATGTGTTTCAGGCTTTAGTTTGTAATTGTGTCATACTGTAATATGTGTGTAATGCTTTTCGTCCACGTTTACAGAGAGAATATTGGAAAAAGAATACTGAAACATAGTTGAGTATTGTGCTGTTAAATTAAACAACGGTGTCCTCAAAAATGACCATAGACACTTGTAGTACTAGTGTAGGTAAAGATGTCCCTGTACTTTAACAGTGCACTTACATTCAAGCCAAATGGATAAGATAAAAATATCCACAATAGGCTTGGAATAAAAACAAAGACCATTGCCTGACTTTAAAATATAGGCTACTCTTTTGGGAGTTTATTATTATGTACACCTAGCTATAAAATACAGTCTACTCCAATTGCCCTGCGCTATACTGAGATGTTTGAAATATATCTTCCACCCCATTTCTATCAGTGAAAGAAACCTCAAAGTGTAACACAAAACAATTTAACAGAACCCAAACCTGATCCTCAAAAAACAACAGTTTCCCACAGTTACAACAGTTTCACCATAAACTGCCAAAGAACCACATCTGGTTCATAGAGGTGTACTGTACCTGCTTAACTTTCACTGACTCTAAATTCTGTCCTCCAGTCCAAACAAGACGACATGAGAAAACTGTACATGAAAACAATCAGCAACCACAACAACTGACAAAATCTAGACTCAAAACGTCAGTCTTAGTTTGATAGAAATTTTCCATATACATACAGTCTCTCACACTCAGGTACCTCTAACAAGTCACCACTACTCTTCATGGTGTTTTTTTTTTTAAAAAAAAGGTGAGACAGTGGAAGACAGAAGTTCTATTGGTTCACTCACTACAGCTGCAGATGTTGCCCCAGCTGTTGGAGGAGGCAGTGAAAGCTGAGGGGAAAATAGTTTACTTTTCAATCTACTTATGTTTCAGTCTTCATCTTGTTGTAAGCTAAGAGCAGCGACCGGAAAAAATACAACTGCACATTAAAAAGAATTTACACTGAGCGTCTTGGGTCACACTTGGGGTCAGAATGAAACTCAGACATCCGGGGGGCTCAAAGTAAAATGCTAGCTCCTTGGCATTTAACAGATACCGTTGATGTGTTGATTACTCTGCT
>JAPZDX010000023.1:1241473-1264095 GCA_029783625.1 Naso annulatus | reverse complement strand
CAGTTTACCATATCTTGTAAACACATTCACAGAAATACTGAAGCCTGACAGTCTAATTTCTTTTGTAAAACAAACAAATAAACAAACAAAAAACTAGCAGATGAAATTAAGTAATATAATATTTATGAAAGTACTAATCCACAATTTGTGTTAGTCATATGAATATGTGAATACAAAGAAGAATGAGAGAATCCAAACTAACAACAGGTTATTACACTGTTTATGTTTATGAACAGACAAAACAGAAAAATAAACAAAAATAAAAAAAATGTTTGTGTTAGGTTAGATCAGAGAATTTATTTTTAATTGTTAAACATTCTATGCAGCACATAATGTCACAATGAAATGCAACCACATTTATGACTAAAGCCTGATGGTAAAAGATGACAGGCATCAAACAACCAAAACATCAACTGAAACATTCTGACAATTACATCACTGTATTTAGCATTAGGTCGTATTTGTGGAGCTTTGAATGTCATTATGGTTTCAACCTCATATCATCATGTGTGACCATTTGACACAAATGCAATTTTAGATGTAATTTATAGAAGTGGTCTAATAATGTATTCACAGTTTTAGCCCTTTTCACACGTGCATTCCTGCCCAAAAATCGTCTGGACATCACTAGGAGGAGCTGTATGTGTGAACGCAAATGTTTGAATGGACTTCACCCTATCAGCTCTCAAGTACAAAGTACGTTAAATGTCCCACGTGTGAACAGAGCAGGTCATCGTCTGGATTTGGAGAGTTTACAGTAAAAGAATGGGCGTGATTTTAAAACAGTATAACAGGTTTCTTCTCAAAACAGAAGATCTTTCACATGTCGTTTTTGTAACTATTCCTAAGGGGCCAACCTGGTACCAGGTCCATCTGGCTTAAAACAAAGGGCACATCTGACCCACTGGCTGACTCAGAGGAGGGGTGGGGGGGACAATTGCTGCCCTATTTTCCTAATGTTAGAAAAAATGCCAAGAAAGTGCCCTCTTGGATGCCCCTATAGTAGATATAACATGATGAAGCGCTTCTAGGATGCCATTCTCATGGACAAATATGCAGTTACATGCCTGACGACTTTTTGCTGGTGCCCAACTATACACAACAAGTGCCCTTTCTACCACGAATTTTATCGAACTTGTGAGGAACCACAGACTCCCGATGAGACGTGCCCGTCTGCTCACTGCAGCAGCCTGATCCTTGCGCTGTCAGTCTGGGAAGAAAGTTAACTCATAAAAAGATGATCTGTGTTAAGATTAAATGCCGGCCGTAATGTTGCCTTAGCATTTCAAAACATAAAAAAAAAAGAAAGGATGCTTCACTGCCTTTTCACCATGATTCTTCGCAATGAGTTCAATGTTATTGGTGAGAAAAGATAATTTCATCCACTGAGCCGCTCAGATGCATCTTTAAAGGTGGAACGTTTTCTTGTCACTGCATGATTTATGCCATGAATTAATCAGCCCACCTTAAATGTCAATATGACAACTTGAAGACGTTTTAAGAGGATTTATTTGTCACACTTGCATATTGTACATGTACAGTAGTGAAATTTCTGATTTGCCGTCCTTGCATGATGACATATGCTTTAGTAATCATTGGATCTCCAAATACTTTGTAAAATGTGCATGAATTTCTGCTGGTTTATTCAGGCGAAATATTTTTCACCTGGAGAAAAAAGCAGCCTTAAGTTGTACTGCATAACATGGCAGGACAGCACCGCCTGCAAAGTAAGGGTTCCACTGGCAGCCAGATCTAGGGGTACCATTCCGAATAGGTACTGTACCGTATCAAACTGAACTGTGCTGCTTCGTGGAAACAAGGCCTATGTAAGAATGTGGTGTTTGTCATGTATGTAAATTTGAGGAAGATGAAAAGCAACAGAAAGCAAACACAGTGTTTCATTTATTGTGGCAGACAGACAGACTAAGCTCATACTATTTCAGACAGCAGCACTCATCCATATCTGTTTACAGCAGACATCCTGGCTAATTTGACCTGGACTTCGCCTTTCAATATCCATTCAAAGATACGTTTCCAGGAAGGATGGAGTGTCTATAAAAGTGATGCATATCCCACCATAGCACAGAACGACCACAAGCCTCCTGCCCTGATGACATTCAGGAATGACTGCATAGACACAGGTACACATTCACAAGTTTGCATGTGCGTGCACACACACACACACACACACACACACCCCGTGACTCCCTCAGCCCCTCCCATCAGAGAAGTGAAGCCTTTTAATTATCTGCTGATTACCTGTTAGATCACCTTAGCTAATGGAGAGCAGCTCCCCGGGGAGCCATCCAATCTAACCCTCATCACACACAATGGGCTCCTCTTCACTGGAGAGAGTAGACTCTGTGTGCATGTGTGTGCAAGAGAAAAGTGTGCAGTGGATGTATGTATGTGTGAAGAGAGATAGACAGAGAGAGAGAGTCCCTTTGAGGCAGATGCTGAGTTTTGTACTGATATAGCTGTCTATTTTTTCTTTCATACACTATATTAACATTACACTCTGCTCCACACACACACACATACACACACACACACACACACACACACACACACACACACACACACACACACACACAGTGTGAAACCTGTGTGTTCTGATTTTTGTGGCAGGCTTACATTTTCATCAGGGTTTGAGTTCAGTTCATCACAGAGTATTTAACAATCTTCTTCTTTAAAGCACAGTAATGAATTAAACATTTTGGACTTCCTGCTTTCACAGTTCATCTGCCCTGTGTTTATTTTTTATACTTTTTTCTTCCTGTAACTGTATATTGAAATGCAATACCTAAAGTAAACGAAATGCAAAGTACTGTGTAACAGTACCCGGACTCAAAACAGCTTTCCAAAATCTGTTACATCAGAAAAAAGGCATTTTTTTCAGAGCAGAGTAATTCAACAACAGCAAAATCAAACTGAGTGTATGAAAAGTATAATGGAAATCTTGCTAAAATTCCTTCCCAGGCAGCAGGGGAACAGGTCATGGAAAGGCCAAAACTTCTTGAAAGAATCTTCCAAATGGGGTTCCAGAGTGAACTATCGTACTGGAAAAAACACAGAGGGCTCTGTATAAGGACTTGTTTTAAAAAGTGTGCAGAATTAAAGAAGACATACTCATTTTCTGGTCTTTGATTTTGATTTTGGGCTCCTATAGTGCACACTGGCTGAATGGTAACGTCTGTAGATCTTCTTCATGTAAAGCGCCCTCTCTCTTCCTTGTAATTTTCTGCATTCTCTCAAAATGGTCTGTGTTGGTTACTTCTCCCCCTTTCCCTCATGCGTGCCTCCTCACTCAGCTGTACTCACAACCCCTTTACTGACACAAAATAAACACAGTTAGGACACTGATAAAATGATACTTAAAGCTCGAGCTTCTCTCTCTTCAACACAGCAAAGCAATCCTTTAGCAGCAATTTAGCCATTAATCCAGTTCATATGCTTGTTCAGGAAGTAAATAAATGCACATGGAATAAATCCATAAGACACAGGAACGCTATTAACTTTTGTTTGGTGCTTGCCCCTAGCTGTTCTTCATTCAAACAGGAAAAAACAACAACACTTTATTGGGGTCATCTCAAACAAAGTGCTGACAGTAATCCATGAGGCAGGGAGCACAGTGTAGTGGTGTTTGAGCAGAGTCGACAGGCAAAGTGCTGCGTGTGTGAGCTGGCATGCCCATATAAGGAAGTGCAGCACGCATTGCGTCACTGCAAAACACTGTAAAAACAACAACAACAAAACAAACAAACAAACAAAAAAACGGGTTCATGGATGAAACAGCCTTAATCTAGAGGAATTTTCTTCGTATACTAAAATGGTTTTGTCTAGTTTTGAATCTTGGTTTTAAAGTGATCTTTACAGTAACTGACCTTTTAAACTATGATTCTATTATTATTATTATTTTTTTTTTTATTATGAATACATTATGTTGTAATGTTTCTTATATTTACTTATTAACTTATTAAGGCCTATTTGTGCATTATCAATGTAAAGAAACATTAATAATTTTACTAATTAGCCATAAAATAACCAGTTCAAAATCAGTAGGGAAAAAAAAAAACTGCACCAAAAACAATAAATTGTTCTGTAACACAGGAAAGCATACACACGTTCTTTTCCAGAAGAAACTGACTTTGGCTTTGGTAGGTGCTCTTGGTTTTTTTTGTTTGTTTTTTTTCATCGCCATTTCTGATTGGCTGATGTTTGTGTTATTCATAAGAAGACCTAACTTTAGTCTGAATGTTAAATTTCTAATCTTTTTGTGTTCAAAAGTTTGATTTTCTATCACATGCAGGAATGAAATAAGTACTTACCTCCTGCCAAATACAACGTAAATTTTGTCTGTGGCAGGTACAAATTTCAGGTCTCTAGTCATTGTGGCTGATAGGTTTTCTTATATAAATAATAACATTTTTCAAAAAAGCTGTTCCCAAGTAAAAACACTGAGTTGCTGGTAGAAATGCTTACTGACCCATATCAAACTATGGGAAACTATGGGTGTAATGATATCCCAACTGTTAGATTAAATCAAATTTGTTATTTGACATTAAAAACATGCTTTTTATTAAAGAAGAGCTATTATGCTTTTCCACCTTTTCCAGGGGCATGGTGGCCTCATAGCAAGAAGGTCCTGGGTTCGATTCCTGACTATGGCAGGGCCTTTCTATGTAGAATTTGCCAGTTCTCCCCATGTTCATGTGAGTTTTCTCTGGGTACTCCGGTTTCCCCAACCATCAACACATGCATGTTAGGTCTATCTCCAGGCGGTACAGTTGACCAGAATCCGAAGTTGGTCCTGAGGTGCTGCACTGTGGCTGCCCACTGCTCCTCAGGGATGGGTTAAATACAGAGAACACATTTCACTGTACGCTGTATATGCGACCAATAAAGTACCTTTACCTTTACCTTGACCAATAAATGCTGTTACCATGTTGGATACTTGTGTAAACGATGCCAAATCATCACATGATGAGATTAATGTACTTGGAAGTGAGCCCTGCACACTGTTTCAGTTGGCTCCGCATGCCTTCAGGAAGTTCTTTAAACTCTGTTGTTACACTGACGTAAATGCGTGCAGGACTTCTTATATGGGCATGCCAGCTTGTGCACACAGTGCTATCCCTGCCCCCTTCCTCACTCTGCACTGACACCACTGTGCTCTGCTGACTCACTGTCAGCATGTTATGAGAGATGGCTCCAATAAAGTGTTTTTTTTTCAGGTGAACGAAGGAAAGTTAGCTTTGCTTAGCTTTAATAAAGAGGCAAACACCAAACAGAAGTTAATAGCATTCCTATTTCTAGGCCAACAATAGAAAAATACCTCTGTGTGGATTTCTTCACGGCAGTTCCTCAACATAAGCACATGAGCTGGATTAACGGGTAAACTTTTGCTGATAGACCCTTATTCCTACATTGCTTTGTCGTGTTGAAGAGTGAGAAGCACAAGCTGTAAGTAACATTTAGCAGTGTCCTGTGTTTATTTTGTGATGGTAATCGGACAACAGGGGTTGTGAGAGCAGCAGAGTGTGGAGGCGCACACAAAGGAGGGAAAGGTGGAGGAGAAAGCTTACACAGATCATTTCAAGAAATGCAGAAAACAAAAGGAAGACAGAGGGCGCAAGTCAGAGACAGACTTTACTGTTTGGTTAAGTGCATCTGGCTGCTATAGTAGTCCAAACTCTTAAAGACCCCCCAAAAAATATAATATTGCCTTTTTAATGATAAAAATCTGTTACATAATTAATAATACTTAGTCAGTACTCTGGAAAGACAATTGCTCTACTTTGACAGACAGCAGGTAGGGACCTTAATAATAGACAGGTGTCTCTGGCTTAAAAAAAGGTGGAGAGCCCCCGGTCTAGATGGGTGTTGGACAGTGGATGTTTTTTTCAACATGCTTCAATTCAAGGACAAACTTCAGTTCAGCTGATATATATTTTCATACATTTAAAGATTTGAAACAATTAGTAAAGGCTTTCAATAAATAATGGATTAAATCTTTAAAGCTAATCCCTCAAGCCAAATGAAGAATTGTGGATCTTGAATGTCACAAATGTAAGTTTGGTATCTGTAGTTACTCAATTAAACAGAGAAGGTAAAAAGTCTCTGTCAGCGTTTAAGACTTTGCACATATGGCTATTTGAAGACAACTTACCAGTGATGGACAGATTAGAATCGAACTCACCAGTAGTATTAGTTAGTATCGTTTGTTCACTTTTTACCAGCACCCAGTGATGCACCACTGCAGTAATTAGGTTAAAGTTACATTTATGTAGACAGATGTCTTGCTAACTAACAACTGAATGTATTGAGTGTATTTGAAGGATGCAGCCCCTGAATTCAGACACAGCTGCAGTGTATTGCAGCTGACAGTTTGACTGCACACAGTTTCTTAGTTTTTGCATGAGTAAGAATCACTATATCACCACATTTGGATGGTAACATCTGGACACACTTAAGGAAGCTCATTAATACATGCTGAATAACATTTGTCCCTAAAATGGACCCTTGAGAAGCCCCTACACAACGAGTAAATGAGACTAGCAAACTAGAAATCACTAATCACCCACTCTTGTTCATGTGTTTTGTTATTTAAACCTCCGCTGATGTCAGGGCTTGGACAGATAAACTAGATTCATCAAGTATTAAAAATAAAAATTGTTTTTAGCAGCATCAAAAGTTTATATTTGTTCAACAAAAAGGCAAATGAGTGCTTTTAATGAATGATACATTCAGGAATTTGCAAAGAAAGAGATTGCTCAGAGTAAATTCACAGTTACTTACATAAGTGCAGCTGGTCAAAGACCTCACTTTTTATCACTTTTTGATGGTTTTGGGAGGATACATTTAAGTCTGTTACTCAGTAGGATTCTTTTACCGAATATGCAAAATGAACAAACAGTTTAGGGGTCACACTAATAATGGGTAAGGGTAATCTTTGCATTCATTTGAAAAGCCCTTTAAGATGAATCTTCTCAATTAAAGGATCCTAGATGGATCCAACAGATCCAGTTGGCAAATGTGTGCAGGTAATCATGTGTTTGTTCCTAATGTTTGACTTTAACCCCCTATTCACCAGCTGTAATATTGTGATTAGCAGCATATAAAGCTTACATTCCATGTAAAGCTCTTACCCAGCTTGTGATCAGAGCAGAGTACCCCCTGCTGTTCATTCACATTTGACTGGGTCAGGCTCTTTCCTCATAAATTTATGTTAGGGACAGGAGAAACTGAGTAGGATGGCACTAAAAGATTGTGCCATTACTGCCGACATTCCCTCCAGCGTCCCTTCACTGCATTGCCATCTCCTTTAGGTTCCATCGTTCCCTCTTGTTTAAGTCTTAGTGCCATTCCAATCATACTTGTGTTAAAGCACCTCCCTCTCACCAAAAACAGGAGTACAAAACAACAATCGAATGAGGATGTAACCATGAAGCTGCAATTCCCTGACATTCTAATCCAGACCCGGGGCCAAGTGAGTCAAATTGAACCAGTCTGGAAAAGAAGTCTGGGCCAAGCACCCAGGGCTATAGGTTACAGTGTATCGCCCCCAGCCAGGGAGAGAATGAAAGACTCCTTTCCGCCATATTCCCTCATCAGGGATAGCCTGGCCTGCCATCAGAGTAATGGTGCTACAAACACAGCAGCATGCTGAGATGAGAGAGAAGGTTTCCTAAAGACGCCTGACTGCAGCATCAAACAGGAAAGACACACGGGACAAGAGATAGAGGAGAAATAGAGAGAGAGAGTGAGAAAGGGAGGGAGAGAGAAGCCCTGGAGTGGTGCCAAGTTCCCAAGGTAGTGTACAAGTATCTTTAGAAGCCGGGCGTCTTGTTAGCTAATACATTACACCAATCACGGTCGGCTATCTTAAGCTACAATTAATCTGTGCGCTGGCACAGGCTGATAGGACAGCAACATGCTGTTTCTTAATTAAAAGCAAACGGATTAAAAATGATTAATAATGGTATTAAATATTCTCATGGACTACAAGCGCAGGGAAATCGGGGGGCTTTCTTATGCGGGCTTAAAACGAAGAAGTCATTAACGGCGGGCCCAATCTCCCTAAGCCAGGGCTTTACTTTGTTTGGGATCACAAGTTGCTTACTTCATGAATATGCATTTTGCCCCTATCAAGTCAAGACCAAAAGGCAATATCGTGGTGTGGCTGTGGTTTGGTATTTTTCCCCTCAGTGGCTGTGAAACTTTGAGTTTTTGATTTGTGACATTTCGTGGTCTGCCTTTGTAGCTGAGGTCTCTGAGTTAACTGGTTCCTGGCCACAGGCTGCCTGGCTCCAACAACAATTGTCTGGTTTTTTTTCTGTGGATACAAACCTTGACTAAAGGTATGACACATTTGGGGTGATGTTGAAGGCTTTTGCGTGAGTGTTTTCTGAGGTTCCTCCCTTAATACTGCCACATTAGAAAAAAAAAAAACTCATTCAAAGTATTGTTTAATGTAAAGGTAGCAGTAAGATGGTATGTAGAACAACAGCTCTTAAAAGTTAAATAGGTGTATTGGTTACTAATATATTGCCAAAGTTACTGAATGATTTAGCAAAACTGATTTTTGCATTATTTTTAATTAATTAATTTTTTTTACATGTTATGTTTAATGTCTTTTTTTCCATCTACAACGTGTGAATATAACACAGCATAATATGATTGAGGTTATGGCAGGCAAACTATGATTTAAGTATGGGCATAGGCGACCAAAACACGTGTGATGACAGACTGTGGTTACAGTTTTAAATATGTGTGAGCAGGGTTCAAAAGCAAAAATTAGCAGAGCACAAACTGCAGCCCCATGCATGTGAAAGCTGGGTAGTATTTTACTTAAAACATCCATCTTTAATGCATTATGAACTTACTTATAATGCATTATAATGCACCTCTAGTGCTGTGTAATCATAGTTGTAAGCAAGGGCAGGGTTAACCCTATCCTTGACCATATCCCTAACTACATATAATTCATTATAGGTGTGTTCATAATATGTTATAATGCATTATAGAGACAGGCTTTATAAAAAAGTGTTGTTGGCTGCACCACACACAATACTGTGACCTCTATGCCATTACTTGCACATTCCCATTAATGACAAACTGTACTCTTTACTGACTCCTACATTGACGATTTTCTCAAACCCATCCAATATGAAAATAATATCCTCAAAGTTCAGGAAATTACTTTGGTCGGCCACCTCCGTTAAAATGCTAACACCCTGAAAATGTGTCAGTGACTGGCTGCAGTGATCAGTTTCTACATGTTGAGTCTTATTTTACCACAATGACACCAGCAATGTCATACAAACTGAGCATGTGGAAATCCGAATCACTTTCCTGATTTAAGTCATTTTGTTCTGTTCAGCTGAAACATTTGTAGTCACTCTTGACTTTATATTCTTCCAAATTAAGCAATTGCACATTACATATAAACTTAAGCAAGCTCATCACTGTTTATAAACACAGTCATAGCACTGTTTAAAGGCCTTTGCAAACTTTTTGCGTCTGCAAGGGGCTGCTCTGGTTCATGCATTGTTAAAATCATCATTCGCCCATGTCCATGAGGGTCTGCCACTTTCCGCCAGGGTCCGTGTGGACCCCTCTGGGGACGTTCGCGTTGAAAGCCTGCTGACTGTTTTTTGTTTTTTTGTTCATCAAACAACAACAACAACAGCAGAATATGATATGTCCCATTCAAGTAAGAATGTGCTCTCCGTCATGTCTGCAGAGCCCTTTTTTTTTCTTCTCCTATTGTCTCTGCCTGGTTGACATGGATTTAGTTGTAGCTGCAACATCAGTAATGGTAGTCTGGTTAAAAAATATATAAGAAAAGAAGTGCAGCCACTAAAACTTCTTTGGTTATCTTTTGTTTATTTTACTGCAATTTGTGCACTGCATATCAGGTATAGCCAGACAGGTGCAGACCTTTGTTTTTAGTATGAATGAAACCATTTTCCGACTCCGCGCAAAGTGGAAAATATATTCGGGCTGTTAAGCTGTCTTCAGTCCTAGTTTCAATATGTTGCTTGCTGGAATTGTTCCATGAAGTTTAACTCAAAACTAAGCCTACACAAGCACTCTTTATAAGGTTACACACAGCTAACTATTACAAAAGCATGATCACATCACAGTTTCTGTGATGCTTTTAAGTTGCAGGCAGCATCTGACTGTGTATGATACGACACTTTCCAGTCATAAGGGAGGAGCTCTGCTGTGAACAGTTCTACTTCTTCAGTCTTTCACAATGAATTGAATAGTGGCTTCAGCTTCAGCAGTAAGCTTGAAAAAATCTTTACATAACACACATGGTAAACACTGCTAACTGTAGGAATAGTCTTAAATTTAATTTGATTTGATTTTGATCTTAGGTGTTTATTCTGAACATATAAAAAGAGAAAAGAAAAAAAATGATGATACAGTTGCAGGCAGACATATAAAGTACACACAAAAAAAACAGAAAAGCAAAAACAGGAACTCATCAAATTGGTTAACATATTTGAAAAGGAAACTTAAAATGATTGCCTTTTATCAGGTTTAATTTAAAACCAGCAAAATTGTCAAACATGCTCTTTTAGCTTAAGTTCAGATGTATTTTGCAGAAAACATCAAATCCATTGATAAAATTAATAATTCTTCATGGGCTGACTTATGAAGTAGATTTTACCATGAGAGTGATCCATGTCCTGTGCCACTCTAATGAAAATGACACCTGAACATCAGTTCATAATTTAAATCCCAGCTCTTTACAGGAGTGAAGAAACCCTCTTCCCTCCAACAAGAGGCTGTGAATAGCATCATTGTGAGCCTGTGACTACAATTACTGCTTCTAAATTCAGCATTGCTGTAATCAGGCCCTCTGGTTCTGTGTAATTTAAATACTTATGGCTTGTGTCCAATGGCTCCTGTGCCAAGTCCAAGTGTTAGTTGTAATTGACCATACAAGCCTTTTCTCCCCTTTTCTCTGCTAATTTCATAAGTGCTATTTTTAAAATGTCAATTATAAAGCAGATTAATGTATCTTAATATGAGATTAGATGCATTTTGGCAGGAATCACAGGGCAATCACATTGGTTTGATGCATTTCAGCCCCTATTATTGAGTATAAAAGGCCTTTTTGCTCTAGTTTTACATAGCACAAGCTAAAAGGGCACACTGTTGGATTCTAAACATTATTTAACCAAACATGCTGCAGTTGTTGATATGGATGCTTGATTAAAGCATTTTAGAGACTTTTTTTGCACAACATCACTCCTACACATTCACACATACCTTGGTAACAACTCTGAATGAGCAGCAAGGTGTTGATGCTGTCTTTCTTGCGAGAGGTGGACTTATTTTGCAGCCGAGGCTGAATAGAAACAGGTAGCCGGCATCCAGGACACTATTCTGTTCAGAAAGCAATTACTTCAAAGCTTCTCAAATTGATTTCATTTGCTTGTGCTGCCAGGGTCTCTATTTTTCTCCTCCTCTTTCTCTACAACATTTTAAACTCTCACACCTCTCCTCTTTGTCTTCTTTTGTCCTCTGTCCTACCTGTCAAACCTGAGACATTTTGACGTTGTGGTGTAGTAGTTTCCATCCTTCTTTCTTCTTGTATTGCCTCTTTTCCCAACACCAAGGGGAAGACAGGCGTGATTTTATCAGCTTCATGTTTGTCTTAGAAGGGAAGCAAGCAACAGAAAAATAAACATTTTCAAATCATATAGATAATTGGATTGGTTGGTGACGATAAGATGCTGGTGCTTGTGGTGTTTACAGTTGCAATGCATGTTTGTATGTGCACGGGGACATATTTATGAGCTTTTGCTCGTTCGTTGCTTAGATCATTGTGTGTTTGAGTGTGTGTGTGTGCGTGTGTGTGTGTGTCTCATGCCTGGTTCTGTTTGCCCCTGAGTAAAGTTTTTGTTGTATGATTGTGTTTCAATATGATCACAAGCCTGTTCACAAATGTCAATATATCGATTATAAATTGATTACAAAAATATAAATACAAGGCAAGGCATAAAAATTAAGTAATTAAAAACATTTTTATTAACTATACACATACATAAAGGCAGAAACTTCCAATAGACATCAACGACAACCACCACATAAAACCAACAACTAAACAAACAAAACAAGCCAACATATATCGGGGGTTGTACACAGTACAGAATTCCATCGTTGTGATAGTTTAAAGTCTTAAACAAGGTGTGTCATCCATATTATTAAATCAGTTCTTATAACATTTTCACAAGGTCTCAAAATATTTGAGAGCCACTAAATGTTCTAACAGGTTAAAGATAACATAGGGGAAAATCCATCTCATATAGAAATGTTCAGTATTTATAGGATTGAATTTCTGATATGAAATGCTGAAACCTTTTCCATGTTTGATCCCAGTTCATTTCAGAATTATATTTAATATTACCAATGGTATCAGTTATTTGTTCCATGTAAAGGTAAAAAAATTCATGTAACTATGTTTCTATTGTGAAACAGTTTGGCTTAATGATGGTGATAATAATAATAATAATAAGAGTCCTATCAATAAAATGTTGTTGTTTATTGCCTTCATTTTTAATTGAAATTCAGTGCCAGTGCCATCGTTCATTAATATTATCCAATTTATTACAGCTCAGGTTACATGACTTTGTAATCATTTGCCGTGATCCAGTAGAAACTTGGGCAAAAACTGGGCAGCAAACATGTGCAGTGTCAGCAGGGTTTCCCACATTTATTCATACAGAATTTGGAAAAATGTGTTCCATTATATAGTTTGTCCACCAGAAAGCACTGAAAAGTTAGTTTTTTTTACTTTGAACTTTCCTGTCATATTGTATCTCAGTCAATAAAAAATTAAATGTCAAAAACATGCTTACATCTCATCAATTTACTGACACCTGTATCAGACTAAAAATCCAACTGCAGTCTTAAGCCAAAACAAAAATAATGGTTTTGTGGTTCAGCATTACACTCACTGCGTCTGTCCCAGAAACACATTTTACAGTAACTTTCCTTGTTGCCACTTAATAAAATCATGACTTCATTCTCCCTTTGCACTGCCAACAATTTAGTGACATCAAAACCAGTGGTAAATGGACTGTATTTATGTAACACTTTTCTAGTCTTTCAACTACTCAAAGTGCTTTTGCAACACAGGTCAGCATTCACTCATTGACACACACATTCACTCACTGAGGGAAGGTGACCTCTCTACAAAGAGCCAACCTGCTCATCAGGTTTTTCCCATTCACACATCAGTGACATTCATTTTAAAATCCATAGATATGTCTTTTACGTAACCGGCGGTGTTGCTCTCAAGAAAACTGGATTTTGATTTGAACTTGTTATAAGAAATCATGACATGATTATCATTACAAACAAAAATAACTTGTGCTTATTATACATTTTCATTGACCAATAATTACAGTAAGGTTCTTAAATGGTGCAGTTTATATATATATATATAATATTATCATATTCAGGAAACTATCAGTATGAGTTTGTAACAAGGTACAAGTCACATGAATCTACAGACTGTCACATGAAGTGACAGTCTGTAGATTTGGCTGTTTGAGGGTGATGTGGCTTGATTGAACATGAATACATTGGAGTAAAAACAGCCTGAGAGAGAGATGGAGATTAATTGATGATCAAACACCCACCAGGTGTAAATGGCTTTTTTCACTTCATCTGAGTGTGTCTGTGTGTGTGTGAATGAGTTTTTCCACAAGCACCTTTTGTACTCAAGCACTCAACGTGTCTCAAAGTAAGAGTCTGCATACATGACGTATTTTATGTGTGTGTGTGTGTGTACTTGCAATATTTCCATAGAGGCTGGACAAGAGATTTCAAAGACCTGCAGAGGTCCCATTCAGTCCTGAGTCTTTCATATTGACCTCAGGGTGACAAGAGAATAGAAACACACATGCTCTGTACCATCAAGATCAAAGCAGGAATACCATACGCACACACTTAAACACACGTACACACACAGTGAGCAGTCACCCTCCACATTTAGCTCTCTAAACTGTTGGGAAATTCAAATCCACCCTCTGCAAACACTTCCACACACAAACACCTCTCTCATTGGACAGTGGGGCTTCCAGATTAATCTCTGCACATCAGTTAATAACAGAAAATGACACTATAAGAGCATGTAAAATGAAAGATGGAAAAGAACAGAATGAAAACAAGTGAACAAACAAGTGATCCAAGAAGTCAAACCCAGCTGCTTTCAAGGACTAAAACTGGCACATTCCCTTTTACAGTTGCACTCGTTTAACCTTAGCTGAACGCAAATAATCAGACTTTTACAAACTTGCAGACTGGCTGGTTTTTTTTTTGCAGAGGGCTGTCCAAATCGACAATGTAAGAAGCTGGTGAGAGACCTTTAACACATTTTCTGGGCACTTCTTTGGTAGGCTACTTATAGAAAACAAAAAAGTTTATGAACAGGTCATTAAGTGGCTTTCACACCTGATATTCCACTTCTAGTCCACTTTCCAGCTGCACTGCACTCTTTGGCTTAATAAAGTTATGAAAAAGTAAAAACTAAAACTGCACTCATGGGTGAGATGTGTCTGAGGCGGGTGCAGTATCATAGATCCTGAACTGTTCTGTGATTGGTCAGAATTGCCATGTGGGAAAACTCTGAGAATGTAAACAGAGAGACAGCAGACAGCGCACCCATCACAAGTAATTTCACAATGCAGAGGGAACTGTGAGGGTGGTTTTGGTTTTGGTCATCAGATATTACATTGTTTGCATTCTCCTCATTTGTCTGCGATTACTCACACTAACGTGAGGAAATGCTTCCTCATTCTGTAATGCATGTAGCTGCCTATGGGATCTGGGTTAGTTAAAAAAATGTGCAGTGCTTTGTGTATTTACATCAGACCATGGTTGGGTCATGTTCGCACCACAAACGAACCGCACTAGAGTTCGTTTGAGACCACCTCTTCAATCCGGTCTCGATCCGTTTGTTTGGACCATTTCTAGTGCACACCTGAGGACAACTGCTGCATTCACACCTGCACAAACGAACCACCACGTGGAGGAAAGGCACTCAAGTTAGACTTACCTGAACTAAATAAGGCTGGTGTGAAAGTGCTGTAAAGCAAAGATAAAGTTCCTGTCTGTATTCATTAACACATTCATTTAATGTATATATCTCAATCTCCGTTAGCAGTGTAGATTATCAGTGTTGTGTGCAGGTTTGAAGGATGGGCAAGAAACAAAAAAAAAACTACTGACTCCTGTTTTAATGCCACAACTTTGGCAATTGACTGTTCACAGAAAAACTTAAATAAAAACTAAACGACAGTCATTTCTTGCTTTGCTCTGTGGAAGCTGTTGGTTAAACAGTTAGTGCTCTACTTGTTTAAGCAAGACTCCATTGATTAACTGTACTGTAAATATACATTTTACATTGATATGTACGGAGGAATTATGCAGCCCACTTACACACTAAAACAGCATACACTTTACATTATAATACCTACATCACAAGTTTGTGGTTATTTTCTCATCTTTTAGTGCAGCCTTTTGAATATGTCACTTAACTCAAGCAATAGACAAATGCTCTTGGTGAGAGTAAAGTTTCAGTGCAGTCAGTATTTAGTATTTGCATGTTATAATCAAATGTTATGTGGGTAGCAACTTATTACAAGAAAAGTAAATGAGTAAAAAAAGGAGACTCTAATGAGCTTTCATGTTACTTTTTTAAAACTGCACTTCTCCTCTTACTGGAGAGTATTTTTAAGATGTAATCTACTTTAAAATTTCTACTTCAATACATTTCCAAAATACCTTCATTATACCTTCAAATACCTTCAGTCTGTTCTAAATGTGTTGTTGAATGTGGAGGTTGAGTGCACAAGAGGCAACTCTGTGTAAGCAAGTTGCTATTTGACTGAAAAAAAAAGGAGCTACATCATCTTTTGACCACAACGTGATGATGACGCAGCAAAACTTAAAACAAGAGGTGGCTTCCAGTCCACACCTGGCCACAGTTTGATATGAACACTTAAACAAGATGTTTACATGATGAAGTGCTTACTGGGCCTCTCAAAAAGCACTGATATCTCAGCTTTCAAAAAGACCTTCGCTAACCTCCGCAGGATAATTAGTGTAAATCGCACGTACTGTAGATGAACATGGAGTAAGCTAGTTGATGTTAGCTATGTTAATTTTTCATGTGTAGCTTTAATCCTTGCAGGTAATGACAATCACATTAATTTATCTTGTGGTTGTAGTGGTCTTTTAAGCTTTTAAATTAAAAAATTATTAATTAACAATAATAAAATATACATTTTTTTTTAAACAGGGAGTAACTTGTACTTTAAGTGCTAATATTAACCATGTACTTAGTAGGTTTCTCTAATAGTATTTTTTTTTCAGCACTCTACCCACAATGGATTATATGGGTCACCGATAATGAGTGTTTGATCAAAGGCTTTATTGCCATGGTGACAAAATACAGTTTAAAAAGCTTCAAAGTTTCCAGTATGCAACAGTACTGTAAGTTGTGTCTGACTTACTATCCAAATGTTTTAAATATTTGCCGCACTTTTCTTGTATCTGTACATCGAAACGTGCATATGCAGGTAAATAAAAACACAGCATGTTCATTTGTCAGTCTGATTTTCATGCACCCAGTGATCCTGTAACCACAGACTGTTTCTTCTGGGCTTCCAACTGCAGGAGAGTCTTTAACATCATGTTGTCTCCTAACTGTAACTGTGCTACCTTCACCAGCAGCAACTTTCCTGCTCTAATATTTCAGCAGAGAAAGGCGATGCCTCCCACAACACTCCTCATCAAACCCAAAGCCTCAGTGTTCTCCCTGTCTAATGCTCTGCTCCACACACCCTGAAGATGATCAAAGTGCCATTTTTCTAAATGCAGGCTTTTTAACTTCAACAGTCTTAGAAAGGATGAGACAGATCATGCTAAGATGATGAGAGAGAGGGAGAGGGAGATTGAGAATGTGTGTGTATATGTGTGTGTGTGTGTGTGTGTGTGATGGGGGACTACAACATCTTTTTCGTCCCCTCCTTTTGTTTTTTTCCTTCTTTCTAACTCTCACACTGGGCTTGCAGATAGGTCAGCTCCATTACCAATCTGCCGGCCCACAAATATTTAAAACAAATTGAATCGCACACCCAATACCCATCACAATTACGGCAGGCACAATAACTAAATTAGCAATTCAACACAATAATTGGAAATGCGGCTTGCCTGGACCCGCAGGCCTACCTGGAGGGCTGGCTGATCTGTGGAGGCACGTCAAGCCCGCTAATTCCACAGCTAATTACTGATGCACAGCGGAATGAAGTTGTTTGTCTCCCAAATACCATTTTCAGTTCACGGCGAGGAACACAGGACCGTGCTGAGATAGACAAAAACAACAAAGAAGTGAGACACGAGAGAGTGGTCATGCTTCTTTTTGTTCTTGTTGTCATGTTGTTCATTTGTTGCTCATTTGTCTGTGTGTTTCTGTTTCACTTTATTTCCTCATGATGACTGTCAGGATGTGTTGGTGTAAAAAGAACTGCTAAAGGTTGTGTTGCAGGTAAGGCTATTAGGAACAGAATAAAGTACAAGTATTTAAGAACTGATCAAGTGAAACAGAATGAAAAAGTTACAGGTAGCTGGTCAGTGTCAGCGTGCCTATTGCAAGGATTTTATATTGGAAATCATTATTTTGGAGAATGTTGAAGCCATAAGCAGTCTGGAGCTTTGTATCTAAGTAAAGCATTTCAATTTGTGGTATTTTCATACTCCCATGCTCCTTAACCCTTTAGGTTAAAGAAAGGGTTTTTTTTGGTTTATTTTCACTCTCTTTTATGTACTTGCTTATGGCATTGTTACTTAACGCAATTACTATTTTTTTCAAAACAAATTAACCTATTCATTAATGCCATCAGTTGTGAGTGGTGCTATACTCTTTTCATAGTGTCTGAGTTTTTCTGTACTTGTGTAAATTGTTACCCTTGAACCACTGAACCACTGTACTGACACAGTCCACATCAGCTGGAAGACTCCTTTCCTGTGCAGAGTCACACTGTACAGCAGACACCAAATGGCGGTCCGCAGTTCGGCCACAGACCGGGTGACGGTTCTGTCCAGATCTGTGACCCATTTAAATGAATGAAAAAGTAAAACAATCTTCACTGAGCATTGTTTTTTTTTTTGTTTTTTTATGTATTCCTGACAGCTGCAGCCACAGACTGCATGCGCAGCTAATCCAGTTAATTCGGCGATCGGTTACTGTGCGTAACGGTGTCACTGAAATAAGATTGTTTACCAGAAGAGAGATGTGGGAAGGAGAAGACATGGCTTGAACAAAAATAAGGCAAGTTGTTCCAGAAAACAAAACATTTGCTCTTTTTCTAAAAGAGGCTCTTTTTATTTATTTCATCAAGAAGAAATTTAGTACCATTTTCTATTGCTTGCTACGAAGCTAGGCCTGAAGTTCACTCCAGGCCTAGCTTGGAGAGTGGTTCGCCTCCACGTCGTCCCTTTTGTAGACATGAGCAAGTTGGTAGGTTCTGAACTTCTCTCTGAGTCTTTTTCTTTCAACCTTGAGACAACTATCTTCGTCACTTACCTGTAAACAGCTGAATCCAACACCATTAATGCTTAAAGGAGAAACTTCCAAAAGCATTTGGTGTAATATCCATTTGTGAGATTTATCATGGTGAGATTACAAAGATGCAGAGTCTTGGAGAGAGACAGGAACAAAAGCTTGCAATTCAAGCTTCCTCCTGGCTTCATCCCAGTGCTTCCCTGATCTGAGTTTGCATATTTGGAACAGGTAGAGACACTTTGCCTGTAGACATGAGCAGACAGCACATCATACAGCCTAGCTGGTTCAACACATACCTTTCACCATCATGCCTTATTTATGACTGATGGAAAACACTCAAAATCATGAAAAGCATTTAATCAAAACAGTGTTACACTTTCCTGTGAATGACCTATTTTGGTGATTTGAGCCTTCAAAGAGGGAAAAGTGCAAATTTGTGAAAACTGCCAAATAGCTTTTAAACAATATATATCAAGTTTTCATCTTAGCTATCACACTGCTAACATACCATACCATGTAGCATCAATATATTATTCAACATTGGAGCTGGACGGAAGGACAAATCTACATGTTTACATTAAACTGCATGCATGTCACCCCGACATGACTTTTCGAGCTTTAAAGGCACAACGAGATCAAATGATTACTTTAGATGTAAATGAGGGGTTCAGTTGAGGACTAGGTTGTAATCTGACAGAGGCATACCGGGGTGCAGTGGTAGAGAGGAGCGGGGGGTCTGTCATTGGGGTTTCTGAGTGTTGAGGCACACATTAGCAGCCAAATTGACCATGTCGCTGCATCAGAATTTCCTTGCCAATCAGCCTTGAACATAAACGACAGTGCAAGAAAACGGACGCATATGAGCTAGGCTGGCACTAATTTGGATCCTGTCCTCGTAGCCCTGCAAACTAATCCTCCCTATCTCTATTTATCCTCTCAGAATCTCATCGGAGGACGCAGCCGTATATTAACAGCTGGAGCCGTCTGAAGGGCTCCCTTTTGAGACGTCATTGGGCTCGTGTGCCGAGAGCTTAGCCATAGCTAAGACCGGCCGGTGACACTTCCAATTGAACGTATAGATTTGTCGCAGAGTTTCAGGGTCTAAGGATGGCATGATAGCCTAATCTGATTGCTTCAGGGCTGGAGGGGTTCAGGCCAAGTTGTGGACTTACACAGTACAAGAGGAACACAGACAAACACTATGACCCTAAACTGTCATTGTTGGGCTGGATGGGCTGTCATGAGATTCACTGAGTAACATGATCCAGAGCCTGAGCTGCAGTCAGCTCACTGCACTGAGCCTGATAAGTAGAAAAGTTTGTTGAAGACATGACCCAGTACTTTGTGCAGTCAAATGCTGTTTTGGACTGAATACTTAAGGTCTTAAGTGTTAAACATTCTCGATGAGGTTTGATAAATTTATGAGCCTAATGATGTCAGATAAGTTTCAGTCATTACAGTGAGTGTGATACAGTTTGACTGCAAAAATTAATAACTGAAAATACAGATAAACAAGAGCAGTTTTATCAGTAAGGACAGATGTGGTATGGGCCCTTGCCATTTCTAAACACAGCTTTTCCGCTGGTTTATTCTAAACCTTTAGAGAGCTGCTGACAAAACCCTTACAAGTCACTTATGCTATTTTTGTGAAGTTGTCCACCGTATCATGTGGTTTTTAACAGCAGAAAATTCCTTAATAACTTCAGTTAAGCAGTATCACCTAAGAAGGAGTGATGTTTTACTGTAATATCATCACGGCTGTGGTTCGTAGGAACGAGGCCGCAACAACAGTTTAAATAGCGACGCTGAGTAAGAAAATGTTGAAGAAAGGTGACAAAATAGATTATTTAAGTATTTTATTTGGCTCCGCCAACAGAAACAGTTCCCTCAGGATGAAACTCTCACTGTTGCCTTGGCAACGCAGCGTGCACAGGCTGCCATTGCGCCAGGCACTCACAGCAGGCACAACGCTACTTTGTATGAGTATACAAATTGATCTGCACGTTGCCGTTAATTGTGCAGCCAGTATGATAAGTGTCGGGTGAAAGCATAGTTGGCTATCGCTTGACAGGCACGGCCGATTCCGAGGACTGATCTGACAGAATGTGGCTCCATCTTTTCCTGCTGTCCATGGATGGCTTCCACTAACTTTTCAATGAGCTCTCAGACCTGCAAGACAAACGTTATTTTTAAGGGCGCGACTATCATCAGGCCTAATTAGTATCACACATCGCCATCGCAACTCTACAGTAATGTTACATAGTTAAAGCAACATCTTACCGGTGCTGACTGGTCAATCGGCAGCAGCTGAATGAATTAACGTTACAGTGTAACTGTTGATTGCAGCTAGTTAGAAAGTTGGAATTAGAATGTTGCCATGGCAACCTGTAAGTAGTAGTACATACAGAGTGAGGAAACCACAGTGTGGTGGTGAAATATCGTCTTGTTTTAAATGTCTCTCAGCCAATCAAATTGCTTGGCCGGAACTAACTGTTGTATAACCAGAGTTGTTTGTCCAGGTGTAAGTCTCTCAGGCAGTGCGTCACCAGGCCAGTTCTATGCAAACCATGCCTCCTTTACTCAAACTGATAGACCGAAGACAGCCACTATATTAGACTTGTAGTCCTAACAGCAAGGGGCCTGGCAGGATGTTTATGATCAAATAATTCTATTGCATTCTTACTATAGATGTCAACAGTGTTGGGGAGTAATAAGTAATATATAATTGGTGATGATTTCAAGTTTTCAAATATTGAATAATGTTTAAACATAATCAGCTTTACAATAACTTTACCTCAATGAAATGCAGTCAAAATTTGGGGAGAAAAGTTTGATTTGATCAAACGACCAACAAAACCGATGAATCTTGTTACTTATGAGTTCTAATAACTGATAGTGGTGCCACAGACAGAATTTCATTGAAAGGGTACTGCGTGCAAACCATGCATGCTGATACACATAGTATCAGATGTATCATTCAGATATTACAAAATTCAATGATGAAGGTGTTCCAGGCACGTCCAGCTGGGTGGGAGCCCAGTAAAGAGCCAGGTCTAGGGAAGGGAAGTTTGGGGCCCCTGCTGAAACTGCTGCTTCCCTGACCTGACCCTGCAAAAGTGGTTGATGATGATGATGATGATGATGAAAAATTGATGATGTTCTTTCATCAGAGCTTGCTAAAAAATGGTGAAGTGCTGATAGTATTAATATTTTACTGTCATGTTGAGGACTAGTCAGTTTCAGAGGCTTTTCTGTTTCAAACAACAAACACTTTGAATACTCCTGTCCGTTAACTGTATTGACCTTCAGACTTGTACTCTGTTCTTCTTCACCGTCTTCCTCTGACTGCATGAACCAAACAGCAGCCACACAACAAGGTCACACAGACAGACTGCCTCTCATTTCTAAGAATGTCCTGGCTAAAAAAGCATGTTACTCGCTTCACCCAATTCAGACACCAACACACACCCACACACATACACAGCAGCAGCAGCAGCACCACCACCCTATCTTCTTCTATTCCCCCTTCACTGATTAAAATAACCTCCACTCCCGTTGGGGAGGAGTCAAGCTATTTTAGAAATAAATATTCCCTCAGCGGACAGACGGGACAGACTAAGATCTGTGTGTTTGTGTGTGTGTGTGTGTGTGTGTAGGTAAACTAGTGTGCTGATGCTCAGCTGTGTCCCCCCGATGCCTTATCTCTCCACACCCCTCGCTTTTTTCCTCGCAACATACACATACACGGAGACACACACACACCCGCACGAGTCTTTATCACGACCCGACACTTGGGCTCGGGCTGGTAATCAGAGCAGCAAGCCCCCCACCCCCAACAAACCCCCACCCCCAGCCCCCCCCAACTGAGGGAAGAGACGCATTCTAATCTCAACTGTTGCATATCTAATACTAATTGGAATCCTGCAACTGGGTCACTCTCATTGTTTTTCAAGTATTGTCAAGTCAGGGGAGGGTAGTGGTGGTGGTGGTGGGGGGGCATGAAACAGAAATTACACCCCTTTAGCCCCCC
>JAPZDX010000023.1:1164813-1176356 GCA_029783625.1 Naso annulatus | reverse complement strand
CCGTGGCGCTTTTTTTTTTTTTTTTTTTTGACATCATTACACGTCGTCCCTTCGCCTTCCTCTCCTCAGGGAGCTTCGTAAAATGGCCGATGCTCTCGTAGATGATTTGCTCGTGTGCTTTCACCTTGCGCAGTCTCTTGTGCTGAAGCGCTCATTTCTTTGACCGATTATCTCCGCCATCCTACAAGCATATGCGCCTTGTGCACCTGGCTCTTAAAGAGGATAAGAGACGACACACTGATTGGTTTAATCCATGTTATACCCAAAAAACATCACCTGTGATTAATTAAGGGACCAAATCCATCCCCTCTGCACCCTGTGCCTCACTTAACGTCAAGATTATGTGCTTTCTAAATAGCGAAGTGGACTTGGACACACATCAATTGTGCACTTTGGACTATGTGCTGTTATCAATACAGGGCCATATTAGTTATATGAAAGTGGATTTTGTGGAACCCTGTTTTATTTTAGTCACATTTATCAAACATTTAGTATAACTGTTAAACTGTTCAATCATTTATTCACACTATTTGTAGCTTTCTCACCATTTACCATTACTTGTAGCCATTTATTTTAACTGGTAATCCTTTACCTGAAACTGGTGTCACAGCTGAAACAATGTGTTCATTTTTTTAAACAAAAATATCAGTTTCTTTGAGTTTATAACAACTTCAAGTCACTCTTAATGTATCTAAATTCAACCTCGAAAGATCGGTCTGCATTTTTAAGAAAACTGAGTTGGGCGATAAGGTGATATTCTCTGAAACACCTGATGCACTGTGAGATGAAATTTCTCAAGACTTATACTGCATTCACATGGAATCAGGCAGACTGTAGACGGAAAACCAGATGTAATTTAAGTAGATGAGAGCAGGATGGTAAAATTTAATGAGGCCAGCAGAGAATGGTGGCAACAGTAACGACAGACAGCATTACTGTCCAGAGTTAAAATATTTTAACTTTTTTTTTTTTTTTTTAAACTTTTTGCTGTCCTCCACGATGAAATTTAAAACCGGATGTTACATTCATCCTCAAATGCCTCATGCAACAAGAAAACATGACCAAGCCTGACAATGAGAAGCTGGTTATTTTGGTGCAGTAATGCCTGAAGTTGTATTTACCACAATCTGCAAACCCACTGAGACATCAAATGAAAAGCTGACGTATGGAAGGCAATTAGCACAAAACTGATTGTTCTCCAGTTTAACTTTTGTTTGAAGTTTGCAATAGAAAAATAAGAAAAAGCTGCATCTACATGTATAATTAGAAAAGTGACATAAAATAGTAATCCTGAAATAATTTCAATAAATACATTTTATTCCATTCTTTGTAAACAATACGACATCACTGTGGCAACACATTGTCGTGGGTGTTTCGTTTCGCCATCATTTCATTATGTCTGACTGTTTTTTTCGGGCCGTTCACAGGGAATCTCCCAGTGTCTACCATCTGCCTGATTTCATGTGAATGCAGCAATAATGTGGGTCCAGCAAGGTCTCGCTTACTGGTTTGGTGTTTTATTCAACAGAGATTTTTGGGGTCGCATTACAATGTGGCGCATGTCTTTGGTCAGTCAAATAATCAACAGGAGCAAATCCTCTCTGATCATGTGGACTGTCATATTCATCACAGGAGAATGTAAACTGTGAGTTGCAAAAAAAAGGTGAGCCTGCTGTATTCGAAGGTGGTTATTTGTAAGTTCTAATATGAGGCTCATCACACTGTGGCCAGTGGTTGTTGATCACTTTGGACTGTGTTTGACTTTAGTTGGGCGGATCAGATCAGGTCTCTCTTCTCCTTTTTAAAATAATGTGTGTGCATTCAGCTGGGTTTTTCTTTGAGTCCATGTTGGACCTTTTTCGACCTCTAGATAGATTCACATTATCAATCGTACTTTCTCTCATATTTGTAATTGTATTGGTCAATGTTGCAAATAACCTGTGAACTATTGTGAGATAATACTGAATTAAAAGTATTTTGGCATCATTGTAATGAGGTACCGCAATTTGGAAAGTGCTCACCGAAACGCCAATTCACCAGATTAGACGAAAACATTTATGCCTCAAGTTACCATCTTGAAAATCATTTTGATAGTACACTGACTTGTAATAGTATAAATGGTGTCTCTGTATGAGAGCACAGCTGCTGCATAGCACTCCATCTCACAAACTGAAAGTGAAACTGGGTCATTCTTATGGAGATAATGATTTCTTGTTTTACCACTGCTATATCCTTTTCCACTGGTCAAAAAACCTGTGTTAACCTGCTATGATTTGGGGTTTTGTGTGCATTAGGTATTGGTACACTCCGGGTCAACTGACTCTGCAGTAGACGCAGGTTTTTCTCACCTCACCTCACCTTGGCTCAGCTCAGGATTTAAATTTTTGATGGACTTTACAGTTACAGAAGTTCACACTAAGGGCCACAGAGCTGAAAATGACTCCTGCCTGACTTGTGTCTCTATAAGCGAGCGTTTCTTTTGAGACAAGCTTATGAGAGAGCAAGCTTGTGCCACTCGCTCTCTTGTTAAAAGTCAACCTAGCTTGCTCACCACACTGCTCTCTCTTCCTGCAATCAATTTAAACAAATAATAATCCAGCCTGATCATCCAACATACAGAGATCGCTTTGTATGTTGATAACTGTGGACATGAGAGTGCAGCACACACAGGTCATTTTGTGACACAACAGTTTAAAGCGCTCATGACTCATATTCCACTCTGCAGTCATTTACAATGTTGTTATATCGTTTCTACTGTGATGTAATGTTAGTTTGAGCACCTCCACTTTCATACAAGCTGTGAGCGAAATGAATGTACTGTGGAGCGATTCCATTCAGATCCAACTTTTACAAAGTGTGACACCCTGATTAATTTCTGATACATCTGCATTTGTCATTAATCATAGTTAATATGAAAGTTAGCAGGCATTTTCTCACACATCACAAACATGTCTCCACACAATACAGGGCACTCTTTCATCCAAATACGACGCTTCACATAAAATTCATAGATGGACTGCTTTGCTTGTGGGAAGTGGGAATGGGGTCATTAAACGAATTTTAGCTGGTCGACCCATGTTTAAAAACTCCGGGTAAACCTGCTAATTTTGGTGGAAAAGAGGTAATAGAGTAACTATTAAATTTTGACAAGTGTCAAGTTTCAAGTTAAACTTTATGTAGATGTGCTTTCTGCTGTGATGGCTCTCTTCAGGTACAGATAACAATCCTGCCTGTAATATTTTGCCATATTTAGTGTATAACAAATCCTAATTCATATTTTCCTCTGCCATCACTATCTCATCTTTCTCACTGTAACAGCAATTTTCTGCAAATACTAACCATCAGTTTCTCATTAACATCACCACAGGCATATCCAGTACAGTATATGTGAATAACAGTCATGTGAAATGCGTTTTGAGGCATGTTTGTCTGGAAAGAGAATTTTACTGAAATGGTGCTAAAAGGAGCTGAAAGGAAATCGCCTTGGGTTAGTAAAACATTGTTTTAAAATGGAGACATATTAGTGTGGATGTCGCCTCTGAGAAGTCTGACAATCATGCAGTGATTGAGCATGCTCGTGGAGGTGTAAAGTAATGGTGTGTTCATGCATAAAGCAAAGCAAATTTTTTTTCCTCGTGTTCTTCAAGGTTTCATTTGCATCTATGCATTAACTTTGTACACAGCCGTATTGCATATCAAATATGCTTTGCTTTCTGTGTTAACACGTCATATGACTGTGTTCGAAAGCGACTTCCTACACTTTTCACGTGTAAAAAGGAGTGCAGTTCAGTTAACACCTTCGAGAAGAGACTGTCTCAAGATTATTCCCAACATCATAATTCAAAATGTTGGGCTACCTACTGCAATGACCACTCACACACATCTTGGGTTGCTTCATGCCCCACCTGATTAACTACTCTACAAGGGAATGAAGGGGAGATGCAGCAGCAGCCTTTCATTCAGACTGTGATTGCACCAAAGGGTTGCGCTCCATGCATAATGACTGTAAACTGCAATAAACAATGACACTCAAATACAAACACGCTCCTGCAAAACACAACATAATCCCTCAATCAAATATTATCCCAAGTGAAGCATTTGCGTTAGCTTATTCATGTCCCAGTTTGAGTGAATTAGGCATCTCATGAACTTTATCTGCACTGATTAGTATTGCTTATAGAAGTATGCTTTCAAATATTACAACACTAATTTTTTGCTGCAAGTTTCTAAACTGCAGCAAAATCCAGTGTTTTGTGGTACGCATGAACTGTTTCAGTGCTCTGAAAGAACACCAAAACATTTCCAAGCAAGACTGCGGTACACTGAGGTGGAACAGTGACCATATGTCACTCACTTTTAATTTTAATGACATATTTTCTGTGAAATCCCAACATCCTTTCTGCTCTTAGTATGGCAAAGGTATAAAAAAAAATCAGAATTGGCATCTAATTAATTATTTCCAGCTTTTGTTTCTAATTAAATGCATGGTTAGTCTACTAGGGGAAGGTGGGTGTGTCACAACAGCGCTGTTTTACCAGGGCAGACACACTCATTGAGCCTGGTTCTTACTGTCACACCCACACATCTACAGGAAACATGATGTGGGGAAGCAGAACAAAGGGAGGTTTGGAGAGAATAAGTATACAGTTCATCTTCAATGAAATCAACACAAAGACACACACTGCAGTCAAGGAAACTGTGCAGGAATGGGGGCCTAATGTTTCCATTGCAGGTGTGTTTACAAGTCATGTTTTTTGTTTGTTTGTTTATTAAAAGCAGAATTCTGGCACAGTCAAATGATATGACATTTTGTGTATGTCATCATTCCTGCAGCAGCTGGGACCTCAAGAATACCACACTAAACTTATATGAGACTTACCACGAGCGAGGAAAGGAATCCTAAGCAATGTCCTATCTTCTAACTATGATTAATGACTGCCAACTGTCATGCATGCATCAAGAACAGAGCCATACATCACGCAGTAACTACAGCTGGCAAATACTGACAAGTACACTGAAGCCATGCCACAGCATAGACCTAATAGCACATTTCAATGTTTAAGCTATTTTGATTTAATATTCAAGTGCGTGTGCTTAAAAAAATATTCAATATGTACAATTTTTGCAAAATAGAGAACATGTGGATGCACACACACACATACACACACTCAGACACGCACCTCTATTCTTGTGTAATCCGTCATCTTGCCTATGGTTTTAATTCCTGTTAACTGCATGGTTGCATGCCGCTGTATCGTTCATTCTAATGGAATTGAATAACAGAGCTGCTTGGCTGCACTTGCACAGGCCTGGTTTAATTGGAATGAATTTTTTTTTTTTTTTGAATAGAAATATTCAAGGCAATTTTTCACAGCTTAAAGACAACATGTGACTCGAGCACTTGTCAGTTTCCATCCTCTGTAGTTATGTAAACCATTGACAATATATACAATATTTATATTTAGATATAAAGACAAATGTCTCAACAGCTTTGTAGTTCATGGAATTAAAAACATTGACTTACTGTGTTTTATTTTGTGTTTTAAATAAAGGTAAAATATTAAAAATATGATGTAGACCGATTTATTTACATTTTTATATGTACATGTATTTTCTGTTCAATCCTGTAAACTAACATCTCTTGTCATTTCAGTTCCTGCCTTAGGCACAATTTACATGACAGCGGGCGAACAACAATTGTGCCACTCCTCTATTTGCAACATACCATACAGCAGCAACAAACAAACGTCAGTATACCACGCACATTAAGAAAATAATTTAGTGCAACGTGTGCTCAAAGTATCAACAACAGACCATTAAAGCATGTGCATAATGCGACATGTGGACAATTTGCAGATCCATAAACAAATAAGGCACCAAACAGGTCTGCATAACAACCCTAATAACATGGTTTGAATTCTTTCACAGCTGTCATGACAGTACGTACAGCTATTTTCCAAAAAATGCAATTTTAGCTTCTCACACTAAATGATACCAGTGCAGATCCTATAAACCACTTTCTCGTGTGCCAAACATGAGCATATATGATCTGCAGCAGTTTAAACAGCAAGCAGATATGAATACATCAATAAAGTTTACCTTTCTGAAGCATACACGGCAAAATTTGTGTCAGTAATATGAAGCTACCACTGGCTCATGTAAGCTGGAGGCTGAAGCTGAGGCAGCTGCAGGTGCAGGTTGATTGACACATTCCTCAGCAATTTATTGTGCCTGCAGTTCTCCCTATTGGTTATACTCAAAAAACAACAACAAAAAATGTAGCTTATTAACATTGTGCCTTTGATCCTTTTACACGCATGGCAACAAATGAAAACACTGTAGTATGCATGCAAGAAGGTGTGGTGTAACTTTGCAAATCAGCACCACCGAATAAGACCACAAATGTATAAATGCTGACACAATATGGTTTACAGAAACATGGGAAGATGATGGCGAATACAGCATCTTGTCATGAGACATTTTGCTTGGCTCCACTCACTTTGCCACATCAGCAAACATCATGCGTTTCGTAAGCTGTGTTGGGCCAACTTTAGTGACTTAACATTTGACATTTGCCTCCTTTCTCACTTGCCTCCACTCTGCAGACTGTAGTCCTGCTTCATTTTATCCTCCCTGTTCTTCTTTTCAAGGGTGTTACTGACAATGATGGCTCCTTAACACACTCAGTCACTCATTGACACTCACACAATTATGCACTGGATATATTTTTATGATGTAAATTTTAGCACATTTTTTTCTTTTGTAAATTTAGTGTATTTTATTATTATTATTTATTTTAATGTGAGCTATGGATATAAGACTAATTAAATGTCTTTTAGCCTACTTTAGGTCACTGTATTTGTTTTATTAATTTGTGCTGAAGGACTACATTTGGTCAGGGACATTGAGGGTAGGCCATTCCAACTAATACCCAAGAAAATCTCCCTCCTTTTCCAAAACAGAACAAGGAAAAAAGAAAGAAAAATGCTGGGTTTGCTTGATTAGACAAGACTCCAGATGTTTTTAGGGACAATTTATTTATATTATACACATTGTGCTATAGATTGAAAAAATATTGTATGTAAATTATATTTAGTTCAAAGTAAAAATAAACAACCTCACCAAATACATTTTGCCCATTGTTGTTTTTTAATCTATAAGGATTAAAAAGACTCTGGGCTCTATTTTCATCGGTCTGGACGCAGGACAGATGCAGGTCTAAGTTCTGGGCACAGGGAGCACAAGTAGGTGTTGCGATCTTTTTTGGTAATTTAGTGAACACAAATGCAGATTTTTCTCAGTGATTAAGTGGGGGGAATAGACAAAAAGAAGGTTCGTCAAGGCTGATTTCAGTCATGGCCAATCAAATCAGCTCCTCTCATTCCCTTTAAGACTGCTGTGATGCAGCGTATCGTCAGTTTTGTAAAGGAAGCTGCCACTGTATCCTTGACTCCATAGCATTCCATTTAGTGTCTATGTAGAGTGCTGTGTAATGCATTCTGGTAGCAGGGCATCATGTTGAAAAATGTCAACTTTATGCAAAAAGAGAGCGTGTGACGCAATGCCTCTGAAAGCATGTGAAAGACCATACAAACCAAGGCTCCTGCCTCTATGTTTTGTTTTTTTAATTTAATGGGCCGAAGCCAAATCTCCACCTCGGTGGACAGTAAAGTTCTATTCTATTCTATTCTACACACCAGACCCGCAGTCAGGGGTCAGGACTTGTCAGGGCTGTCAGAGAGAGTCGGTGTCTCTGGTCGGCATTGTGTGAACAGCAGCGTCATAAATGCTCCGCGCTTGTCAAGGTTATTTGGACGATTCAACATGTAAAATCATCGGCAACTCCTTCGCAAGAAAAAGCACAGTTAGTGGCTGTTCAGGTAAGTGGATCAGAAAAAGGACACAGAAGTAGAGATGGAATTCCCCTTAGGTTGTTGCTGTAGTTTCCATGATTACAAACACTTAGCGCAGCTATTCCTTATTTTTCCACTTCGCCTCTTCACCAGTGCTGTTTGAAACTTTTCGTCAGATATATTATCATTTAAAAGGGGCAGCATTAGCAAGAGTGGGTTGTACTTGTCCAGGAGGTTCAGGCTCGTATTTGCCAAATTTACTGTACTGCGAGTAAGCCTCCATGGGCTGATGAAGTCAAATTGGCTTGGGAAGAGGTAGCTAATATTATAAATGGCTCGTCCCCTGATGTTATGAGATTCGCAGCCCAGTGCATCAAGAACTGCTTTCAAAATTATTGTATTGATTATTTACTGTATGTTAGTAGGATGAATTGTGGGAGGACATCCACCAAACCTGCCTGTGGCATTTTGGATAGGTCTGTTCATGTGCACTCTTGTCTGCTTAAGCCATAAAAATAGCACTGCGCTTAACTTAGACCTAGTCTGGACTGGAAGAAGCACAAGCACAAGCTCACCTCAAAAATGACACCAATATTGCAATATACCAGCGCATCTTTACTACTACACCCTTTGTTGTGTCTCTCAGCCCAGCCCGGCCCATTGGGTGTTATGGCAGTCAAGAAAAATGGAAACTTGGCACAGATGTGGAAAAAAGCCACTTGTGCTGCACCAAATTACCAATACGCCTGGACCTGCGCTTTGACCAGCTTTGCGTGGGTATGGTAATAGAGACTTCATTTTCAAAATTATTGATATCTTTTACTTTTGTTTGTGTGCAGCAGAGATTTTTTCCACTAAGTTTAAACTTTTAAACTCAGGCTTTTACTGATTTAGAATTTATATAATTTATCAAGTAGCATAAAAATATACTCTCTATCTCAGTGGTTTTCAAAGTGTTTCCTGAAGCACTCTGGTGCCCCTCAGGGGAGGCGCGGGTCAGCAAAAACCTGAGAAAAAGAAAAACACATCTGATAGCTAACTTCAGCTATGTGTGTGGGTGCAAAATGGAAAGACTCTTAGTGAGAAAGGAGACAACAGCGGAGGAGGATACAACGTCTGTGGCGAACAGAAAATGGAGGGAATATGATGATGAGTGAAGTGTCGCTTTTGGCTGTCTGAGGAGACAGAGTACCACGACCTCTCCAAATTGGCTATGAAAGTTCTCATTCCCTTCAACTCACTTTAAAAGCAAGTACCAGTCAAGGCTGCGGGTTGCGGACGATCTACGTTTATTCCTTTCTACTGTGCATCCCCGCATCACCCGTTTAAGGCACAGACTCATTGTTCCCACCAAAGTAGGTGAGTTAGCAAATAAGGAGGCATTCCCAGGCTAAATGAGATACATAATCCCTCTAGTGAGTTCTGTATCTACCCCAGGATCTCTTCTGAGTTGGGTGAGCCCCCCAAAAAAAACCCTCCAAAAGGAGGCCCTTTGCAGGCACCCTAATCAGATTCCCCAAGCCACCGTAAAGGATAACTGACATAGGACCCTGTTTGCATTGTTTCCAATGGACCTGGAACATGTAGAAATAGTTTCATTGATTGGTCCAGTTTTGAGCTTTCTACAATTTTTCTTCAAGTTCTCGCTGTGCTAACATAGATGTACACTGGGCAATCGTAAATGCTTTGGAAAACAACAATAAATGTCTTTTTCTGAGACAGAGAAGCTCCCGGGATATTCCCAGACTCAGGATGCTCTCCTGTGAACTGTAGACACAGTAAATTAGGGTGTTACTGTCATAACTGAACTGTAACTGTAATCAACTGAAGCTGTTCACCTGATGCTCAGACAGGGGGAAATCACTGTTTATTGCTTTCCTCTGCATAGGTTGCTTGGCCATTCTCATCACTGTATATGTACACAGAGCACTCAATACTCATCAGTACACACAGTGACAACTTAGGGGCCATATTAGTGCATGTGTAATATCCACCCTCCACCAAAGTGAATTAATTGTCTAATGGCTTTAAATTGATTAGGCATGTCTCTGGTTTGAGTTGCAAATCTCCCTCTAATCCAGGTATTTCCCTCTCAGGGTAAGCATGGGTTTGCTTTAATTAGCAACATGGCCATGTCTGTTGGGTACAATAACATAGCAATGAACACCTGGAGCTGAAGTTACAATGTGTTGAGGTGATAAGGGGTTTTGGTGGTGCATTTTGCCCGGTGCTCAAACATAATAAGAAAATGCCACATTAAAAAATGCTTAGCTTGCAGAAAACTGAAATTATTTTTGTCCTGAAGACACTAAGCAGCAAAGTGAGTGTTACAGCACTGCAATTTTGACTTTGGGGTTTCCTTGTTCTAATACAGACAGTATTTCTTCAGAAATGTAGCTTTTTAAATTGATTCTCAAACACAGAGCTTTTTAAAGTTATGTAGCTTTTTTTCTATATATGTGTCCTCCTGAATCTGTGTTTTAAGGGGTAGCTGGCAATTCTGATGTTTGTGACTGTCAAGGTAATGTGTGGCGACAACAGATTCAATTAATAACTGCTTTGTATTAGCTAGTACAAACATACTTGTTCAAGCTTTACTCGTTCAGAAACCAGATGAATCACCTTTTGAGTAACAGCTAAGACAAGACCATAGAAAAACGACACTTCTAAGCAGGGAAGCTTATAAACAAAGTAGTCGATAAATAATAAGGTAGTCTAGCAATTGGGTCATATAAACAGTGAAAGTGAGAATCTAGTTCCAAAGCCTCAGAACTTGTTATGTGTTCAAGGAAAGGTTTCTGCAGTGGAAAAGGTCTGTAAGTGGCAATGCCATTTGAAAATCTGTTCTGATGAATGTCCAGCAGTGGAAGTAGTGGGTAAACCCTCAACTGTTCAAACACCAGTTTATGTATGGTTTGTTATATTCCTGTCTGTGCGTGCATCTTATTTATTGTTTACTTATATATGAGTGTAATTTTTTCTGTATTTTTTTCAACCTCTTCTCCATTTCAATTCATCCTTTGCTAAGCCCCACCCCTTTGTTGTGAGGCGTTGCTCCTTTGTCAAGTTCCATCAAACTGTTGGAGTTGGAGTCTGCTATGACAGTATCTTAAGTGTCTGCCGCGTGCCTTTTAAGGAATTATAAAGGATTTCAAACTTACTTAACAGGGAAAACAGGTTATTGTTACAAAGGAAAAAAAGAAGCTAAGGTCTATAGATCACAATGCTGCTGCTTCAACTTGTGTTTCACTCTTCATAAAACAAGGAAGTACTTTTGTGTTGATTTAGGATCATTTTAGGACACGGAGAGGTAATTTCTCTTCGTATGTTGATGTAAGTAATGTGAGGCCTTGTTGGGGGATTAGAGTTAGAGTGACCAACAATAAAAAATGTTGACCTAGAGCTGTTCTCTCCAGACTTCACCCATAGACTTCAGCTTAAGCTGGGGATGCACTAAACGACACGACTTTAGACAGGATTTTCCATAAGATTCACAATCATGCTGAGTCTGTCCTCATCTGCGCCGTTCATCACTAGATGTGGGCAAGTGGTGTGCGTACAGACTCGAATAAGCGTGTGAGGAGAAGAGACTCCTCCAGACATGAGTCAGAACCTTTCAAACACGTTTAATTTTTCCGAGCATTCTCTGGAAGAAGTCGTGTAGTGTACACTGTTTAATGACCCAATGTG
>JAPZDX010000023.1:1146934-1160503 GCA_029783625.1 Naso annulatus | reverse complement strand
TATAACTTTATTCAAAAATAAATAAATTATAAAAAATAAATAAATACATTTTTAAAAAGCTTATAAATGCTCTTGCAGGAATCCTTTCCACTCATTACCTAGACTGATTTAAATGAAAGCATAAAAAAATCAAACTGTAGAAGATGACTGAAAATTTAACTGTAATTCTAAATATTCTCAAGTATTCGTATTTGGTATCCTCATTCTTCTTTCATCTGTTTTTATCTGCAGATGTCTCTGTTTTTTGTCCGTCAGCATTTAGTGTTTTGTCCGAGTGATTGTTTTTTGAGGTGCCTTGTCAGTGTTTGGAGAACTGTTTTCTCTCCTACTCTGCACTCTGCTGGTATGTTATAGTGAGTAACCAGATGTTTGATTTTGAAAATAACTTAGAGCTGACCTGAATGCTTCAAAGCTTTTACAGTTTCCATGGTTTAGTTTATTGGTTTACTTTTGAGGGACAGTGCACACCAATCCACAGTTGGACTGTAAGTGAGCCAGAGTTAGCCTGAGGGGCTAGTTTTCATCTGTTGTCTCCAGCCAGAAATTTAAAAGGCAACTTTAAATTACAGAAATTACCTGCTGCTCATTCAAGATGGAGGAAGGTGTTGCACTGAAAAAGTGTCAAAAGACTAATAAGAGAGTAATGAAGCTCCCCTCGGGCACCTACGTTTCAAAACCAGCACATAAAACCAGCAAAGGATCATCTCGTGAGATGACGAAAGTGGCTGACGTCCTCCCTCCTTATCTCTTTGATTAGACTCATAATTACAATAAAAGCTTAGTATGAGTAAATAATAGCTGAAAGTGTGATAGTTCCTGTTGTCTCTCATGGTGAGGTAATAGAAAACAGTTGTAGCTGATTAATTTTGAAAGCACAATAACATAAAGAAATGCTGACACTCGGCTGTCTGACCCATACACACTTGGCCCAACTTCTTCACTACTCAGTCACTGACATTGCCGTCTGTAAGGTCGGGCATGGTGGCCAAGCCAAAGAGAAAGGTTGTCGTGATGACGGTTCTTCTTTATGGCAGTATTGCACAATTGTGTTTAAAAGGGGCTTTTGAGAGAGGGAGGAGGAAGTGTAAAGAGTACTGAGGTGGCAAAACAAACAGCTTGTCAGCAGAGGTTCACTTATCAGGCTGCTACATGACTGTATCACCCTCTTGCTGAGTATTGAGCCATTGAAATGTGGCTCAGCCATCAACCAGCCCGCTCCATTGATTAACAGCGTTTTCTCATTCCTGGCCAAGAAATTGGCTTCCCCCTACATGTGTTGTTTGTTTGAGAAGAATCAAGAGCCGCTGCCATGTGTGTGCGTGCTTACACTCACTCCAAGGAGAGGGTACACTTCCAGCTGAGCCACTCTGCATTTAAAGCTAGCAGCCAAATGCTTCTCATATGGAGAGGGGCTCTAAAAAAAACCTTCTCATTTTGAACGCAAGTATCTCAGTGTTTGCCTGCTGGGCCAGATCTTCCTACGGCTCAATATTTTGGCCCCTGTTGTACCCTAAAGTAAACCATTTTGTACTCCCCCCCTCCTTCCTCTAAGCATTTTATCCCCCCGTCACCCCCTCTCATCAAACACACATGCACCATACAGTACATTTATTTTGGATCCCAGTGGGTGTGTGGGCTATTCAAACGTCCTGACTCAGAGATTTAAAATGTCATTTAAAACCCACTTACTGCTGTTAAGGCTTGTTTTATGTTTTCAGCACTAGACTACAAGGTCAGTTTGCAGCAACAGCTGATGAGCGATCAATAGGAGATTTGAATTTAAAGAGCCGTGGCCCCGAGGGCTGTCAGTTGCTGGGGCACAGTGTTACCACAGAGGGGGGCTAAGCCCAGAGGCTCAACAGGGACCTATATCCTTTCACAGGCCCTCCCCACCCACCTTCCAACCCACCTCCCCAGGCTTGGTTAACTCCCAAGACCGTGATTAATTCGTGGTGGATTACAGTCAGAGGAGAAATCCGGGGATTGCATACGGTTCTAACTGTACAGGCAGGGTTCCGAAGATAAAGGTTCCCCCGGATTCATGGCACAATCCCAAAGACTGACGTGTTTCCTTACATGTATAATTAAGGATCACACCTCAGTGTTTGGGCTTCTTGATTATTATTACAGCACAGTACATGTATGTTCGTAGAAATAAGTTAGGAGTGGTCCCTCCGAGCGATCAGACTGCACCACGAACACTAAGCTGCTGGGAATAATAATGTAGGAGCAGGCTAATAAAAGCATAACAAGCAGGAGAGCTGCGGTCACGGCAATTTCATCATTGTCCTTCACAGTTGCACAGTTAACGGCTTATGATTAGTTGACGACCTCGAGTAACTGAACAGAAGATTCTGAGGCTTGAGCCAAAGTGGTTGGGGAAAAGAAATGGCATCAGCATTACTTGTGAATTCGCTCCCCCTTGTGTTCAGCTGCTGCAACCTAGTCCACCAAGTGATTCCGGGACTGGGTGAAAAGTGAAATCAGGAGAACTTTTTTGTTGTTTAGACCTTGCTCTATTTGGCTTTAAAATGTTATTCAAGCCACCGTGATCTGATGCATGAAGGAAAAAGAGGAAACCTTTTGACTCTGTAGCCTGTTTGTTAAGCTCCTATGTTGTTCTTTGTCCGTCCTTTAATCAGTTTTTGCTAACTGCTGTTTCAATTTCACTCAGTGTTTCTGGATCGCATTAACCAGATATAACAAATGTTTACCTGTTAACATGTCCGCTAAGGCCGATTTTTTCACACTATGTGTGGATCGAAAATTGGATGCATGGAAAAAAGCATTCATTATGACATGAGTGACACTGGCCTGATGAGTACCTCACAGAAAGTGCGGTAATATATGGCTGCAGTGAGTGTGTGATACAGAATACACTGTAATGTAAGGGTATACTGTGAGATAGCTGCTCCAAAAAAGTATGTTCATAAGTATATTTTCTAGTTTTATTAGAAACACATTTTTGTCAACATGTTGTATTTATACAGTGAATGGTCTAATATGCACTGGAGGTCACATAAGCTTAGGTTTATTGGAACAATAAAAGACATACCATGTGGGCTTGATATTCAAAGAGATGTAGCAGCTACTAGCTGCATATTTGACCATCAATTTTTAATAGTTTAACTTTTCTCCTTCGAGGACACAAAAATAAAACCTGTCTAAGTATGTTATATTAACAATTTTATGAATGTGTCGTCAGCAGACTACAAAATTAAGAAGTCAATTACTCCTTTTAACACTTACATTTTGTCTCAACACGTTCTGCAGATGATGGTGCAAAGCACTTTAACAGTATTTGTGCTATTTTTTTAAAATTTGGCAAATGTCTACTTAACTTTACTCATTTTTTTATTCTTTTTTTAAAACTTTTTTTGTAAACAACATCTTGTACAAACTAGCACAGTGAACCACAACCCCAGCAAATTTGTTTTTATCTCCATACAATATAAATGAAATCAATACAAAAGTTTGGTTGGTTGCTTGGAACATTTTTATATGGATTGAGAGGTTCTAAAACATGGTTTTCGAGACTTCTGGACTCCTGAATTAAATAGATTACGTAAACAGTTGACTGTTCTAAGTCCCATTTAGAACCACGGTAGAAGATTTTTAGAAGGTAGACTTCAACATTTCAAGTTCAATTCCATTTTAAATAAAGGGTTTGCAATCCGTTGAGGGTTTTTACTGTTTGCCTTTTTAAGGCGGCCTTCTTCAGATTTGGTGGAAATTCTGACCAAGAAAAGAAAAGAAAAAAAAAATAGAACAAATAGTCCAGACGAAGTGAAACTGTCATTTCCTCTGGCCTTCAGTGTGTCAAAAACGTTAAGTGTCAATATGGCAGAGCCTTGAGAGGCAAAGAGGTTTGAGAAGCTTCTGAATAAATACAAGGGACAAGTCCAGTGCCTCAAACATCGTCTGAACACCAGTCAGCCTTCCTACAGTGCCAAGTCAGCACACAAGCAACCCTCAGCCCCTTTCTTCTCTTTCTGTAAAGCTATTGAAGTCTTTGACAGTAGCTAATGATGTTTTTGTGTTAGGGACATACTATAGGAGATTTTGAAAGGGTTGTTTCCTACCCCACTGGTGAGTGTTAGGGGGTTTGGTCGCTCTGCCAGGCCACTGACAGGAGTCAGGAGGGGTGACAGGGTGCCCCAGGGGCCCAAAGAAAGGAGGGTGAATGGAAGAAGTTCAGCAGTCTTGCCAAGTTATTTACTTTTTTAAGTCCAGTTTTAGATGCAGGGTGGCAGGAGTGAAAGAAGCAACTGAAACACCCAAACACGATACTGAAGTCAATGTTTTTAAGCATATTTTTATGCCAAATATGCTTTCCCCACAAAAAAGGGTTTACGAAATCAAATGGAAAAATAAATAAATAAATATGAAAACACCAAACATATCATGATTAATGGCACTGCCCTAACCCTGTCGATATCCATGTCCCTGTTTTTTTGAACCCGGGCCCAAACATCACCAAACCTCTGTAACCAAATCTCTGGCCGCTAAAGTCCATACTCTCAAAAAGCTACCAGACAGTGCCCTCGTTCATTTCCGAGGGCGGGTGGGACAAGTGGTTGCTGTATCCGCTGCCGTTCAGCGACAGTGAGGTAAAGGGTGGACTAGGGCCGAACACCTCGGACGAGATGCTGTGCAGGGGCCCTGGGATGCCGGGCTCTGGGCTGGGAGAGTCCCCTGGGTGGTGGGACATGATATCAGAGAAGCGCTGCACATCGCTGGAGGGGTGATGGCCCGGCAGGGGGTGGTCCATACCTCCAAGGGGGGTGCCCGTGGGGCCTGAGGAGGGCACGAAAGGGAGATCAACCGGGGTCTGGGCCTGTGAAGACGGAGGCCCCTGAGGGAAGAAGTCATAGTTACCTCCGGGGCCATAGTACTCGCTTTGATAATCTGCAGATCCAAGAGAAGAAGATGAAAAAAACCAACAAAAAAAAAAAAACGATGTTAGCTCTGAGAACAATGGTGCACAGAAATCATTCTAGAGACATTGAGGAATTCATTGAATATACATAGCTTGATTTGTATTAGAGTGGTAGAGAGACCCTCGCCATACTGCATTAGTCACAGAGCACGTTACACTTAAATCAAAACTGCAATTGGGTGGGGAGAACAACGGTCACAAAATTAATTAAAATGGTGGCCATTTCATCAGCAATTCTACCTACTGAGACTGATTTCTTTTCCCAGTTCAGCAGAATATTAAGACTTTTTGCTTCAGTGGAAAGGACAAAGGCCTGAGCACAACTGAAAATCTCCGAAAATGATCAGATATTTCAAAGGATTTGGTATCAAATCTAAGAGATGTAAACTAATTTTAATTAAACTTAACTCACTCCTCACTGATTTTCAAAAGCCTGTAGATTAGGAGACCCAAACTAAATAATATATCGCAGTTGAATTTGTTTAAAATATCATTCATCCTGGAATATCCAAACTTTCTACAATGTAGAGCAGAAAATCACTGCATTGCAATCTTTTAAATAAATGTAGGCCTATTTTGTTGAATGAATGTGTTCTTTTTGAAAAGAGCACAGAAAACTGAGAGGGTACAGTTATTTTCTTCGAGATGCAAGTGTCTTATATGGCCAACAAATTCTGAAACAAAACCCTTAATTTGTAATTAGATACAAAAAATAGAAATTAAATGACACTCTCATATAAGACACAAAGAAAAATACAAGTGAGATTTTTAAATTAAATATCTAACTGTATGACTAAAACTCTGAGCTGAGAGAATAAAACGGGAAAAGAAAAAAATCGAGATTATTACCAAGCGTCATTTAAACATGGATAAGAGTAATGACTTATTAAAGAAACCTCTTTTTATGACGAGGGAAAAAAATGTTTTGTTCAAGAAAATGACTTAAGTTGTGCGCATACCTCCATAGTAAGAGAAGGGCCCGTTGGGGATCAGCTCCCCGGGCTCCAGCCGGTCCACCAGCGTCCTCATCCGCCTCGGGCTCCGGAAAAACGCGTGCCTCCGGGCGCCCAGCGCGCTCAGCTGCTTCATACGCCGCTCTTTGGAACGTCGGTTCTGGAACCAGACCTGGCCAAACACACGTACAGATAAATATGGGTCAACTCGTGTCACTCATCAAATATGCAGTGGGCTGCTGGCGCCATTTTGATTGCACGACAATATTCTATGTGGGAGACAGGAAGAGGGTGACAAATGGAGGTGACGGAGAAGGGCTGCGGTGTGAATTTCATGTGGGCAAAAAAAGCCTTTATGCATAAATGTAAAAACAAACAAACAAAAAATTATAGGCCTACATTGGATACTGGCTGGAATTTGTTTTATTTTATTTATTTTAATGGCCTATAGACCTCCAAATATAATTAACTGCGCAAATTCTCATCGAAAAGAGCGTGTAATTAGGTGTCATATTTACCTTGGCACCTGCACCGCACTGGCTTCTTATTAGAGTAAATAATCGAGCTCTCTGTATGTTTTTGCAGCGTGCGTGATGAGCCGGTGCGTTAAATCCGCAAGGCTGTGCGGTGGAGGACTGCGCCCAATTATCCTTACAGGAGGCAGAGTCACATCTAACCTCCCTAATGATCTTTTAACCCTCCATTTACCCCGACTGGAGGCTGCAGCAGTGGGAGCTTAAAATCTCCAATTAATACTTAATAGGAGGGTTGTTACCAATATATTATCGAGCTCTTGGAGGTTATCATTTCCTAATCTATAGGCCAGCTTCCTTTAATCACGCTTTTCCCTTTTCCCTCGTGCTCATACATATTAGATACCCTACTCAACCATTTTCACTTTGTCGCCATTAATCTGCAATGCCAAACCTTTTCACATTAGTTCTGCCCCGCAGCCTCATCGACATTATGAAACTTTACTCGAAAAAACAAAACACACACAGAAACATAAACAACAATAATAATGTTGATAAAAACGTCTGCTCTGGCCTAATGTTTCCAAAGTCCATTTTTTACCCGTAATGTCTTATGATTCCTTGTGTGCCGTGATTTTTAAGCTTGTGATTCTATAATTTACAGCAATTCCCTGTCAACATGTCGGGGCGACACGAAAAATTTGTCGCTTCATATTTGGAGGAATCATTGAAAAACAAAATAAAACAATCTTGATAATAATAATAATAATAATAATAATAATAATAATAATAATAATAATAATAATAGGTGGTCTGTGTTGCTCGTTGTTTAACCTGTCGCGGCCCTGCTGTAAATCAGAGTTCTGAAGAGACAGTCTGAAGACCCTTGAAGCAGATTTCTGTCTCTCCACTTGGCTGGGGATGCTCGCAGCATGGTTAAACGTGGTCGCAAAACGTGATGGCAGCACTGTGCCAGGACTCCCAACGCTACCAGCAGCGCTGCGCCAGTTGGCGACTTCGCCTCGTGTGAGCGCCAAGAATCAAAAATACCCATATAAATTACCCGCCTCCAAATCAAGCTCATCCGTCGGCCAATCTTTGGCTTAATGAATTCAATGTGCGCGCTGTTTGAAGGAGAGAGGCCTCCTCACAAAAGGGGTGAGGGATGTAAGAGGGGGAGGTCAGGGGCAAGTTAATGCTGGGGGAGGAGGAGCATCTCGGATAAGATAAGGTCTGCACGGTCATGGCAGTCTGGCTGCCTGGCTGGGACATTTTACCATAAAATATAAGCTGTTACATCACACCTTTTAATAGGTGCGTAACACCCTATAAAACACAAATTGCCCAAGCCCATCCCCTCAACCCACGGGTGCCCCCTGAATATTATTTCCATAACATTTCAGGCCTTTTCAGAAAGGAAGACGGTTCCCGTTTTGATGATTTACAGTTGAACTGTATGTAAATGGGCCTGCGGGTGACGGTGAAACTTATATTTACAAAATGGATTCCTGTTAATGTGGGAGGCCACGCGGACCATTTTGAGAAATACTCTGACTTTCCAATAAATATGTGATATTATATTTGTCTTTCTTTGTTGCTCAAATGAATTCATGATGGGAAAAAAAAGGAGTAATCCAGTTGAACGCCCGGGAACTCCTGCGGGATATCTGGCAGGAAGAGCCCGCCTGGATGCTAAAAATAGCGCAGCCACGTTCCTTTACCTGGATGACTCTCATGTTGAGGCCGGTCTCCTGAGCCAGCTGCTCCCTGATGTGTCTCGTGGGTTTGGGGGTGGCAGCGAACGCCGCTTTCAGCGTCTCCAGCTGCTTGGCCTTGATGGTGGTGCGCGGGCCGCGCCGCTTCCCTCCGAGGTTCTGGTCATCGTTCTCGTTATTAACCGTTTCTTTGTCGGACAGAGTGGCTATCTCTGTGTCCTTCAGGACCACGTCGTCCTGTAGCTGGTCTTGAGAGTCCGGAGATAAACTGGGGTCGCTGCATGCCGTTACTGCAGAAATTACACATGGAAATAAGAATGACGGGCTCACTCTCCAGAAACAAGGGAATTAGTGCCGAAGCGACAGTGGGATGGAACAGAATCATTCCCAGTGTGTCCTAATATAAACTCTGCCGCTCACGGCGGAGCTGTGGTCGGTTCAAGGTGGCTGAACTACGACCTCATGTTGGAGATGCAAAGATGCAAACTACCAACAACAACAACAACAACAACAACAACATAATAATAATAATAATAATAATAATAATAATAATAATAATAATAATAACAGAATCTATTGCATCTTTAAACAATCCATTTTAAAATCTACAGTAGCCCTAATGGAACAAATCTGACAAATAAAAAGCAGCGGGTGATCTTCTGCCGTAAGACAGCTGAATATTAGCCCAAATAAAAAAAATCAAACGTAATAAAATTCCTACATTACAGATTATGGGACGTGTTTACGTTTTGGGCCTGTTTATGTTTACATGCCGCAATAAAGATTAGAAACGTAACTGCTGCGATGAAAAAAAGGCCTCGTCTGAAAATGTTCGGCTGTAGGAGCGCAATGATGAACAGACACTGACTGTGTTTTTTGTTGAGTTCTATTCTCTGAACGCCGTCTGAGTCCTGCTCATGGAAATGATGAAGCCACTGCGGGGCTGAACACATCACATCCATCACAATTTATCCCGCCTAGCACCCACACAAACATGCACACACACACACACACACACACGGTCGCAGGGCTCTGTCCGTACCTGAGAGGAGGTTGGTGTCTTTTACACTGGCGTTGCTTAGGTAATCGTCTTTGCACACGAATTTGTTCTCATCTATGATGTAGAGCTCCTCGCCGGTGGACAGCTGCTTATTGCACATCATGCACGTGAAGCAGTTGAGGTGAAAGACTTTGCTCCGAGCTCTCCGGACCAGGTCGTTCGGAGAGATGCCCTGCGAACAGCCGCCACACTTGGTGCCAAATCGCCTGCAGGATGTAAAAGAGAAGGGACGAATTTTGTTATCAGGAATATTTTACACAAACATTTTACAGCCTTTAAATGGGTCTCACAGCATCGTCCAGTCAGATCTGGTGACACGGCAGCGCTTCAGTCTCATTTAGCAGAATCTAGACTTCAGTTCACATGTTGAATTACTGTTCACCTGACCCACGGAACTTACATTTATGTGGAATAAAAATACGTAATTTAGAACAGGGTTCAGACTTGAAGTCATATATTTCAATCACTTGTCGAGCATTTGAACACGAACTTCGGGGACTGAAGTCTAATTATAGCTAAACTATTACACCGAACATTTTGTACGGAAAAAAAGGCTTTTTATACGAAAGAGAAAAACGAACAGCTTCTTAAGGAGAGAAAAACGCGTGTTGAGCTCCGTGGACCTTGTGCAATTAATAATAATAACAGGCCTAATAATAATAATAATAATGATAATAATAGAACACAGTTTCAAGTTCCGCTTTTCTTGGATATGCAGCTTAAATCTTTACACATGCACATATATTTCTTAGTGTAGCAAGAGGTTTGAATTATGTTGCGAGTAAAATTAACATTAGGCTATTTTTCAATTTCATATTTTTTAGCTGTCTTAAAAAAAAAACATTATTTCTATTTTCCAACTTTTTATAGAATTTCTGCAGTAACAAGGTTTTATTTAAGAACTTCTAAGCTCTAAATTTCCTCGCCGTTGTGTTCCGTGAGTCTGTTTAACGGGCCTCCGTTGTAGACGGTGACATCAGCTAGATTCGGTCCTGTTAATACACCGCCGGCTGCTTTGGAATAATAAATTACAGCCCTGCCATTGACTCCACAGTTAAACAATGTGTATTGAGTGATGTGCACTGCTTGTTGACAGCACGTCTGTGATTGCACTGTCTGAGGACTTGATCTTTTCAACTAGTTTACTATTCAAATCCACTTATCACGTCCTCCTCAGTCGAGCTGAGTAAATACGCCGGTGTGCGGCTCCTCTGCTCGGGGTTTGATCCTGTGCGCTCCCCCGGCTGCCTGCGCGCTGTAAAAAAAACACCCCAAGTGTGATTTCCTCGATTTCCAAACAAACCGCCCCGTCTCCCCGCTGAGAGCGAGTGCACACGCGTTTATTGTCCCCGCTCCTCTTTTGTTGTTGTTTTGCATTCGAATCCAAATTAACAAGCTTTTAATTACTCGCTCCTAATCAAAGCTTATCTCCTCCAAGTCCTCGTTCTCGCCTGCAGGCACTGACGGATCCGTTTATTCACGTATTTACTGAGAGTTTAATGTATAAACAGCACATGTGCTGAATTGTTGTAGTACGTTTTTTTTTTCATGTGTATTTTGTTCTTTCTGTTCGTCTATTAAAGCACAAGAGGCAGTCTGAGTTTTTAAAAATGACTTGGCTTTTTTCTAGTGATGAACAATGAACAGCATCAACTAGCTTAATTTAAAAGTCGAATAAAATACAAATAAACGATCTTTTGCTGCAAAAGATTAAAGGTACTGTCATTTGAATGAAATGCTTTGCTTTGATGCACCATCATCATCTTGGCAGCATTTTTTGCACTATTTATTTGAACTATAAAATTCCCTAAACACAAATGTGCCTGTTTACCTGCTGCCTCTGCAGTCCAACTTCTGACATAATACCAGACATATTAATACACAGAAAATAAGAAAACAACAACAACAAAAAAAAACCCCAAATATTTAATATTCACACACCCTTCCCGAGCTTACCTAAAGAAATCATTTTTGCAGTACAGTCTGCCCTCTCGAGAAAAACATTTCTCTGTCAAATTACATTTGCACTCGCAGCACTGCACGCACTTGACGTGCCAGGCTCTGTCCAACACGTTGAGCAGAAAGCGGTCCAGAATAGGCCTCTCGCAGCCGGCGCAGTGGACCATGGCTTTGGCTGGGCAACAACCCCGCAAACGATGCGCACACACAAACAAAATCAACAGCACAGGCCGAGCATTGACCGGTTCTCCCTCCCTGATACGCCTGGAGCTCCCGGGTCAATGTGCGCGGAGAAGCCAGTCGATCAGGTGTCACCACAGATTTCTCCCTGCATGCGTAAAAAGATTTGGCGTCCAAAACACAGACAGGAAGGGATGGCGCCCGCGTCCCCTCTCTCTCTCTCTGTCTCACGTGGAAGAGGCCAACAGGAGAAAAATAAACGAGTCAGTCCTTTTTGAATCCGGGACAAAACACACAATTCAACCAAAATGTAGGTTTCAACACAGGAAGCTGCGGATCGGCTCAGGCAAGAAGACCAAAGCCAGTTTGGTTATCCCGGCGCTCTTGGAAGTGACGCATCGGCTGAGCGGAGCGTCGTGTGACAGTCAGGCTGGAACAGACGTCTAATAAAATGCTTTTAGGGCAGAGCTGTCACACAGCAAGACACGCACACGCCTATTAATGATGCAGTGTACTTTGACATGGCAGCGTATCCACTGTTCGAAACCCGGCGAGAAACAAAATCACACACCCCAAAGATTTGAAAAAGTGTCTCCCCTCGCGCTCAGTCTGATGCTCCTCTAGCTTGTGGTGGCGGGGGATGCTGGGATGCGCTGGCGGCTCCGGTAATGCTCAGTGTGTGTGCTGGGATGCCCTCAGTCTCCAGTACCGTGTGTATGCTGGGATGCGCTGGGTCTCCAGTAATACACTGTCTTGCTCCTAAAGCTCGAGCCCAGCCTTATTCCCAGCCTCCTGACGTCAGGCCACGGCTGGGCCAATCAGCTCTGTGCCATGCCAGCAACCATCAAGCCGCCCCATCATAACCCAGCGAGAGCTCTGCCTGCTATTAATGCCACACACTCAAGACACCAATTGTCAAGAATTTCCCTGCAAACTGTCATATGTTAGTGAATGTGTTTGGATGAAGTAGCCGCGGCGGAGGGCGAGCGGCGCGGAGGGAGAGACTCCACTTCTCGGCTGCTGAACAAATTGTCTTCTGGGCATGAGGGGGGCATGCAGGAGGAATCTGAACAGGTACATATAACGTCTCCGTCATGTAGAAGCTGGAGGCGCATATTGCATGGCGTGCTGCTTCTTTATTTCTACAAAGTTACTTTGCGTCAGACAGTTGCGCACAAGTTCTGTTTTGTTCTTTGAGAATAGCTGAAAGCTTTTAACATCAATAAACCAGCTGCGCGTTAAAATACAAAATCTGAACGAGCTGCTTGAGTGCATCATTTACTGACCTGAATGTTTGTTTACACAGCAGAGAGCTGTTGAACTTCACCACCAAGATCCTGTTTGGAATGGTGACTTGGTTCTGAAACGATGTGTTAGAGTTTCCAAGTGTCGTGCGACATCTCTTAATGTCACGTCCTCACTTACATTATGAATGTTTTCTCGCGTATTAGCAGCAGCAGCAGCACACTTTGGCTGTCTTCTCTTTGTTGTGATGGAGAGGAAGCGTGGAATTGAAAGACAGAAAGGCTCTAAAGTTGTCAGTTCGTGCGGCTAAACCCGTCAGGAGCCCGGTGGCCCACACACCACCGACGATTCATTAGGGATCCAGTCAACTTCAAGTCCATCTTAAGTGCCTAAATAACACCATGAGCCTCAGAGCCCGCTGGATTATTCTTCACTTCCCATCAAAGAAATGGTTTTGTGTTGATGGTTTACAGGCCTGCAGTCTGAAACACATCTGTGTTTTACCGAATGAAAATAGATTCTACACACGCGAGGAAAAACAGCTGAACGTTTTCAAAAGACTAGCATTTACCAGGAAACAGTCATGAGTTCTGGTTTACACAAACTGTTCTATGATGCCCTGGCATCGTTGTTCACTGACTTTGATTACAGCAGCCCAACGAAAATGTTATGAACCTGTTTGTCTTTGTTGTAAAAACAAAGAGAGAGGTGAGACTATCTGCTCGTCTTAAAATGGGATCAAGCTCAACATCTCAAAAGCGGAAAAAGTGACCCAGGGACACCCATTTGTTCTCTACCAATAGCCCGCCAGCATCCTCTTGCATATGGGCTGCTTCTCATGCAAAACGCCCGCCCGTCCCCGTCCAGCTGCCTCCCGGCGTCTGGGGAGCGGAGCGCCCCTTCAACAGGACATGTGTTACTGGCTCCAAGAAAGAGGGAGATAAGGCTTCAAAACACACACACACACACTCTCTCTCTCTCTCTCTCTCTCTCTCTCTCTCTCTCTCTCTCTCTCTCTCTCACACACACACACACACACACACAC